>ML677373.1:9724340-9755536 GCA_007922305.1 Dermatemys mawii
GCTACTGCTGTCTGCCCCCCCCCGAGCACTCCCGGGGTGTGTGTGTCCCGCTTAGCGCCGGGGGATACTGCTGTCTGCCCCCCCCCTCCCCCCCGAGCGCAGAGGGGCAGCGTCTGGCTGAGGCTGGATTCGGGGGGATCTGCCGGGACGCGGGAGGGGGCCGCTGGCTCCTGGCCCGGCGGAGCGCACGCGGCTGCTCGCGCGCTGCTTAGTTTCCAAGTGGGCGCTTCAGCCGGGCTGGGCTGGGCTGGGCTGGGTCTGCGGGCAGGCGCGGAACTGGGAGCGGGTCCTCTCCCGGCTCTTAGGGCTGGCGGGCGGCGGCGCAGGGCGCCCTCCTCACTAGCTCCGGGGAGTGGCAGGCGGAGTCCCCGGGAGGGTGTCAGCGCTGCAGCTGCCTTGGGGGCTCTCAAGGGGGCAGGACAACAGCTGGCAGCCCCCACCCCGCGTCTTTGAGTCTCCTTCCCAGCCCTTGTGCCTGCTCGGGCCAGGCCTGCCACCCCTCCAGACTCCAGCCATTAGGGGACGGGGTGGGTCCAAGAGCCCGCGTCGCCTCCCTCCCTCCTGTTGAGCTGTGCCTGGTGCTGCCCCCTTGGCAGTGTAGGGAGTGGGGTCCTTCTGTTCATGGGTCCTCGTGGGGGGGGGGATTATTGACAGCTCCGCCCCCTCCCCCCAGCCAGAAAGAGACCTGGAAATATTTGCGTTATTCCAGCAGCATCTGTACTCAGCAAGGCCCCTTGAGTCCCTGGCCCTGGGCAGGGCAGGCAGATCAGATGGGGATTGCCAGGCACTCTTTGTCTGTGGGGCGCTGTCCCCAGCACCTGTCAGCACCAGGGGGCTGAGTCAGGTGTGGCCTTGGGATCTATGTGTTTGACACTCATCCAGTGATGTGTAAAGGGTTCACTTCCAGTTTGCACCTCCAACGTGGCAGAGCTGGGGACTGAGCCAAGATCTTTGGGTCCCAGGACCAGGCCAACATCATACTCCTTCTCTTCTGGGAAATGTGGCAGGCTGTGCTTTTAGGGGGTGAAAAGCACTTTTCACTTCTGCACGGAGAACAAGGGGGTTGCCAGCGCCTGGAAACAGCTGTATCGAGTCACTATCACTGGCCGCAGCTGGTGATTGGCCCTCTTACACCGGAAAGCAGGGGACAGACTGCGTAGGGTTTGACCTCTTCTTCAGCAAAGTGAGAAGTGTTTGGCTCCACTTGTTGACTTGTCCCTGCTTCTGTAGGTGGGGCTGGAGAGGCTGGAAAAATGGAGGTGTCTGAACCTGGCCGACTGCCATCTCACATCCTCTGGCAGCTTTTTGCGGAGCTCAGAGATGATTGTTCTCCATTCTGAGTGTACGGGGTTTTCTTTTTGTGTGCACTCTGTTGTTATCTGCTAAGGGAAGATCTTCAGGCAGGATTTTTCCTGTCTTTTCTTACTGTGTTGATGTAGATTTTTAGTCTGAGGTACCTGCCTGACATAACAGAGAAGGCTGTGAATTTCCGAGCATACGCAGGGCTTGCCCTGTGCTTCTCTTGGATGCCAGCACAGCTTGGAGGTGGCGGTGAGATGGCCGGAGGAAGCTTCTTTTGTGAACTGGGTTAGAATTTCTACTGCTTGTTTTGGCATCATTACTTTGTGGCAGCCTGGGCCTCTGGGGAACATACAGGGAGGAGGATCTCCTTCCCGGACCCTCGTGGAGCGCTGGAGGGTTTTGAGGGATGCCTTCGAACTGAGGGCTCTGGGCATGTGCTCAAGGTGCTGACTTTTCAGAAGAGCACAAAGAACTAGCCTTGTCAAGTCTGGACTCTTGCCAGAGAGGCATGTAGGCCAGAGACCGGCAACGACGGGACAAAGGGTCTAATCTGGAATGGATCTGGAGAATACAGGTGTGATTTTAAGATCAGGGGGATTGTTCTTCCTAAAAATGGTGCGAGTTCTGGAAAAGCAACATTTTCCCCCCAGAAGTCCTGAGACTTAAGAGCCAACCATGGTCCAAAGAAACTGAGCTTTGCACAATGAGCTATAGAAAACCAAGAAATAGCAGAGCCCTAATACAAGGATGATGGGTCATGGCTCTGGATCTGTCTGTCTAGATACTTCTGGGGCCTCTGTAGCCGTAGTTTCTCAACACTTCACAGACCCTCCTGAATTCAGTCTTGTATCCCCTGCAGTGAAGCAGGGAAATACCTTCATTCCCATTTTGTAGGAGAGGAAACTGAGGCACAGCATGTCTTGCTCTGGGTCACACACAGCTGGGAATTGAACCCTGAGTCCTAATTCAGTGCGTCAACCTCTTTCCCCTCCTGTGAAAATCCTCTTTCCCCTCCTGTGAAAATCAGGAGCATGTCCTCCCTAGTGTGGCCACCCCTCCCCCACAATCTTTTACTCTACAGGACTCCAGTCCCTGCAGCAGACTGAGAGGGGTGGGCATGTGAGAGAGAGGGGGAAATACAATCTCATAACAAAGTAAGTGTGGTGGAAGTTTGGAGTGAGTGAAGCTGCCCGGCTGCTCGATCAGTTTTCCACTCTTTGTTTCATCTAGTGTGTGTGTAACTGTCCTTCAGGGACTTGCACTCACATCCGTGCTGACGTAGGCTCAGGCTCTGATGCAATTACAGTCCTCCCCTTTCACTCACCCCAACTGCATTTAAATCTGTCTGCAGCCTGAAATAATCCTCCACTTGGAGAACAAGCTGAAGATGGGGAAGGCCCTGCGGTGAGCCTGAAGGCTGTTAGCTGTAGAATGTGAATGTTCCCCCCACCACAGAAAAGGAGCTGCCCCCCCCCAGTTGGAGAATTTTCAAGCCAGAGTGTCTGTTCCCAAAATGGCAGCCCCTGTCTGTGTAGTGGGAAGCAGAGAGAAAGCTGTGGATGCATCTGGCCAAGAGTCCTGGCATTGCCCTGAGCAGGGAGCCAGGTTAATGGTTCACAGCTTAATTAGCTGTCGCGACTCTGCGGCGGCATCCCAAGCAGAGACGCTGGTAGTGCCAGTTCTAGTTATTCTCTTAACCCCCTTGATAGTGAGCCTAGTGTTTGACTTCTGGGCGGGCATCTCAGCCTGACCTGGCCCAGGGCCAAAGTGAAAGATCTGGCCAAAAAATCACAAGTGACACAGACCCCAGATTCTCCAGAAGCTGGAACCCTCTTTGTTCTTGCAAACTACAGGCCTTTCAGCCCTGCAAAATATGTCTCCTTTGGCCACCCCTCTCTGGTTCCTCTCCTAGTGTCCCTCGCCGGCTTGGGCCTGACACTTTACCTAAAGCTGCAGAGTAGCAGAAAGGAGTGAAGGCCTGCTTGGCATGAGGGGATGCTACTCCTTCCTCTCCTCCTTCACCCCCTGGTGCAAGTGTAACGCACAGGTGGTGAGTGTTCCGGGCATGTCCACAGAGGATAGGAGTTGTTACAGCCCCCAGCCTGGGCTCTTTAGCTCAAGCCATAGCAGCTAATGCTCTTAGCTCGGGAGGTCCCCAATTCAATTCCAGGGCATGGGCCAAGAAGGCAGCCGTCACTCAGACATGAGTCCCCACTCAGTGTGGAGATGCCTGGGTGTAGGGCAGGTTTGTGCGTGGGAGCCTTGCCACGTCTCATGAGCCAGTGCAGTGGGGTTGTGATGCTCTGTTGAGGGATGTGGGCATCCTCTTACACAGCATGTCTTCAGGAGGAGGAATGCGAGTTGTTGCAATGCCGTTCGATGGGCACCGGCATCCAAACCAGAGCATCAGCCAGAGTGGGGAAACCCACATCCCCTGTGACGAGGTTGGGAGTAAAAGTGGCTCTACCATGGTTCTGTGAGCAGTGCCACAGGTAGTGGGGAGGAAACGATCTGATTTGAACTGGGTGGCAGCAAGGCCATCTGTAAGCATTGTTTGGGCTAACAGGTATGGCGGGGGATACTTTAATCCCTGGTATGTGATTGGCAGAGACTCTGTCTCTTTTAATAAGCAGAGAAATCTTTTCTCCTTCCTTCCCCACATTGTTTGGAGTCTGGTTTGCCAAGACTCGCGCAGGGCCAGCTCAGTCGCACGCCTAAGTTCAGAGGTTTTGGCAGGCCCTCTGAAGAGTTCCTCCTCCCACAGTGAGCTCAGCCCTGCACCATGCTAGTATCCCCCAGCCTCACCCCTGTCAGATAGCTCCATCACCATCTTAGACTGCCCAGCGCTAGCACAAAATTAAACAAAACCCCCAGGTCCAGCCAGCTCCACAGTGCCCCCAGGGGCCTGGACTGCAGCTAGCTCAGCTTTCAGTAATTTGAAATAAATACATATGTGCAGTATGGTACGGAGACTCCCTGCCAGCAGTTGAACTACAGAGCATAACTATGTGCTGTTTGCTGCTTTTCGGTATGGGGAGCAACCTGAATCTGTCCTAATGTCAGGTTATACTCCGGAGCCCATCCCTCGAGTATCCAACTGCTGACTGCAGTATCCATGAAGATGGGGGCACTGGGGCAGCCGAGGTGGCGGGGGGTGGGGGTCTGGGTGTTGATCACCAATATTATGAATTACATTTGCTGTTACTCAAGGTGGGTTAGTTCAGGGCACTAGTCATGTAATAATACTTTTCACGTATACAGGGCCCCTCAAAGCACTGAGCAAACATTATCTGCTGAAGTAATGTCCCTTAGAGAGCGAGTGGGAGAAGAGGTCCATTAGTGAAGTACAGCTATCCTTAGGGTGGAATACAACTGTTGTTGAATGACACATGAACAAAGGTGTGTCTTCACTAGACATACATGGAGTTGAGTTAGCAGGTATGACTCTGAATACAACTTGTCTTTCTCCACTCAGTTGTGGGCAGCATCATCTCCAAACATGGGATTTCCCAGTAAACCCATGACCCAAATGGCAGCAAATGGGGAATGAGACCATAATCACTTGAAACTGCAGATAATGTAAGGAGGCAGAATGTAATTACCAGAGTTAGCAGCTGATCAGGATGTTGGGGTTTTGTTCCAGCAAAAAATGCAAAATAAGCTTCAGTTGTCACCAGTGGTTAAATCTTTGGGTTTACAGTCCATCCCAAAGACTGCATCTCCAGCAGCGGAGTGACATCATGCTGGGACATCGGATCGGCACCGACTCACCGGGATGAGTGTTGCTTACTGACTCATCTGCTTCTTCCTGTACCTGGGTGGGCCTTGGCAGTCTCCCATCCTAGCCCAGTTCTGCAGAGCTTGTGAAGTCTGATGGCATCAGAGCGCAATAGTAGTGTGGCTTCAGGCTGCCAACAAACTATAGTGGCTTCTTGTATAGTTTACTACTTGGCAGAGCAGAGCCTCTTTTATTGAAAAAGAAAACAAGAACCAATCAGAATGTGTTCCTCACAAAAATAATAGCTTTTGCAATCCAATGCACTAGAGCTGACTAGAAGCAGGCATTATGTGGGAAGGTAATTTATAACAGCTGACAATGCACCTGGTTTCTAACTGGCAGCACTTTTTCCTTTTGCTATCCCACCCCCAGCTCTGCCAGTTCCGCTCTGTCCTGCCCTACATCAATCCCTAATATTCCAGTCTTGGCCTTCACTTGAGCAAGGTCCACCAATTGTATCCAACCTCTATGGTGGTTTTCAGGGTCAGTGGGAGCTAAAAAAAAAAGGCTGCCAGGTCATGTTCACAAAGGACCCAAGTAGAAATGGATCCCAGGGCTTTCCAGAGGCCAGAGTCCCATGGGCTCATCCAGCCCACCTTCTTCCCTAAAATCCAGTTCAGCAAGTGTCTGGAATCTCATAGGGACGCATGGCTGGGGTTTACATGCTAAGGCACTTGGTGCACACATTCTTCCTGCATGCTGCATGAGGGAAGCAGCTGCTGCTTGAATGCTGCAGATGCTGAATATCCGCCATTATGCTAATATTAGAGAGCAGTATGTCAGAGGGAAGGCTGTGGTGTTATGTGGAGAATGTGACTTGAACTCAGTATGGTGCAAAGCCAGGGGAGAGGAAGTGCACAAGATTTTCCTAACATTCCATTTGGGTCCAGTCTGACTCGATCAAGAGCATAGGCTGGATGTCATGTGCATTTGGGCCCCTGGGATGGGCTCTGATTAATCTGGGATCACGACGCATGGGGTGGGGCCTACTAAGGGCTTGTCTACACTTACCAGAGGATCGATGCCATGTTGATCGATGCATCGGCGGTCAATTTAGCAGATCTAGTGAAGACCTGCTAAATTTATGGCCGATCTCTCTCCCGTCAACTCCTGTACTCCACCTGATCGAGAAGAGTAAGGGGAGATGATGGGAGAGCATCTCCCATCAACGTCACATAGTGGGGACTCCACAGTAAGTAGATCTAAGCTATGCCGCTTTGGGTTACACTATTTACGTAACTCAAATTGCGTAGCTAAGATTGACTTTTCCCTTTAGTGTAGACAAGGCCTAACTAAAGTCCCCGCATATTGAGGCAGTTCCATTATTCTAGCTTCTTTGCACATGTTCAGGGAAGTAGATGCTAGGAAGTCTTTCAAGGTGCATCTCGAGCATCTACAAATCTTGGGTGGGAGGCTAAGCAGGTAGGTATTCCAAACCCAGTCTTTTGATTTCCTAGAGTATCCAACACATCAGACTGAGATGGTCCCCTTCTTTCACTCCTATCGCTCTACATACGTGCCCAACACTAACAAATACCTCTCTCCACTGTTTGAGGAAGCTTAATGCTCAGAGTTAACTGGTTAGATTTTATATAATCCTCAAATGAGACCTCTGAGGGTTGTCTCTGTCCTCCACCTTCCCCTTAACAGTCTTCTTGAATCCAAGACAAGAAGATGGTGTAAAATGGAAGTGTTTTCCCCAAAACAACAAACATTTTGGGAAGTGAAGCAGCTGTTTGAGTGGAAGGAAGGGGAGGTGGCTCATGGACTGCCTGATGTCTTAGCACAACTGAGCTGGTCAGTTAGAATGAAGGAAATCACATACTTGCTTAATTTTTGGGGATTTTTTCCTTTGTCCTGCCAATATTTTTCTTTGGGACCAAAGAGCATCAAATGGGAGGAGGTGGAGAGATGAGTTGTGGGACATCTGCTTGTCTTGATTTCATAAATTTTGTAGTGAGGTGGGTGGGGAGATGAATCTGATCATTGGTCCATCCAGCCCAGTATCCTGTCTTCTGACAGTGGCCAGTGCCAGGTACTTCAGAGGGAATGAACAGAGCAGGCAATTATCGAGTGATCCATCCTGTTGTCCATTCCCATCTCATGACAGTCAGAGGCTAGGGACATCCAGAGCCTGGGGTTGCATCCATGACCTTCTTGACTAATAGGTCCATCAATGGCTATTTTCCATGAACTTAGCTAATACATTTTTGAGCCCTGCTATAGTTTTGATCTTCACAACTTCCCCTGGCAATGCATTCCACAGGCTGACTGTGTGTTGTGTGAAGTGCTTCCTTTTGTTTGTTTAAAACCTGCTGCCTATTAATTTCATTAGGTGACCCCTAGTTCTTGTGTTGTATGAAGGAGTAGATAACACTTACTTACTTTCTCCTCAGCATTCATTGTTTTATAGCCCTCATGCCACATCCTCCTCATAATAGTCTTTTTTCCAATCTGAAAAGTCCCAATCTTTTTAATCTCTTCTCATATGGAAGCTATTCCATACCCTTAATCATTTTTGTTGCCCTTCTCTGTACCTTTTCCTATTCTAATATACCTTTTTTGAGATAGGGTGACCAGATTTGCATGCGGTATTCGAATTGTGGGCGTACCAGGGTTAGAATGTTCCTAAGAACAGCCTTTCTCATCAGATTTCCAGCACTGTCTGCCTATACTTAGGCCAGAATTACCACAGAAACCATCTGTCATGGTACTTCAGCAGTTCTGCTTCCAGCAGGCATCCAGGACAGCAGGGGTGTCTGTGAGGGCAGGGAGGATACCTTTCTGCATCTCACCAGAGGCTCTGCTCAGGTTTGGTTTGAGTTTTGGGTAAGGGTCTCATGGCTTTTCTTACTCTGGCGAGGATGGTTGGCCAAACTCTAGTCTCTGACAGATGTGGAAGCAGCTGGTCACTACAGTAGCCTATGGACTTCAACCTCCAGTAGTAGTCATAGCAGCTGGGGTGGCACAGGTGACTAGTAGGGGAGGAGGAATTTCCTCGTGTGTAAAATTAATTAACTTGGAATAAGTGAGTGGGGGAGGGGAGGAGGAAAGAAAAGGGTTTTTGTGCCTGTGTGAGCTAGACTGTGGTGACAGCCCTGGCCTTGTCCCTAGTTAGGAAGTGGGATCATCCAAGGGTCTCTGGGACAGTGAGGAGCCCGGCTGCTTCCCCTGGGGCCTAACAGCAGTCTACACCAAAAAGCATGGATTGTTCTGTGGCACCATGCTAGGCTCTGGAGCTTCCAATGCTGCAGATGTGGCAAAATCCCAGCACCTTTGGGTGAGATCAGCAACAGGAGAACTGTAAGAACGGCTTTGCACTAGCACAGGGGAAGCATTGGGGGTGGGGGTGGGGTTGGGAAAAGGCCCATGGCTGCACCTCCTGGTCCGGAACGTGCAGGTGCTTGGGCAACGCAACGGGCCGAGGCCAGAAGTGAGGAGCATCTTTGGAGCCTGCGGTGTGAGTGCCCCCTGCCGTCCGACACCGCAGGGCTGGCCTGGTATGCTGCTCTCTGAAGTTTGCTCTTCCATTTTATTCTCTGCTCTTTTCCCTTAGGTGGCTTATTTAACCTCCAGACCCCTTGTGGGCAGAATGCATTGGAAGCAGCTTGTTTTGTCCTGTCCCAGGCTAGGAACCGCTGCCCCTTTCAGCCTGGCAAGTGTCAGCAAACCCCCAGTTGTTAAAGGGATGTGAAGCCTTGGTGTAGCCTGGCCTGGCTGTGTCCTCTGTGCTCTGCTTTCCTGTTTCCCTTTATTTATTCTCTGGTTCCCCCTGTGCCCCTCTGTAGGGCACATGGCTCATTTTCTTGGGAGTGGGAACATGGGCAGCAGCAGCAGCCAAGCCCTGCGTTCGGGACACACTGTAAATTCAGAGGCAATAATGGAGACATCAGATCCCAGCATCAGTCCAAATATTTACATTACTAGCTCTGCTATTTAAATGAGGAGACAGGGCGCTTGCAACTGGCCCAGCTCTACAGCTATCAGCTGTGCTTTCCCCCCGTCTCCCCCGCCTCTGTTCCCATCTCCCTATTCCTGCAGGAGCAAACCTCAGACAGCGCTTTCTCCACTGTTAGAGAGATGAGGATCAGGGGGCAAGGAGGGGACAGTAAGGGGCTGTGGATCCTTTTGCTTGCGAGTTCAGATCGAGCCTCAATTCCTGGCTGCTAGCTGACGTGTCTATGTCTGGTTCGCAGTGGGACAGCATCCATATTGCTCATAGTGGGGAGGGTGTTGGTAGAGAGGCCTAGGCCTGGCTGGGTTGTGCCTCATCCTCCCGCTCAGTGCTGGGGTGCGCTGCTGCACTGCGTGACTGCCACCTTCCCTTTCACAATCACTGCGTCCCATTAGCCCCACTGCCTCAGCGACATCTCCACCCCGGGGCAGATGCTGGCAGAGTTTAGGGTCTGGTGGCTCCGTGGTTGTCCTTCACCAGCGCACTCTAGCTCTCCCTTTCCCCTTCCTATGTACGTGAAGGACAGCACTGAGGCAGAGGAAAGGGACCTTGGGCAAGGAAGAGGGTTATTGTTATGCCTGACGTGGTCTGAAAAGCTGCCCCTGGATTAATGAAAGCTCTCAGTGCTTCACAGCTGTGACTCAGGCTTTCGCAGCGATGGCTTTCCCAAAGGCGTTGGCCAGAGCTCAGCGGTCAGGGCTGGTTGTCCCAGCAGTACTTGCAATGAGTTCTGGGTGTCCTGGGCTCTCGCCGGACCAAAGCTCTCACTGACCGCTAACTATAATTACTAAGGTCTCCTTTCTCTTCAACAGAGAGAGAACATTTCTTTTTCTGCTATTAATTTATTTCTCTGTACAGGCTTGTCTTCACTGTAGTGCTAACTCACGGTATAACTGGCGTGCTGCCTCTGACCTGACTCCTGTCCACACACAGGAATCTCTAGCTCATGTTAAGTCAGGCTTTAAACTCTAAAGAGCGGGCCTCTCCGGGGCGTATGGGTTGAAGGTTGAGTGGCGATGGTTGAGCTGTAATGCAGTGAGGAGGCAGTTACAGCTCAAAGTGAGATGAATTTTCCGGGTGTTGGAACATGCTACACAGATGTCTGTCCCTAGAGAACAGGGAGATTGGGGAAGTTTCCTCCACCACACACCCAGCCCTGCCAGTGTGCCTGAAACCTGAGCTGCAGGGACCATCCTGAAGGTGGGAGGGAGTTCTCCATGGCTCTTTCAGTCCTTGACACCTCTGCTCCCCTTGCCGGTGCAAATACCATTGGCTCAGGCAGAGGAGTGAGGGACGTGGATTTCTGGCAAATGGGCCACTATAACGCCTGTCTCGAGTGATAATGCTGGAGATGGGCCTGAACCCAGACTGCAAATCTGAAACCGCCCCCTCCCTTTTAGAGTGTTTTCAGGCTGACCCTCTAGTTCCAAACTGGCTTCAATCTGTAATAATGATCCGAATGCCACTGAAGCTGTGGGGAGAGAGGAGCTTGGAATCCAGATTATGCAGCTTGGTGCCTTTTCCATGTGACAAGGATATGGCAATAAATCAAAGGACCCCTCTGGGGAAATTCAGAAAGAGCGTTACAGATTCTGGGAAATCAGACCTGGTGGCATCTAAATTCCAGGGCAAGAGAGATTGGGAGAGCATCTGCCACGCAACCCCAGCAGAGTGACGGATAAGTGCCACCTCCGTTTGCACAGAAAATAGTAACTTGAATAGCCACGCTGGGGTTACACCACTCCTTGATCCTGGTGACTTGCGCCGTGTCCAGCCTGATCCATCCATGGCGAGGGCTCGCAAAGACGGAGGGCGGAAACCAGCTGAAACCTGCAAAGATCATTTGAGAGAGAAACTATCACTGGAGAAAGGGCTTGTTGCAAGTATCGGAATTCCCTGCTGGGAGCCCATCGCTTTTATGTATTTATTTTAATTACTAACGGAAAAGTAAATTTTGAGCAAGGGCCATTTTAGATCTTGGATTGATCATTCTTTTGAAGTGACTTCTGGTTCATCAGATGTTTCCAGCAGTACTGTCCCAGGGAGGGGAAGTGGGAGAGGGATGCAGGTTGGGAGGAGAGAGAAAGAGAAAGAATCCCTCCCAGTACTTCTTGGCAGCAGCTGTCTCCTTGCAACGCTGGTCTTTTCCCTGCCCTATGGAAGCAGTGCTGCTTGGGATATTAAGAGTGACCAATCAGCCGGTTGTTTGCTTTCGCTCTTCTTTCTCCCTTCCTCCCTCCTTGGTTTCCTGGGTTGTTGTTTCAGGAGAGTGGCATGATGGTGTGTTTATAGTACTGTCAAATTCTGGGAGGCTTGTGTACATGTCAGGACTGCTAGGAACAAGCTGCCTCTGAAGAGCCTGGCTTCCTGTGGAGTCAGTTGGGGAGGCAGAAGGCTGTTAAAGATGCTGGCAGGCTTTCCCCAGTTGTCTCCTCTGTCGCGGCAGTTGATCTGAACCTTCACCTCTTCTCCAAACAGGAGTTCACCAGTGAGATGAGTTTGGCGGTCTCATTAGAGTCCCTGTGGGACATTTGCCCATGTCACACAAATACTCGTTGATTCTGCAGGATTGGCACTTATTGCCCGGGAGTGGATTAGGCCTGGAATAATGTAAGGTACAGCAGGGTAATACTGGGGGACATTGACAAAGCTGTGGGGTAGGGTGACCAGATAACAGCACTGAAATATCGGGACACACTGGGGTGCCTCCCCGACTCTGCCCCAGGTCCATCCTACTCCCCAATCCTCCCCCCACTGCGCCCTTCCTCATCCTCCAGCCTGCTGCTGGCTTACTGTGTCCCTCAGTCCCCCAACCAACACTCGCCTCTTCACCCTCCTCACCTGCCACTTGCCTTTTCACACTCCCGTCACTCACCTATGGTGCCAGCTTCCCCTCTGCCGGGTGGGTGCTTGCCCACCCCTGGATCACCCCGTTGCCTCACCCCCATTCCACCAAGTCCCCGCCCCAACTGCCTCTTCTCCACCTCCTCCTCCAAGCATACTGTGTCTCTACTCCTCCCACTCCCTTCTGGAAGGTCCAAACTGCACCAAACAGCTGTTAGGCAGCAGGAAGCACTGGGAGGGAGGGGGAGGAGAAGGAGGCAAGGAGTGGAGATTTCGCGGCCTCCTTACCTGAATATCGGAACAATTGGCGTCCTGATCGTACATCGATCAGGACGCGGGACAAAGGGTTTGTAACGGAGTGCAGACTCACCCCCACGGCGCCTCCTGTCGGTCATTCTGGGAATTAGCACTTATGACCCAGAGAGCTCTCTGCAGGCTGGTGCCTCACTGCTGCTGGGCCCTGTGTCCCTCCCAGATCCGGTGCTCCTTGTCCGTGGGTGCTGCCCCCTGGCAGTACACCCGCTCTCTGGGTCTCCCCACCCAGGGTAACCCCCACCCACTATTCCCACCTCACCTGAGTCTTTGGCTACTGCCTGTCACCATCGAGCCCCCAAACATTGGAGTGGACTGCAGTATGTAAGCCAGGGGTGGGCAAACTTTTTGGCTTGAAGGCCACATCGGGGTTCAAAATTTACACGGAGGGCCAGGTAGGGAAGGCTGTGCCTCCCCAAACAGCCTGGCCCTGCCCCCTACCTGGCCCTCTCCCACTTCCCAACCCCTGACTGGCCCCCTCAGAACTCCTGACTCATCCAACCCCCCCGCTCCTTGGCCCCTGACTGCCCCTTCCAGAGACCAACCCCCTTTGCTCCCTGTCCCCTGACTGCCCTAACAATAGTTTAGTCATTTAAACTAGTGAGGATGATGAAATCTTCTTTCCAGAACCTGGCATTAATCCCCTGTTGCTCCACGCTCAGCCACCCACCGTAAGTGGTCTTGACATTTCTTTTGCACCCACGCCTTCCCCTCAGGATATGTGACTCGCATCAGAGATGGCATCTGTCAGCAGTCTGCCTCTGATGTGACAGGGACCATTAGCTTCATTAGACAAGAGAGACAGGCTACGGCTACACTCGAGAGCGTACAGCATCGGTGTGGCTGTGCCGCTGTAAGGTGTCTAGTGTAGCTGCTCTGAGCTTCTGTCAGCTTAATTAATCGACCCCCAGTGAACAGCGGTAGCGACTCGCCCACTGACCTAGCACTGCCCACACCGGTGTAACTTATGTCACTCAGAGGAGTGGCTTATTGGCACCCCTGAGCAACCTAAGTTATACCAATGTAAGCGGTAAGGTAGGCACAGCCTAAGGCTTGCTGGACAGTCCAGAGCAATGGTTTCTCTCAGCCCTTTGTGGCTGTCCCCCAACGTGCGCCCAGCACTTTGCTGCCCAAAGAAGAGTTTGATGCTGTCAGCGTGATGCACAACAGTGGTCACAATGCAGGTGACTTTCTGATTATAGTTTAAAGGCACAGGTGAGGTTAAAAAAATCATCTGTGGCAAAACAGCTTTGTCCCCAAGGAAGAAACAAAATGAAAATCCCCAGCACAATCGTGGTATTTTCTGCGGCAGGGGAAAGGGTGGCTTAAGTCAATCAGCCAAATCTTCAAACGCATCTTAATTGACAAAGACGACTAGTGAAAGTTGGGTAATCCTTTACCCTTCCTAGAGAATTGTTGTCTCAAACGACATCTCCAAAATGTAGCCTCCTTCTACCCCCGACTTTCTAGAGTATAACTTTGCAGATCTTTAGTACTTTCAATCCAAGGATCTCAAAGGACTTCAGTGAACTAAGCCTCACAACCCCTCTGTGAGGGAGGGAAAAATCGCAATCTCATTGTAATGATGGGGAAACTGAGGCACAGATAAGGGAAGTGACTTGACCAAGGTCCCCCAGCAAACTGATGTCCAAGCTGGAAATAGAATCCAAGGGGCTGGTTTTTCTGTTGCGTTACACCAGTGCAAAATAGTTGTAAACTACTCCAATTCTTACCTGGTAGCATTCTGCCGAGTTGAAATGACTTTCCCAAGATGAGAATCAAGCCGAAAGCCTTTTTGTCTTTCCAGCACTGTAAGAGACAAGATCTGAATTTGACTTAAACTGGGAGCTGTTAGTTGCTGTTGTTAATACTTGACCATAATTACTCCTCTGCTTTTCCACTAAAGGGCATCTGGTAAAATGATGCAATGGTTCCTAACGGCTGAGTGTACCACATGGGCTATTACAGGTAATCATCGTAATTTAAATGAACACATGCGGAACGTTGCTTGGAGATGTTTGGTTTAGATGAGATTTCCGCGATTTCATTTACTGCCACGTTTTCTCTTTTTCTGTTTCTGTGATGGCACTGACCCCTACTTTACAGTGGCTCTAACATTAATCCGTCCATCACCTTAAACTGTTGTATGTAACTCCAGTGTCAGCCTGGGAACTACACTGAAGCCATTTCAGTTTTGTTCTGACACTCGGTAAAAGGCATTATAAAGCGTGTCTGCTAACTGTGGGCTTGGCTTCACATCCCAAATGCATGCTGCTTGATGCTATTCTACTTTCATCAAGCCCTGGTGTCACATGGACGTGTTGCAGCAAGGAGAGTAATGTGGTCTCCTGATCCAAGCACAAGAGTAGGATCCAGGAATCCTAAGTTCTGTTCTTCTTTCTTACGCTGATTCACTCGGTCACTTGGGAAAGTTGCTGAACTCCTCTGCCACTATTTCCCTGTCTATAAATTGAGAATCATAATATCTCCTGGAAGTGCTTTGAGGAGCAGTCAGTGAATGGTTGCAAAGCAGCGTACCTAAGTGTTATGGTGACCGTTGACCATTGAGAACTCATTGTATTTTAGTGTATGTGTCAGGTCCAGACTAGATGTTCTGTGCTCTTCTTGGCCCATGCAAGCATGATCCACTGTAGAGTGTCTTTTCCAGGTTTCCTACTGTGTCCCAGCCACAAAAGCTGTGACTTTGTTACAGCACCCTCTAGGGAGCTTAGCACAAGCTGTAGCAGTTTATGGTTTTAGCTCTGGAAGTCCCCAGTTCAATCCTTGGGCTGTCTACCAAGGTGGCATCCATCACACAAATATAACTGGCAGTATCGTTGGAAGGGAGCTGTGAACGACCTACATGCACATCATTGACACATCTAATATTCCTATAGCTCTTTCCATAGCCCTTTACTTCACCTGGCACTAAAGTGCAGCCACCTCTGGCATAGATCTTGGCAGCTGTTTATGAGTACAGCATGTCATGTCCATTTTAAGGTAGGGGGTCAGTGAAATATAAGGATGTAATTATTCAAGCTGGAATGTGGCCAGAAAACTGGGGCAAACATCCTGCCATTCTGGTCATAAGTGTCCTGGGATATTTAATGACCACAAATGGGTAGGACCTCAGTTCTATGGCTCACTGACCACAAAATGGCACCTACAAAAAGCTCCCCCTCCCTAGGAACCCCAGCTCACCATCTGGTAGCCCTTTAAAGAAAATCAATGTTTTGGAATAATACTGTTGTATATTCTGAAATAAACAGTTTAACTGGCTCTGGCTTATTCCCATAAGAGTCTCATGTGTCTAAAAATGCAGTGAGAGCTTTCAGTGCTTAAGCAAGCAAACAAACATAACCCTGAGGTTACAGAAATCACGTGCGGGATGTTTAGCGGGAAGCAGTCTCCTCTCCTTTCAGTTCTGCAGTCTCCGCAGAGCCAGAGCCGGGTTGCAAAGCCGTTAGCGTAGGTCCTGTAGGAAACGGCGTCCCTTTCTGTTTGTTTACTTTGCTCTCCTTCAGTGCTTTGCGAACAGAGGTTTCCTTGTCCACGGCATTGCCTCGGCTGGGACTTGGTGTCTTTCTGTTTACAACATGTCTACAGATGTTAGCCTCCCCGTTCCCCAGGTGTCATCCAGAGATTTTTGCCCCCACATCTAAAATGGGGTGTTGGATGCCGGACGTTATTTCACATAGCACAGAACAGATGGCGGGTAGCTCTCTAATGAAAACCCAGCAAAGGTTTGTATTGCCAGCAAGGGGCAGGAAGCTTGGCTGGGAGGGCAGGAGCCATCAAGACCACTGATGTCAATGGGAACCTTTCCCTCTACTTAAGTGAGTTTGGATCATGCTCTAGAGAGAGTCTTTCACTCTGGGAGAAAGGCACTTTCATGCATGCAGCCCTGGCCCCCGACTTTGATTGTGATGATTTGTCTGTTTTGCAGATGAGTGGGATTTTCCCAGAGCTCTGTGGCTCATCCCTACTTCCCTCTCTGTGACCCTCATGGGGAGAGCCTCATTCTTAGCCTGTGAGTCCGTGGTGTGTGATGACAGGCGTGCTTGAGTTGTCTCAAAGTCAGCAGCGTTACAGTGACCTCTGTGCTGCAGTGGGAAGGATGGATGGGCTGAAAGACACACAAAAATGATTGTTCATCACTTAGGTTGCAGTGTGAACAGTTATGGTGGTGCACGGTCATAGAGCAAGACACGTTGCCTGTGCCAATGTACTCACAATCACAGAGCCCGGTCCTGCCAACTCTCGTTACTGGATACAGTGCTTCCAGGAGCCGCTCAGTACAAGTGTAGGGGGCAGAATCAGGTTCTGTAGTGACACTTCTCTGCACTCACTGGTGTTTGCAGGATCATGCCTCAGGAGAGATCAGAGAAACACAGATAACAGTTCCGTGGAGATGGGATGTGTGGTGATTAAAGCTGAGAACCGCCAGGTCGGAAGGTTTTGTGGGGGAAGTGGGTTTTACAGAAGGATTTTTGGATGAGAGAGAGCATTAGCAGTGAAGGGAAATTATGAATCCCACAATACAGATCTGATCCCTTACATATTTCAAAGCATTTTCCGGGGACCAAGTAACGCATGTGAACACGCACGTGACCATTTACTGTATTAAAGGAAGCTGTGCCCCGACTTTCTGTTTGAACACGTGTTTCCTTGTCGGAGCAAAGAGTTGCTGCATTTGTGTGTAGTGAACTAGGCTGATTACAGCAAGGTGCCTTGCAGAGAGCGCTGCTTTTCCCCTGGGAATCCACACTGTGGGGATTCTTTCTTTTTTTCAGTATCATCCTCGTTTTAGCTCTGACCCTCTTTGCCCTTGCAAAGCCAGTCCCTGCGTGGGGGCTGGAATGGTAGGGTGAGGTTTCAGATCTGCTCCTCTGTCTCCCTCTCCCCCTCCCACCCATGCACAGCATAGCTTTGCTAGCCAAGCCTGGATGGATCCCCTCCAAGGGTATTGCAAAGGCCATGCCAATGTGCACTGCAGTTGGCGCTCCTAGAAGAATTGTCTGCTGAAGCCTCTGCAGGCCTGATGGTATACAGGGCAGAATCCAGCACTGAACATGAGCAGCTCCAGCTCTCCCTATCTTTTTACACCGGATAAACGAAAACACACCAGAAAACAGAAACCCCTTTCTCGTGGCTGTGTGCTACTCAGCCTTATGCAGATGTTGCACTGTCAGCACAGACACAGACAGCTTTTGGGGAGAAAAGGGGGAGAAAGAAATTCTATTCTCTCTTCCTACTGTTGTGAACAGTCTGTCTTTTTTAGAGAGAGCGAGCACAAGGCAGCCAGTCATCATACATCAGCATATTGCATCCTGTACAGGTAACAGCAATAATGTACATTTACAAGTATCTTTCATCTCAGAGGCGTTACAAAATGCATACAGGCATAAATAATTCACCCAGCACTAAAATACAGCCATCTCTGGGGCAGAACATGAGAGGAGTTTAACACATAGTGATATTAGGGAAACTGTCTAAGGTCTTCAGGGTGAGTCCCCATGTGGAATAAGTGCAGAATATGCGCTCCTGAGAGGCCAGTGCTGTTGATAATTGATTTGCGGTGCAGGTTGGAGCAGGGAGGTTTCTGCCCTGTTATAGGTAGGGAAGAAAAATACAGGGTCCAATGGAAGCTTCAGAGGAAAGACAGGAATTTGGGTTGGTGGAATGTGCTGCTATTAGGCCACTTACAAATGAACCCTTGTCTTGGGAAATGAAGGACTCGGGGGGCTACAGAGGGGCTAAGGACTAGATTTTAAAGGTGGTTAAGTGCTTTTAAAAATCTGGCTCTACGAGTATCAGCCTTGCAGTGGTGGGAGAACCATGCAACGAATCTATAGATGCGGCCCCTTTGGTACCGTGTTGTGCTAGGCACCCAGGAGGACTAGCACACAGGGCCTGCCTGCAGGGCTGATCCGTGGCATTGGCCTTTATTTGGCTGTTATTGTTTTAATTAATGAGCCAGCTTCCCTGCAGGAAGCCAGGAGGCGGGTCCTTTGGCACACGGGCTGTTTACTTCCCTTCTCTTGACTTCAGGCTGCGCAGGCTATTTTTAAACTCTCCCATGCTGAGTTTTTTTTTCTGGGATTGTTTTGCTTCCTGAGGTCTTTTTTCCTCTCTCTCTTTTCTTTGCTCAGCTGCTGTGTGCAGGGGCGTGGTGACGCTCAGCAGGAAAGAGCTAGAAAAAGAGGCAAGCAAAGCCTCAGGGAAGCTGAGAAGGTGAAAGTTTGAGCAATGGGCTGATGCAGCCCTAGAGCCAAGGTGATCTTGGGCCCTATGATGCTTTAGAAACATGCTCTGCCCAAAGGAACGTCCTTCCGCTTGCAGGGCAGAAATGCAAGGCCCATTTGTCATAGCTGCTTTCCTTCCTTCACCCCAGGAGCGTGGAATACTTGCCCTGCCCAAGACTAAAGTGGAGTTGGGGTGGGTCCCTCCTGCACTGCTCAGCACTCTGTGCTGGGCAGCCAGCTACAGTTTGTTCTGTGTCTTTGGAGTTGTCTGCATTCTTGGGCTGGTCTGAAAACCTCTTCCATCGGACCAGCCAGCTCTCTGCTTTCACGACCCGGTATTCCTGCTTGTCTTTACGGAAGAGGCTTGCAGTGATTAACAGGGATGAAACCCAATGGAGTTCTAGAGAAATGTCTCCCAAAGCCTGTAGAATCCTTTCTGTGGGCCTGCTTCAGAGCCCAGTGAGATCAACAGGAAGTCGCCCATTGACTTGGGTGGACTTGAATCGGGCTGTAGGAGTTCTGAGCCATCTTGTGGAATTCTGTGGTTGGGCTGTGAAGTTCTACAGGCTGGTCCAAAAGAGCTACTACAGAAGAGTGATTGTTTTCTGTTACATTCTACTGGCCTTTTCAGACCACTGTCTGCCTAGCTCCCCACTCCCTTGGTCTGATCTTGGTTCAATGGGGTAGGTTCTCTCTGGTTTCCAGGAACTTTCAGGGAGGTTTATGGTACAGAAAAATGAATCTGCAAATCACCCCTTAGGACTCCACATATCAACTGGGTCCTGCAACAAACTGAGCACACTGGCCCCGATCCAGCAGAGCACGGAAGTGCGTGAGTGATGCCATCAGAAGTGAAGATTTTGGCATATGCTTTGCTGGATCATGGCTAGAACAGTCAGAACCTTGGAGGATTGAGCCCTATCAATCTGAACCTACAGCCCTTAGTCACGCAGGCTTGTTTGGGCCTCCTCACCCAACTACTTCCATGGGGTTACTCACCTGAAGGAAAGTTGCAGGTTCAGAGATTTTCAAGGCCAGAATAGACCATTGTTATCATCTACTTTGAGCTCCTGCATATCACAGTCCAAAGTAGTCCCCCACTACTTGCTTGTGGAACTCCCTTTAATGTCGCTGGGAAACTAGAGTATATCTCATGTGTCTTGTCCCAAATCCTAATCTGGTCAGTTTATGACAAACTCTGTTGAATGCTTCTGTCAGCACTGCAGAGCCAGCATAATTGCATCCCAGCCTCTCATTGGCTGTGCTGGTCAATAGCTAAGTAGACAGTGAAATTCGGATTCCAGAATCTTTAATTTCTGTGGTGCTGGTGATTTTCGTGCAGACTAAACTCTGCAGAAACATTGAATCAGCTTCACAATCCACTCCCTCGGGCTAGGAAATGCTGATTGGCGGTAGGAAGAGCAGATGTCACTTTAACTAGCGGTGCTGTTTGCATAGACGGCTCATTACCAGAAAAGGAACGTAAATCTTGCAGCCTGCTCATAGAGTGAGATCCACAAAGGGAGAATTGCCTAAATAAAGAAACTTTCCAGTACTCATCAAAACGTTGCCATTTCCTTTTCTATCACATTCGTTTGGAGAACATTATTTACCTTGGAATGTCTGATCTTCGAGACACATCTGTTTTCACAGGGGTAGGCCACTCGGTCCAAGGGAATAAGATGAGGTTGAAGCACTCAGAGATCAAAGTGATGAGCATGGTTTAAACCCCCCAGCTCACAGAACTGCGGTAGTGTCTGTCACAACAGGGCAGCGGGTAATGATTGTGTCCTCATCTGACCTACTTCCACCCACAGGAGTCTTGTGTAGAGAGGGTGGTAGAGGCAGCAGTTCAGATTTGAATCAAGCTTTCTGCTTTCCCGTTCTCTGTTGTGCCTTCATCCAAAACTCAGACTGACCTCGACTCAAACTTCTTTATAATTAGAGATTGGGGGGAAAAGAGGGTTAATCCTTAGAGACACAAAGCGGGAAAGAAAATGGCAGAATAGCTGGTGCCCTTGAGCTCTCCAGCCCAGCACTGGAGACTTGAAGGCTTTGGATAGTTTGGAAAAGGTCTTGAGCCTGGACCTTATTTTTAATTACTGTTCTGAATAGGACATTGATGATTTCATCAAGAATTAGCTGCTGATCATCAGCAATGTGCTTGGTGGTGGCCTACAAGGCATAGCTGGCAAGACAGAGTCTGCCTGAAAGAGCACACACAAGAAGCTAAGCATGGGGCTTGCACTTGCTTGGCTGCCCCTAAGGGCTTAAGGCAGGAAGAGCACAAGAACCTATCCCCATTCTCCTGAGCAGCCGCTGGGTATGGTGGCAGGCCATGTGTTTTTCCTGGACACCCCTGAATGACCGATGAGGGAGCCTATGGTAGAATCCTTCCTAGATTTCCCGCGGAGGCAATGCAGCTCTGCCACCACCTCTAATATGCACCTGGGCCTATATAGGTCTGCATTTGAGTGGTGGATGAAGCAATCTACCTCATCTGATCTTGCCATTGATTTCCATGGCCTGCCATGCTACTATCTGAGCATGTTTGGGTAGAGGGTGCTAGAAGAAGGCAGGGTATTGCTGCTTTGTGATTGTGCTTGGAGTCGGTGCCAGGCTGGGGGTTTCACGTGGGTGCTGTGCTCAGTGCTTCAGAAACCCTCCTTCCGTGTTGTACTGTTTGCTGCTTGATAACAATAAAGACTTGATGCTTTCTGAGTGGTAGTTCCAACTGGAGAGGCACTTCACCTCTTTCAGGAGGTAATGCCTCTCATTGCATGGCACACAGAGTATGCAAACAGCTGTTTATCTTAGTTGGTGGTAATACATGAACTGGGCAGGGTAAGTGCAATGTTCAAATAACAGAGCAGGGTTTCCAGCCTGCAGTGGAGTTGTGGTACTGATGCAGAAGTCAGTGTGATGCTGTAGAGAGCCTGGTAGGGCAGGGACTGTCTGTACGGTGTGTGTACAGCGCTGGGAGGTGCTGGAATAGAAATGCTAAGAGGGCAGCCCATAGTTTACTAACTTCAGGGTAGGGAAAAGTGATATTTACGGAGCTCTTGCTTCCCTTTGAGTAATGTGTCTGGTTAGGTATCTTTCCTTCTTAGACTGCAGCACACTCCCTCTCTCACTCCCCGACCTCCTCCAGTTCCCCTAATAACCAAGGCTCCTACCTAGAATTCTTGATCCTGGCTTCTTCAGAGCTACGTCTGTCCAGGTCTGTCTGGGGCCCCGTTTGCTGCACTGTCTGTGTATCACGCAGGCCTTTAGGCACTTGGCCTCTCAACGGCTTTGGAATTGTCTTGTCGGCCAGGTGGAAGGGTCGTGATTCCTGTTCTGCAGTGAGGGGAATGGATGCGCTGAGAGTTTGTCTCTTGCCCGGGATCACACACGGAGCCTGTAGCAGACTTCAGAATTGAACCTGATCTCCTGAGTCCCAGTCCAGTGCCTTGAAGTTACTATAAGACTGACCTTCCTCCTTTCATGGCTACTCCGGCTGGGGGAGGGGTGTCTGTGGACTCTTCAGCTGCTGAACACTGCCCTTCTTGCCCTGCCCCCGTTTTCAGCAGTGTCTCCTGCATGGCTGCTGGGAGAGACTGCCAGTGGCAATCAGGTCCCCAGGCCACTGTTGCTCCCCACCCTTCCCACTCAGGGAGGTTTAGTGCGCACAGGTGAGGCTCACGGGATGGGGGGAAGTGTCCCGTGGACTGCTGAGGAGGAGGGGTCTCCAGAGAGTGAGACTCCCTGCGCCCCTGGCAAGGGTATAGTGCAAAGCATCCAAGCGAGAGCCCTGTGTCCCCACCCAAGTGAATATTGAGCACCGTGATCATGCTGTTGTGCCCCCTGTCGGGAAGCTGTTTATGAAAACAGAAGGTTCTAATCCCTACAGCGCCTCATCTGGGGGGGCTCATCGCTTCTCTGGGCTGCGTGAGCCCTGCTGGTGGAGTTGAAGGTGGTGTAACTTACACCGTCTTGTCCCCACCCAGACTCACAGCCACTCACCAACATGTAACATACCCTTCCCCTCGCCCCTTACATGTTACCTCTGAGCATGGCCAGCCCAACTTAATTGATGCCTAAGGGCCGTGTTGCTGACAGATGGGAATCCAAACCCACTTGGAGGGGCCTGGAAGATGTAAGTGACATCAGCAGACTCCCTTGTACTCTCCTTTGAATTGGCTCTAAAACTCCAGCCACCCCTGAAATGTGGGGCTCATGGCAACCCCAGGCGCTGCAGATTATGCCGGTAAAGCATGCAGCTTCCACACGCCTCAAATTCAGTTCTGCTCATGGCAGATCCAAGCGTGGGCATGGCTGTTTAATCTGTACCGGACTCCCTGAGGATTACCCCTCTGACTGAACTGCTGCTGCAAATCGGTGCAATCCCCATCACAGCCCCCCGCTCCCCCTGCTACCTTGCAGCCCAGCGCTTTCCCAGCAGTTGGCTGGCCGGTGCTTTGTAGCACTCAGGATCATAGCAAGGGGAGGAGGAACCTTCTGAATATAAGCGTAACTAACGAATGGTTGGGCGGCTGCGTGTCAGCAGCTGCATTTACAATCTGCTGGCAAAGCGGCGCTGGAGTTCCTGCCACGTGGAATGCTTTCCTGACCCCGTACACTGGAAAGTGCTGGAGCAGATGGTTCCCATTGCTGCGGGGCGGGGAGCGGGGGCGGGGGGGAGGCTGCTGCTCTGACATATACATGTGTCAGAAGGACTGAGAGTTCACAGGCCTCTCTTCCTTCTCCTCTGGGTTCAGGCGTTCAAAGAGCTTCCCCCAGGAGATGCAAGGGATCCACACTCCTGCAGGGAAACATTTGTAAGAGCTTTTCCAAAAGAGAAAAGGAGAGGAAGGATGGTCCAGTGGTTAGGGCATTGGTTTAGGACAGGGGTGGGCAAACTTTTTGGCCCGAGGGCCACATTGGGGTTTCAAAATTGTACAGAGGGCCGGGTGGGGAAGGCTGTGCCTCCCCTAACAGCCTGGCCCCATCCCTTATCTGCACCCCTCCCACTTCCCACCTCCTGACTGCCTCCCCTCAGAACCATCACCCTATCCAACCCCCACTCCTTGTCCCTTGACCACCACCTCAAGAGACCCCCCGCTCCTAACCACCATCCCCGGGACACCATCCCCTATCTAAACGCCCTGCTCCTTGTCCCCGACCCTCCTGAAACTGCCCACTCCTGAGACCCCCCATGACCCTAACTGCCCCCCCCAAGACCTCCTGCTCTCTGTACCTCCTCCTTCCTGTCCTCTGACTGCCCTGACTCCTATCCCCCTGCCCCCTGAGAGACCCCTGGGACTCCTACGCCCTATACAACCCCCCCTTCCCCATCCCCTGACCACTTCTCCAGAACCTCCACCCCATCCAACTGCCCCCTGCTCCCTGTCCCTGCTGACAGCCCCTAGGACCTCCTGCCCCTTATCCCACCTCCTGGCCCCCTTACCACGCTGCACAGTGTGTCTGGCTCCATGTGGCCCGCGGGAACTAGATATGCTGTCCCGCAGGAGCATGCAGTGTCGCCGAAGCAGCCACAGGAGCGGTGGGTCAGTGTGGTGCCGGCACGTGCGCTGAGGCTGTGGGGAAGGGGGGCAGTGGGGGGAGGGGCTGCGGGGAACCTCCCCAGCAGAAGGGACCCATGGTCCATAGTTTATCCACCCCGATGTAGGACTTGGAGACCAGGGTTCATTCCCTGTCCCACCAGAGGCTTCCTGTGTTACATTGGGCACTTAGAGTATGCCTAGACTGCAAGCATAGGGATTGCAGCTCAGGATGACAGAGCTTAGCCAGCTGTAAACTAGCTAGCAAGGGTCCCAGAACAGTAAATCGCAGTGGCCTGGGCTAGTCCAGGCAGGGCTGGCCCACAACATTTTGGCACCTGAGGCGGGGAGTTCAAATATCGCCCCCGTGCTCCGTTGCTTGGGCCAAAACTTTGAAGTCTCTTCTGCTCTCCTTCCTCCAGCACAACACTCCACCATTTCTGTGCATCTAGAGCAGAGAGAATACATCTGCACCAGCAGCAGACACAATTTTCTACACTCTGGGTCCTTGTGCCCCCCTCCCCAGTCTGGCACCTCCGTTCACCTCATGGTAAGGCCAGCCCTGAGTCGTGTTGCCATGGCTTCCAGGACCCAAGCTAGTTAAATTAAATCTAGGTCAGGTATGTTGGCACTAGCTGTAATCACACCTTGCGATTGTAATCGAGGTGTACCCTTGGTGCCTCTGTGCCTCAGTTTCCCCTCATGGAGGTGCTGAGGATAAATACAATAAAGACTGTGTGGTGCTTCAGTATCTGAGGCCCAGATAAGTATCTGAGAGTGTATGTGTGTGAACTAGGGATGTACCTGGCCTTTGGGAATCCAGGTGTTTGCTGAGCAACAGTATATTCCTCTCCTCCACTCTGGAATTAATACGTGCCTCATAATTGGGACAAGCACCGCTGCTTCTGGGATATATGGGACCAAGCTGATGGGACAACTCCTGTTCGTGGGCCAGACTCCGACATGTGTATTGCAGCGCCTGGGTCTTTGCCTGATGGTTGTTGAGATAAAGGAGTAAGTGCATCCTGATCTGGGAGGCCAGGCAGCAGGCACCATTCAATAGCCATCCTATTACGGAAAGGCAGATCCCCCCGTGTTCACTGTGCTGCCGCGGTAGGGCTGCTACTTCTGAGACTGGCCCTGTGTTTTCTAAGGAGGAGCTGGCAGGTAGTAGACCTAACTCACTGCCTGACTAGAAAGAAACTGACCTGTCCTGAAGTTCTCTTGCCCTTAGTCCCTCTCTCTTCAGTTACACAGTAGCAGACTCCTAGGGGACCCAGCAGAAGCTCCTGCTGCTTTAGGCAGCTACTCCTGGTCAGAGCATCCATCAGGTTTGGAAGGGATCATGCAGCTGCATGCTGGCCTCACCCTTTTGCTCCCGAATTTCAGTGGAGTCCCAACCTCCCAGAGCTCATGCACAGAGGGGAAGCAGGATTTGATGCTGATGCTCTCTCCACACCTCGTTGGCATGTCCCACCACCCTATTATTGCATGTGGCAGTGGGGAGGCACCAGGGCTTGTTTCTCTTCTGTGCACGCTAGGCCCTGGCTAAGGGTGCTGTGCTGTGAAGTGAGTTTTAGGGCATTACCGTAGCACAGGGAGGCAGACTAATTGAGAGTAGCTATAATTTCTTCTCTTCCTCTCCTACTTGCCCTCCTGTTGTGCATGTGCTGTTTATCTCTTGCTCCCTGTGTCTGACATACAGGGACTGGAGTGGGTTCTGTGGGCCGTGGAGTTGATGCCTTCTCTTCAGGTGCCTATTCCTTCAACAGGTGCTAAGTCCAGGAGTGGGCAGGATCAGTCGTGCCTGGCCAGTTTGACACGAACCAGGCTGGGATCTGACAGGGGCTGACCCTGGGCTAATGTGGGGTGGGATCATAGGGCAGAGGCGTTTATAATAATAGTTGGTGGAAGAGAGATGGATCGATGTGAATGAACCCAGCCTGCTAGGACGCTCTGTGCTTCCTTTGATTTCTGAAGTGCACGTCCAGCAAATTCAGGTTTCGAGGGCCACACGATACTTATTGGCTTCAGACAGATTCTTGGGTCGGGGATTTCAGAGTTGCCTTCTTAGTGAGAAAACTGTCTCCATGGGGCCAGGGGGAATGCTGCGGGCCCCTTGAGACTGGGACAACAAGAACAGCAGAAAACTTCACTTCCAGTAACATGCAGCTTTGTAGTGCCTCTCAGACAGGCTGATTACTCAGCTCTGGTATGCGAATGACTGAAAGCAATGGTGTAAAGACATTCTGCAGTCTATTGATTAAACCAAAGCACTTGGTGCTAAGCTCACAATGAAGCCGAAGCCTGAGAACCAGAACTCACTGGCTGTGTGCAATGCTGGATGAATCACTTAGCAGCTCTGTGCCTCGGTTTCCCCATCAGTAAAATGAGGCTGATCATGGTTTGTTCAGTAATAGTGTCTAGAGGCCCCACCAGCATTTCCCTGCCCCAAAGGGGCTGTGGTGAGGCTAAATTCATTAACGTTTTAAAAGCATATTGCGATCCTTGGGTAGAAGGCTCTTGACAAATACAGAGCATTGTTATAGAGGATTTATTCTGAGTCTGATCCCTTGTTGTTCAAATATAACATAAACTTCTCTCTCACTGGTATGTTTATTGGGGATTTCCTGGTCCTCTCTCTGGTTGTTTTGGACACTTTCATGAGGGTTTGGATTACTTTGCTCCAAGTGACTACTCGACCCTCAGAAGTTGTCTATATACCTCCATGCCCTGTGAGGTGGAATCACAGTGGCTGGCTTCTCAGAGTGTAACCAAGCTAAAGCCAGCAGGCAGAACCCCATTAGGACCTGGTTCCAGGCTTCCTTGTACCTTGTGAAGTCATTGACACCTGTGCAAAGCAGGAGACAAAACATTACCCCTAGGATGAGTGGAGAATACTAATAAGGTGGCAACCTGTACTAGAGATGTAAAAGAGACTTGAATTGCAAGGCCCCGTGTTGAGTGGTTAGATTTCTGGGAATAGGGATTCCTGGATTCTAGTCTTATTTCTGGCACTGATTCGCTGTGTTTCTTTGGGTACGTTCCATAAGCTCTCTGTTCCTCAGTTCCCCCATGTGTTCAGCAGGAGTACTGAGCCTTACCCACCTCTTGAAATGAGGGGAAGGGAGGTCTTGAAGGTTCATAAACATTGGTAAAATGTGCTGTGATCCTCTCATGAAGATGCTGCTGTTAAATTCTGAATTGTGTTCGTGTATTTCAGCTCTGAAGCGATCTTTTGAGGTCGAGGAGGTAGACCAGTCTCCAAACTCCTCCACGCCACAAAGACGGACCCCGAACCCTCTCCTCAGGTCCACTGTATCCAGCTCTGCACAGAAATTCCAGGATCTCGGTGCCAGGAATTCGGAGACACCTGCCAGACATGCAGACTCTCCAGGCCAAAGGTCACCTAAGTCTTCCCTGAGGAGGGTGGAGCTCTCTGGACCCAAACTCCCTGAGCCTGTGTCCCGAAGAACAGAAATCTCCATTGATATCTCATCCAAGCAAGTGGAGAACTCCACTCCAGGGTTATCAAGGTTCGGCCTCAAGAGAGCAGAGGGCCTGGGGCACAAACCCCCTGAGCCCACTCCAAGAAGGACTGAGATCACTATAGGCAAGCCTCAGGAGCCCGCTGTCCGGAGGATGGAAGCTCCCACCTCAAAGATCCCAGAGCTGCCCCAGCGGAGAACCGACACAGCCAGTGCCCCTGTGCCGGACGTTGCCACCAAACGGGTAGAAATCCAGGTGGCAAAGTCTCCAGAGGTCCCAGTCCCACCTATCAGGCAGGTGGAGAATTTGGAGCCTTCCTCGACCAGTCAACATCTCCAGCCAGAATCAAAGCCGCAACCAGTAATGGCTGAAATCCCACCAAAGAGTCCAGAGGGTAAGTAGAGCCCTGGGCAAATGCTTGTGTAACACGTTGGCTAAGTATATGTCTGTCTATGTCTCTCTCTAGTGGCTGCCCCACAAGGCGGGCAACAGCCTTCTACTTGTTCACAGTTAACTGTGGTTCCCTTAGCTCATGTGGTGTGGTCTGGAGCCGAAGGTCCCGGGTTCTGTACCTGCTGGTGTCTGACTGAATTAGTCGTGGGTCTGTTATGCTTGGATTTATTGAGCCTTATGGAACTGCTGGGGGCACTGTAGAATTTTCATTAGGTGGTCCCATGAGACCACAAAGCTTGCTGCAAGTAGAATGAGAAAATATCCCCTTATCTCAGCTGTTTGCCCGGCTTGTAAAATGGGACACTGCTGACATGTTGGGCCCACCCGCCTTGACCGTATCTCCTGAAGAAAAGTGGCCATGGGGGTGACGTGGAAAGTGCGGCCATGGCGCCTGCGTTGCTTGCTGTTTCGTTGTGGTGCTGACACTTGTGGGATTCCAGCTCTGTGTCAGCAATTATTGTCCTGCTGAGGCAGCTGCCCAGCCTCTCTCTTAGCAGGAATCAGGAGCTCTTTCCCTCTGGCCCCTGTAGCCAGATGCTGTAATGGTGTCATGGACCACAGCCACTGTGAAACTGGAGCCCTGTTTTACATTAGCTCTATCTTGTTTTTGATTAATCCTGCATTAGGCATTAAAGATGGTTCCCCTCCCCCAGTGGCGCCGGGGCCTTTACCCCTCCTCCTCCCTCTGGTATAAAGAGATCTTGTTCTGTTCCATCCCTTTGATTATTTTTCCATTCCCCAGTCCCCTCCTCTGCTAGGTGCAGCATTGGCATTGGAGGCCATGACCCTCCCTCCTCGCTCTTCTCTTCTCCAGGGCTCTGGCAAGTGGATCTCTTGTGGGGTGGAGTGTTACAGCTGACACAGGCCGTGGGCAGTCTTTGCATGGCCAGTGAGTTACACAACCCACCCTTCTCTCGCCCCCCAACTCAGCTCAGTACAGCCAGGAGTTAACCAGACTCCCTTACAAGGCAGCGTCTGCCGGCCTGTCCAGCGCTATTGTTCAGTTGCTTTGTTAGCTCGGGACAGTGACTGGGGACGACAGAAGAGCTGCCTCCTTCATCGCGCCCTCCCTTTTCAGCCTTGGAGCCTGTTCCAGGCCTGTGGCACGCAGACCCTGCCGGGGTGTCCAGGCTTCCTGCGGCGTCTGCCATTTTCTGTCAGGAGCCTCCCTGCCATTCTACACCTCAAGCTGGGCTGGTTGTGAGAGTGACAGCTGCCAACAGAGGCTGTTAAGGTGGTTTTGCTTGGGGGAGACCTGGCCTGTAGTAACACTTGGACAAGCAGAGAATGATTCTTCCCTCCCCCACCCTTCCCATTGGCTGCTGGAAGTGTTCATTGACATTAGGCTGGGACTGCGGTGATATGCCTTGGTCTGAGGACTTGGCCTCTCAGGTGTTAGCACTGATCCAGGTGGCCTGCCATTCAAAAGAGTCCATGGAAACAGAAAGCCATTATCCGATACGGAAGCTGTGCTGGGCCCCTCCCCAGGAGGGCCCTGGGTGAAATCAACTGCACAGGGCCACATCCAGCTCGCTACCCCTTTTACTTCCATGTACCTCTGATGACTCTGACCTCCCCATCCCTTACCTATTGTGAGACTCCCTGGTCTCTAGCGAGCTCTCCTTCTCCATCTGGCCTAGGGCATGAGGCCAGTGGTGCTGAAAGGCATCTTTTAGGAATTGAGTGCGAGCACATGAGGAGCTGGTCTCTGCTGTTGGACAGGCTGCAGATCAGCTTCCACTGACCTTAATGGGAGCTGTGGCTGCTCAGGGCTTCTGAAAATCAGGCTCAAGTCATGTCAGGTTGGGCACCCAAAAGCTGAGGCACCAAGTGACTTGCTTAAGATCCAAGGGTGAATCAGTGGAGCCAGGCTTTGAACCCACAAATCCTGATTCCCAGGCCCCTGCTGTAACCATGAGTCCACAGAATTTACATGTGGAATGAGGAACTGGTGAAAACCCCCTTATCCCAACTGTGTGTAGCTTTTGTAAGAAGAGAGGAACAGTCCTGGTGGGACTGAGGGAGGGGAAGCAGCCTAGGACAGCTGCAGTTATCTCAGCAGACAAACTCCGATTGTCTGGGGCTGAGTGATATCTAAGAAACAGCACAATAAGCCATAAAAGCACGGCAGGTCGATCCACTTTGCCCCATCCCGCTCTGTGTGTAACATAACCTGAGTAACCCCAGGGGGACCGTTCACTCAGTGAGCTGCTCGGTGGGTCTGATCCTGCCAGGTCGGTTCTCTGCTCCCACTGACGCTGAGCACAACACCACGCAGGATCGGGCCCTTTGGTAGGGGCCCTAAGCTACAGCATTCCTGGACAGCTGCCTGGAAGTGAGGGTGTCTTTAAATCAAAGGGGGGTCCAGAATCTCAAGACAGCTGCTGAGGGTGTGGTTTACCCAACAGCACAGCTGTCTGGGGTGCGATTTGCAGAACAAGGCAGCCGGGCTCGATGGGATTGACACAAAGGGGGCTTTCAGGCCCAGGGAAGCCCCGAGTCCAATAAAAGCTGAGACGCTGAGTTGAAAGGCTCATCCTCTGGGTCGCTCTTCCCCAGCTCAGATTTACAGCCCAAGAGCTAGTGCAATACCCCTGCTGTGCCCCTCGAGCCCCGACACCCTTTCCCCCGCCCCACTGCCATCTTAGCCATTCTCCATTGGGAACTCTAAGCTGCCTATCCTGGTCCTTGGGCCACTTTTCCAGACAGAGCCCATTGTGGGGCGCTGCCTCCCTGTGAATGGCTGTGCAGTGCCTGCTCTGGAGGAGTGCTCTCTGCTGTGGTCTAGTGGGGACGTCAGAGGTCTGGTGTTTTATGGGACTGCCCATTGTTTGCCCTGTTTGGCAGCAGGGGAGCATCATGCCCCCCCTGCCTTTTGGAGGGAGGGGTGCTGATCGGCACCCCGTGAGCCAAGCTGATGTCTGGAGAAGCCGTGGACTTTGAGAGCCAAGGGTTGGGGGGTCCCTTCAGTTGTAGGAGAAAGAGAGAAGGCTTCTTGGAACCCCCTGAGAAGACGTTACTATTTAATCCCCCCAAACACACACACAGTCTTTGGAGGGGGTAATTAGATGCTTCCCTTCCTTTTCCAAGATGGAAAGAGTGGCTGGGGTGGGGTCTACTCTGCTCCCCACTCTTAAAAGCCCCCCCCGGCTGCCATGATACAAGGGCTAGGACTTCTCAGTTCAGTGGATGCTCCGTGTCCAGGCGAGTAGCGTGATAATGCAGGAAAGCCTGCTCTGAGGAGGAGGTGAAGAAAGCCTGCTCTGAGGAGGAGG
>ML677373.1:9755546-9770035 GCA_007922305.1 Dermatemys mawii
AGCCTGCTCTGAGGAGGAGGTGAAGAAAGCCTGCTCTGAGGAGGAGGGGAGGCCTAACCCATCCAAGTGAGGCCCATGGGGTCTGTGATTTTTTCATAGCTCTGAGTGGTAGTACAGCTGGATCTGCTAGCAGGCTGAGGACTGTAATGGGGAGCTGTTCCCGAAGAGAGGTGCTCAGGGCCTATATGTGAGTGCAGAGAGGCAGGCCACGGCTGAGCCCCACAGAAAGGAAACTGGATAATCCCTTACCCAGTGGGGTCTTGGTAGGTGGCTTCTCTCATCTGTGTTGAAGGGGCCGAGGGACAGACCTGTCATCCCAGACTGTCCTTCCCTGGGATTGAGTTTGGTGTGGAAGGAAATTGCTCCAAAGCTGCATGTGGACCTGAGACAGAACGAAACAACCCAAGAACTCTCCCCTTAAACAAATCCCTCCCGTTGGGAGCTGGAAACTGGACAGATTTCCACCAGGGGTGAATTTGGCCCTGTGACTAAAAGAACCTAGCTTTGATCCGGAGGGTGATAATAGTGTGGCGACTCAGCTGTTCCTGCCCAAGGCTGCCAATACAGTTTCTAGTAGGGTGAACAGATGTCCCAATTTTATAGGGACAGCCCCAATTTTGGGGTCTTTTTCTTATATAGGCTCCTATTACCCCCCACCTCCTGTCCCAATTTTTCACACTTGCTGTCTGGTCACCCTACTCTCTAGTCAGGGCCGTCTTTAGCTATTCTGGGCCCTACGCAGCCCTCCTGCAGGGTGTGTCTGTGGCCCCAAGCCTCTGGGGAGAGGGGCTGGCTAGGAGGGCAGGGGGGAACCACCCCCCAGCACTCACCAGCGGCGCGGCTGGGGCCAGGTCGCTGCACTCCTCACCGTAATTCCAGTGCAGGCCTGGCCCGGCTGCAGAATTCAGGGAAGTGGGGGGCAGAGCAGGGGTGGGTGCCCTGGGGAAGAGTCGGAGCAGGGGCTGGAGCAGCGTGCAGCTGTGCAGGGCACCAGGAAGTTTGGTGCCCCAAATTTCCTGGTGCCTTACACAGCTGTGTACTGTGTGTAGGGGCAGGGATGGTTCTGTCTCTTGTTGTCCAGCAGCCAGGATTAGGAACCGCCGTCCTCCCCAGGCAGGTGTCTCTGCACTGCAGAGAAAAGTGCATTCCCTTGAGGTGTGTGGCTGGCTGCCTCTAGGCACACTGCAGCTCTGTCGCTGTAATGGCTCTTGCCCCTGCCGCACTTGGCAGTTGTGACCCCTGGATTGATGCCCTGCTTCCTCTAGATGGGAAATCCCCAGAGATTGGGTCATGCATGATGCTGCAACATGATGTTTGTGGAAACTCCCCTCTGCCCCAGCCCCCTGCTACCTCTACAGTGGAGCCTTGAAAACAGCCCAGAAGCAATTAACCCCTTGTGCCTGCCTCTAGCTTGTTGTTGAGATTTTATTTCCCCTGAGCTCCAGCTGTCAGTGACTTGTCTGTTCTCATGCTGTTCCTCTCCCCCTCCCGCCGTCCCCAGCCCTGCCCCCGCTGCTGTCACCACCACCTTTGCTGAAGGTCTTCAGGAAATTGTGTGATGCAGGAAGGAGGCTGGTTGGAGATGAGCTGTCACCTGGGCTCGGCAGCTCTGAAAGAAACCACAGGGAAAGGAAGCCAAACAAATGGAGCAGCTAGCTGTGGTGAAACTGCCATTGCTGGGCAGGAGGGGGAGAGGTTTGTGTGTATTGAGATTGCCAGAGAGCAGCAATTTCCACCTGCCTAGCTTCAAAAGCCACATGGCTGTTTGCCAGACACTGGAGGGCTGTACCTAATTTGCATTTTAATTTACATGCATATTTAATTCCAAATATTACGTGCACAACCTGATTTTCTGTCTCTTGCTTTTATTCCCCCTCTATGTTTATTTGCATTAGTTTAATGCTGCTTTGACAGCCCTGGAGACTGAAATCCCCAATAGCAACTTCCCCTAGGGCAAGCAGCAGCCATGCAAACTTTTTCTCCCTTCCTCTCTCATGCCCTGCCTCCTGACCTGAAGGGATCTTTTCTAGTGGAGGAAGGCGTAGTCAGGCCTCCAGGTCTGTTAATTCCTTGGCTTTTCTCTCAGAGTGACAACTCTGGTGAGGGTGTCATCCACTGTGTGGATGATTGTGACTGCCCATTTGCTTAATGTGCCAGCAGTCCGCATCAGATGGTGGTAACCTTTGGGTCCTGCCACCTTCCTAAGCAGGACTTCAACTGATGACAGGCTACTTCCAGTCTGCTGGAAGCATGGTCCAGTGGTTAAGTTGCTAGGCTGGGATCTGGGTTCAATTCCTGCTCTGCCATGCACTTTTTTTGTGACGTTGGGCGAGTCAGGGTATGTGTGTACTGCAGTTCAATATCCAAACCTGGCCATGCTCAGCCGATTCATGCTCCCCGGGCTCAGGCTGCAGGGCTGTAAAATTGTGGTGTAGACGTTTGGGCTCATCTGCAATTCTCAGCTTAGATTCCAGAGCTCAGGTTCCAGCCCAAGCCCAAGCCCAAATGTGCCTACTGGAGCGCGAGTCAGCTGACATGGGCCAGGTGCAGGGATTTAATTGCAGTGAAGACATACCTGGGGTCTCCCTCTGCGTCAGCTGCCGCATCTGTAAAGTGGGGATAATAGCAGTTCTGTGCCTCGCAGGGGTGCTTTTGAGGATAAATGAATTGAGAGGGGTCCAGATGCAATGGTAATAGGGCCCAGAGAAGTACCTCCTGTGGGCTGAGCTGTCCAGTCCCCCGAGCTTCCTTGACAGATGAGCAGGATTTGCAGGTTGGTTCAGTTTGCCAGCAGTGCCTGCCGATTGCTGCTAGGTTGTGTCCTCGCTCAGCAGTTCTGGGCAGAGGATGGTTCCAAACTACACTGTCTCTCAGGCCGTATTTGGATACTCTGAGCGAGACACATGAAGGGCTGAAGCGGGCCCTGGGAAGTTGGAGGGGGAGGGGGAGTAATATTATCAGCTAGACTAGTCCACCTCTGCAGTAGGTGACAGGAGGCAGCCTCGGATGTGGTATGGCCTACAGACAACAGCATCGCTGTAAACAACGTGCAAACAGCTTCCTCAGGTTTACCGCAGGCCTAGCAAGCCTGCTGGTGAAAGCCTGGGTGGAGAGCACAACTGTGCACCAGTGGGTCAAGTAGCAAATCCCTACCATTGGGCCGCGGGGTGCCCAAAGCTCACGCAGCTCCAGGGCAGCTTTCCATCCTTCCAAGGGATACATGCACCTTGCATAAAGGAGCCTCCTGAAACCAGCCTCTTCTTTAATACAAGTGTGCTGTCCATGGACACTGCAGTTCCCAGCACACTGTGCTCCGTTCATCTGAGGGGCTGGCTGGGTTGCACCTCTATGAACCTGTCCCTAGGGGGAGCACTGTAGAACTCTCTAGGCGTGTGGACTGAACTTTCGTTATGCTGATGCTGGGGTTAGGGAATGAATCTTGGGATGCATCTCCCTCTGCTGTGGCCCTTATGGACCTTGGAACAGCTGTGGAATAGACAGGCAATATTGTCCTTGTTTCATCCCCTCCTGTCCCTATCGCATCCCCTAGCTTACCCCAATCCACTCCAGAACATCTCCTGGGCTAGGGAGTTCTGGGGAGGAGGTTTTGTACCTGGGGAGGGGGTGCTCTGCCCTGGGAGGGGCATTCACAACTGCTTTGCTGCCTCTTCTCACCAGTTCAAGGCAGGCAGGACTCTGCCCCACATGTAATAGTGCCCAGATGTGAGATTCCTGCCCCGGTGGTGACTGAGCTGGAATTGGTCAGCTCTAGGATTTCTTTTTGCAAATGTGTGCTTCATTACTGCCTTCCAAACAGCCTCTCTTCTGCTGCCCATTGCCAGGTGGCACCTCAGCACCTGCCTTCCTCACTGTCTCCACAGTGCCCCTCTCCAACCCTCTGGAGGCATGTGTGCTTCACAGCTGTTGCATGCTGTGTCTCTTGATGTCTAGTTGCCGGACTAAACCAGGAGGGGAGCACCTGACATTTTAGGGGGCAGGTTTTAGTCCCCTCCCCCTGAGACTGTGCAGCTGTTATCATTTGCCTGAAGTCTGGATATTAGCTCCTTGGCCTCTGTTGACTTGGCAGATGGTGCAAGGGGAATTGTGTTAGGTGCAGCACTACAATTCCCTTCCATGTCTTCTCTGGGACAGGGGAATCGGGAGGGAGGAGTAGGAGGAAGCCGTGTGGAAATGAACCAGCATATCACATCCACAGACACTCCCAGGCTCTTGTCAATAGAGGGATTTTGAGGGCTTCCCTTTGGTTTGGATAGGTGCCAGCCTAATCCTTTAGGAAGAATCTCGTATAATTTCTAATGACTAATTCTGCAAGAGCCCTCTTGTCTGGGGAGATGAGCAGCATGTCTCAGCTGTTTCTGGTATCCATGGTTCCATCCCGTGCCTCTTGTCACTAATGTTGCAATTTCGAGTGCTCTAAACTCTCACACATTCAGTCTACACACCTACATACAGACACACAAATGTATCTATACACAAGCGTGCATAAATGCATACGTACACATCACACATATGTATTCAAGCACACGCTCTGTACATGCACATAATACATACATGGATGCATTAGAACCAAAAAAGTTGCTGAGGACGCTCCAAGGATTGATGATCTAGGCCCAGATGTCTCTACAATTGAAGCCTTTCTATGTCCAGTAGATAGCCTTTCCAAACAATTAAATAAAAAGCAGCTGGGTTCTCATGCTGACATCCTGTGGCAAGCTTTACACCAGTGCAGGGAGCTGCAGAACTTTTCTGTGCTCACAGTAGAGGTCTAGAACTTCTGGGTTCTCTCACCTCCTCTTCCTCTCATTTACTTTGTCACCTTGGGCAAGTTATCTCTTCTTTCTGCACCTCGGGATTCCCCTCTGTGAAATGGGTATAATTCTTTTGAGGTCTCTCGGGGTGGGGTGCAGCTTAATTCATTGCTTTATATTGCACTGCTTTGCCATCTTTGGTGAAAGGGGCTCTGTCCTGGTGCACAGGGGTGGTGGTAAAGGGTAAGGAATCCACACCTCTCTCTCAGAGCAGATTTGAGTCCTGGAGGCAATGGGTTTGATGCAACATATGGATCGAGGTTCAAGAAGTTGTCAGTGTCACTCAGTTTGCAGCCCTCTTGTAACAAGTGGAAGATGGTCAATCTCCAGGATGGTTGAACTGGTCAGCAGTTTCCCTGGCGGTAAATTTTACTTTGCAGGCTTGTGTTCCTATGAGTCTTGGTTTGGCTTCTAAAGCTTTCCAATAACTTTTTAAAAACCTGTTTTTCCTTGGAAGCAGCCTCTGCCCTTCCTGGCTCCCATTGGGGAAGCCGGAGAAGTGCTGGGAAACCTGGTGGGAGGTGAGTGAAGTTCCCAGCTCCATTTTACTGTCCCAGGAGGTTCAGAAATTCAGAGCAGGTGTAGTGAAGCATCTAAGCATTTAGCTGCTTCTCCAACTTGAACCCCAAACTCCAGCACTGTTTGCCCATCGCCCTGTAACCTAGGTGGCCACTCAGCGCTGATGAAAACGGTTGCCCAGGGAGGCAAACTCTCTGACTTTCTCTGTGAGGAGGGACGTCTTCAGAAAAGAGCCTTAGGAGGATTCTGAGAGGTGAATGCCTCACTGCCAGGAGAAGGCTCCTGTGAGCAAGACCCTATCAAGAAGGGTCCCTTGAGAAGAGGGCCCCATTGGTTTGGGGGAGGTGTAGGCACCTGGGGCTCTCCCCTTTGAGAGAGGTTTGAGGATGGAAAGGTGGAATGTGTTATTCAAACATCACTGTGTCTATTTTATCAAGGCCCTGGTGGGATGTGGCTCTCTGGTCTAGTTGTAAAGGCTGGGAGGGGGGAAGGGGAGTCAGAGATTTAAAAGACAATAAACAAGCAACTCTACCCGAAATGAAAAGGCCAGGGCTGAGTAATCCTTTCCAAGACCCTGAGCTGCACAGCAATTTAACTGCACTAGGAGATTAAAACTGCGGGGAAGCATTTCCTTCAAACCAGCTGACACATTGGGGCTAGACTGGGTTCGTGCGTGTGCGCGCCTGCAGCCAGAGGGACCCAAGAGAGAGAGTGTGTGAGCAGGGAGGGGACTGGGGAATGAAAAACACACCGAGTCCAAATCCGTGTATATGTAGTAGGTGCCAAATATGAGATAATCTGGAAAAAAAGGAAAATCTGCAGCACCGGTTATTTGGAAAGAAGGAGAGAAAAGAGGAGAGAGGGCGAGGGGATTTATGTGCCTGTCTCACTGTAGAGGTTGCACACAGTCTGGAGAGCAACATGAATTTGACAGCAGAGGAAGCTCTCTGTTCATCCTCTGGTCACCCCAACCCTACAGCCCCGGGCAGGTACCGCTTAGGTAGCAGCAATGCAAGGTTTCCTCTCCTCTGCCAGCGTTCCTTGATCTTGCTCTGGAGTGACAACGGGAAATGGGGCATTCTGCCTCCAGGCTCATTTAGACTTGGGACTTGGTGTGTTGAGAATGCTGGGAAAGGTGCCAGCTGTGACGGTGTTTTTTCTCACATGGACGCCTGCCCTGCTCAGAGCTGATCTGAGGTCTGCTGAACTCGTCTCACCTGGGCCACCAGGTGGTGAATAACTTTGGTTGCTGGCGACCTATGGGTGGAAGGCTCTGAAGTCAATTACGAAGCCTCCGAGCCAGCATGGGCAGGGATAAGGAGCTATATTTGGACACCAGAGATGGTCTAGTGTGATTGAGCCAAGATGCAGAACATTAAATAGGCATGTGATTGCAGGCCAGCGAGGCCTCATTACTGACTCAAGCTGTTATTAATATTGTTTGACATGGCAGAGTCCCCTCTCTTTCAAAGCAGCCCCTCCTTTCCAGTGTGACTCAGGGCCAAGGTTTGGATTTATTTCCTTGTTTTAGGAGATTCAGTGTCTCCTTTTCTCATTTCAGAGTCAGCCAAACACAGATAAAAGAAGGAATTTGTTTGCCCCAATGTAAGTCCCTGTGGGTCGGTGGTGAAACGGGTGATCTCACCAGCAGACAGATCTATTGTACTCTGGAATAGTCTCCCAAAAAAAGTGGGGGGAGTTCTGTTGTTTGAGTTGTTTAAAACTGGACTGGACTGAACACTGTAGGGCCCATCCTGCAGTGGGCTGGATGATCTAAACGTCTCGCTCCCATTTCTAGTTTCTATGCATCAGCATGATGTTTGCCTACAAAAATTTCCTAAGAGGATGCTGGGATCTGTGTACTTGGGATTTTTAAAGACCCCAAGTGGTCAAGGCCTCTGTTTTCTCCAAAAGGCAACTGCCCAGCACTTCATCCCATCAGGCTGGGGCACTGGCTCCTTGCAGACGTAAGATATGTCTACACTGCACACTAAGCCTGGATCTGGGGACCGGGCTTATTGACTTAGTGTTTCCAAGTCCATGCTTGAAGGTTCACACTGCACTGTAAACCTGGGTTTACAATTGCTGGGCCCAGGTCTCAGCTGTGCTAATGCGTCCATACTGTATTAGGCAGACCTTCTGACTTGGATCTGCAGCTTGAGTTGTGTCCACACTGCAGAATGACAAGGCTTGGACCTGAGTCCCAGTGGGACTCTAGCTCTGACCCACCTCCCCTAGCAGGGTCCTAGGGCTCTGACCTCCGACCCCTCCCCCGCCCCCCGCAGGGTCTTAGGACCTGGGTCCTGAATGCTCGCTGACCTCAGTCAGACTGATTGGTGTGTAGATAGAGGGGGAGCTTGTGTTCAAACCTGAGTCAGAGCCTGGGCTTAGCGTGCGGTGTAGAACTACCCCCCAAGGGAAGAGTGGCCCCTCCTGAATCAGCAGCACTTTTAGATACCAGATCCTCCACAGCTGTGCACCTTGTCATCACTTACACTTGCAGAGTGGGCATAAAACACTATGGACCTGGTTCTCGTGTATACTAAGGTTCTACTCTGCTCTGAGAGGGTAACAGTGCCTCAGAGTAAAGGAAAATCAGTTCCTACCATAGGTGTAAATGATTACACAGGGTGCGAGGCAGTGCAGATCCTATCTGCTAATTGGAGGTCTCCCATCCACACACCCTGGAAAATCCTACTTAGCTCTTGATATAATTCTACTTAGCACTACAAGATATGGTCTCCACCTCTTCACTCTTCTGGACCTTCCCAGGGCTCATGCATATGGGCAAATAGTCTTTCAGGCTGATAAGAAAAAAAGTCTGTTATCTTGGCAGCGATAAGACAAAAATTTCACTGGGGTCTCCTCCAGTATGGGTTGGCTATTAACTCAGACTTCAATGCCTTCAGCTGGGAGGGCACTTTGACTGTTGATGAAAGTAGGATAAGAATTGACTTTTCCAGATTGAACAATTATCTATTAACCTATTTATAGATCCTTCCTTCTGCCTAAGTTTGATGTTGCTGTTGGCCACTGCGTGACAGGACAGGATAGGTTGGGTAACCTCCCAGCGCAATAAGCCTTATAAGACAGGCAAAGGACTGAATTAAGATTATGCAGAGATAGCTTTGTTTTGGGAACATCAAACTTCATTGTGATCAAACAAGATAATTTGACAATTGGCCAGTTGTGTTCTTCACTACTCCCTGAAACACACACACTTCATTTCCTAGAGTCCAAGCTGTTGCAATGAATCTGGACTACACATGGCTATAAATGGAAGAAGCAGCTCTTCTTGGATTGAAGCCTGTGCTAAGACTTTCTTGAGCCCGGTTTTTGTTCCGTCTGCCATAGAGTTTAAAGAAGGGAATTGGGGAAAGGGGCTGCTTTCCTTTAGGTCAATTTAATAGTACATTAATTTCCTGGGTCCAAGCAGGAGTTATCTGGATTTCTCCAGGGTCGCATGCAAAACTGTTTCTCACCATTGAGTTTCATTCTTTCGTAGGGTGGGGATAGACCGTCCTAGACAAAGCTGAGAGTCGAAACTCTGCCAGAGAGCCTGGCTCAGTTCTGTGGACCAAAGTACCATGCAAGCCACTGCAGCTAATGAATTCTACATATATGAAAAAGGAAAATACATAACATGTCTTATAAGGCTCTTACAGCTATCAAGAAGTAATGACAAGATGTTCTCACTGGCGTGGTTCTTCCTTGGCTTTGCGTTGCCTGTGGTTCCTTCAATAGGGGGAAGAAGGCCCATCAGTCTTCTTGCACAGCAAAGGCAACACTTGGCAACAGGAATAAAAACTGGTTGAAGCAAAGAGGGATTTTGCAGGGATTGATGTTTTGGAGGGTTGGGTATTACATTGCATTAGAGTTCCAGCTTGTCACCCCTTCAGAGGCTTATGTTAAAACTCTTAGGTGCCAAGTGAAAATGAATCTGATGATCTCATCACAGTCCCCAGGTATACAAATGGCAAAACACCATTGTACAGTTTTCAGTCTGCTCGGGAGAGGCCTGGGTTTGTATTGGCAGTGATTTATTTTAGCTCAAAACTGAGGTGTGCTTGCAGAACTGTTTGCAGGACTGGGCCAGCATGACCGATTCTGTGCTTCTGATCTGAAGTGCAATGAAAGCTGTGTGTAGTGTTTAGGACAGAAAGTGCTGGGGGATTTTCAGACCAAGACCAAGAATCTATGGGGACAGTTTTTCATAGACTGACTATGCCTGGCTTTTGGGGGAGGGAGGGAATTCATCTCTTGATTTCACGAGTGCTAAAACTTCGCATTCAGATTAAGGGCCTGTTCTAAAGTAGTGCTAAGCAACCTTCCCAGGATCAGGTCCTAGAAGGAAAGAAAGAGGGGCTGCTGGTGGGTGTTGCCTTTGCAGATTATATACCTGCAACATGTTACAAGCACACATTGTACATGCAAAGGCTGCCTGTGTCATGCATGTGACATGTCTGCTCTTTTGCTGGCAAGGGCTGAAGGCACCCAACCCTCCTTGCCTTTCAGTGGGAATTGAATGGCAATCTGAAAATTCCTGCTAGTGTTTTCCTCTGAGAATGAGAGCAGAAGAGGGCTGGACTGTGAACATTTTCTGATGCATTCCACTCTCTCTATATGTTGTCTATTATTTCCGGAGCAAGGCCAAGGGGGATAGAGGTGATTAAGAGACATTCCAGTATTGCAGAGCTGTGTAAACTACCAACCCCTTGTAATGTTCAGCACAGTGGTATTTTGAGCACCTCTCTTTGTGACTGTGGCCTCATTATGTCATGCAGTGCTGTGATCAATTCATGTTTAACAGTTATCTGCTTATACAAGGGAATAATGTTTCTTTGATGTTTATCTGCAGCACTTGAATTTTATGGTGGTAACTTGTTCCCTCCTTCCTCCCAAACAGAACAAACACAATTCACTCATCAGAGGAAACAGTCTGGCCTTGAAAAGGCAGAGAAAGATGAGACAGGAATCCAAAAGGGAGGGTTGTAGGGAAAGGGGGACATTAGAAACAAATTGACACGTTCTGTAATGGTGATTGAATCACAACTTAAACCTCCTTAAGTGTTCGGCAGTGCTCCTCAGACAAGTAGATCTGGATGGATACTATGAATATTCATTGGGATCTAGAGTTTAGTCACTGTACTTGGGCCCCTGGCCATGTTTGCTCTCCACGGACGTTTTTGGTGGCTGAGAGTGAATTGGTGTACTCAGGTATTCACAGTGAAAAAGATCTCTGTGATGTGGGATGGGACGGCACTTTATTAACATAGCGGAGAGGCAGGGTTCCCCAAATCCTTCTCCAGAGCCCTGGAGCAGAGGCATTAAGAAAAACAGGATGAAGATCTGAAGCTGAATCCTTCACAGCTAGGGGCATGTGAAGTTTCTGCGCAGGGGAGCAGTCTGTCTGTCGCTCTTCTCTATGAAGCTGGAGTCAATGGGAGTTTTCGCTGGTGACTGTTATGGAAATGGGGTCAGGTATTCTGAGCATGAAACACAGCATGGCCAGGAAGAATAGACAGGAGGTTGGGAGAGCGGAGGTCCCAAGTTCTGGTGACGGCTCTGCCATTAAACTGTATAGTGTAGCCTGGGGCAAGTCACATCACCAATGTTCCAGTCTCCCCCATATAAGACAGGGCATCATGAGACTTTCTGTAGCTATCTGATGGAGGTTTGAAGGGGTTAATTAGATAAACTGAATTTTGCCACCCTTGATTAGGACCTCATGCCTTGAATAGTCCCACTATATTCATTGTGATTGCTCATGGAGTATGGCACTACTCACCATGAGTAAGAGTTTGGGTGACCGAAGCCGGCCCTTGATATCTGCACATCTCCTTGGAACATTATTATTCCAGAAGAGCTGCTGGCAGTTGTCTGTGAGGAAGGGGAAGATGCCAGCCAATATCTGTATCTATGCAAAACAAGCTCTTTCCAGTTTGCTCTGAGATTCTGCCCTTGTGTCCACTTTCTCAGGGATCTAGGAAACAGCTGGCAACTCACGGCCAACTTCAGAGAGCCCTTGGGTTTAAAATGACATCTATTTTCTGGGTGGTTTTTCTCATATTCCTTGGTGTTTGATTGCTGGTGTTGTTTTGGGATACGAGCCCAACCAACAGACTATGCAAACAGAACCCTTCTAAGGGATTGTCTACACTGGCACTTTTCAGTGCTGCAACTTTCTCGCTCAGGGGTGTGAAAAAACACCCTCCTGAGCGCAACAAGTTTCAGTGCTGTAAAGCGCCAGTGTAGACAGTACTCCCAGCCCCTTATGGTGGTGGTGGTTTTTTTTTTATCTCCCAGTGCTCTGCCGCGACTACACAAGCCATGTTAAAGTGCTGCTGCAGCAGCTCTTTAACATTGCTAGTGTAGACTAGCCCTAAGAGAAAAGCAAATTAGGAAGGTACCAATATGCAGTGTGTGGATGCGGGTTAGTCAGCAGCGGTTGCAGGTTAATGCACTAGCTAGGAGAAGACCTGGACTGGAATAGTAGGAAGTTCTGAAGATCAGGGTTGTGTGTATCAGCAGAGCTGTCTGTAGGCACACCTGGAATAGCATGGGGTGCTGTGGGTCATAAGAACAGCCGTACTAGGTCCATCTTTTCTGACTGTGGCCAATGCCAGATGCTTTAGAGGGAATGAACAGAACAGGGCAATTTCAAGCGATCTATCCCCTGTCGCCAGTCCCAGCTTCTGGCAGTTAGAGTTTTAAGGATACCACCCGGATCATAGGATTGCTTCTTTGACCGTTTTGGATAATGGCCATTGATAGACGTAGCCTCCTGGATTGAGGTGCATTCATCCAGTTGTGTGGTGAAAGAATGAAATTGTGCCTGACTTAACTATGCTGGCTTAAGCCAGCACTATCCACATTCATCCCTTTTTCCTATGGAAGGGACCCTGATCGCTGCTTCTTTATAGCTCTGTTTTTTAAACTTTGATTCAACTGTAGAGCATTCTCCTTGTTCCCATCCTGTATTTTGCTGTGATACTATTGTGTGTCTGGGGCAGTTTCTGGATTGCTCATGGAGCAGCAGGAGTTCTGGTGTAGAGCACAAAACCAGCTTGACCTTTTATTGCATTCCATCCCCAGCCTAGCTCACAGATCCTGGAAATGCTGAAGGTGTCATTAATTAACTGTCCAAACGTTCCCTGCTGCCTCTCACTCTCACCATAGATAGTGGGCAAATCGTGTACACACGCAGTACTCCTAAGTGAAATCTTGACTTTGTTGAAGGCAAAATTCCCCTTGACTTCAGCGGAACCAAGATTTCACGCAATGTTGCTAATCCCTCATGAGAGTTGATGCTTTTCTTAAAGCCCCAGCTCTTGCAGGCATGTGGTTAGTGAAAATGCCAGCTTTTGTTTAAAAAAAGGAAGCTAATCCTCATGGTTACAGAGAAAAGCTTGTGAACATGTTGTTGAGTGCGCCCCAAAGGCTCCAAGACCAGAAGACAAAAAGGACATTTTAAAAAAACCTCTCCTGATTTTTAAGCCAATCTCATGATTTTGGGGGCTTGCCCCTTGATTTTTCGACCCTTGGGAGCTGGTACTCCTGGCCAGATTGGGTTCTAACAGGAAGCGTGGAACACTCCCTGAGATTCCTGTCCAGCGTGCTCTCGCCTCCATCTTCCCCAGTAAGATAAAGGAGGGCGAAGGTTTCCTTGGAGTTGTCAGGATCTGCCTGGGAAAGGGAGGAGATCGGAGCGGCTTTTTGCATAAAACACAACGTGTTTAGACAAACTCTGGCTGAACTCGTTTCCTCTTGCGGCCCAGTGCGCTGATAAAGTGGGGCTTGGGGGAAATTACCTCACGCTGCTCAGGCCTTCCCTCGGGGTCACCCCGTCACCGAGATCCAGTGCCCACCCTCCCTTCCACTGCCCTGAGGGGGAGGGCAGGGTGCGGGAAGGCACTTGGCACTGGGCTCATTAGCAGGCCAGGGCCTGCCACCAGTGACAGTTACTGTTCTAATTTATAGTCCTGAAATGGAGAGGGCGCCGCGATATAAAGTGCATTAGTGCCCTTAGCCGGGTAGTTAATGTAAATACCAGCTTTGTCAGAGGTCACTGGCGGATCAGTCGCAGCTAGTCAACTACAGCTCGGCCTTGTTTACATTTTGTACAGTTTTATGTACTTGGTGAATTTCCTCAGAAATGTGTGAGCCACTCGGCACATTCAGACTAGCAACTCCTCCCATCTCTGTTTGGGAGCTCTACTCTGCCACTCTCCTAGACAGAGCAATGGCCGGATCCCTCCCCTGAGGAGCGTCCAGTCTACAGGCACGAGCGTGATAGGAGAGAGCAAGTGAGAGTGGTGGGCTCTGGCCGTTGGAGCCGGAATGCAGCAGGCCAAACCCTGCTCCTGTTGAAGTCAGTGGGAGTTTTGCTGGTGGGTCTCTTGAGATTGTGATTGCAGTCATAGTCCTGGCTTGCAGTTATCTTCTTTGTTCCCTGGGGAAATAACAACCCCCACCTACTTCGTAGGGCGGTAGGCTGGGTTCACTGTCTGAGAAGGGCTTGGAAGATGTCAGTGCTCAGGGTGAGATCTGTGCACCGCTTTGCTCCCCAGCACCGGGGGCCGGAGTGCTCTTGTTTTGGTCTGAGTTCCTTGTAAGCAGGGACTCCGCAGAGCTAGCGCCCTTTACATGGGCACCGGGGTATTGTTTGGCTTTGCTGGAACAAGGCCAGACAGTCAGAGGTGAGGCTGACTTGTCACAGGGAAGCACAAAAGGAGGCTGGGATGGCTGGGAGAGGGTGATTTACTGACAGTACTTGTGGGTGTAATGGGGCTCGTGAGGTTACAGGGCTGAGCCCTGCTCCCCTGCGTCACTAGAATTTCCATGGGCCTTGCACCAGAGCTCAGGCGGGAGCTCTCCCTTGCTTGAGATGTTTCTGCTTATTGTCCATTTTGGGGTGAATCTAGTGCTGGCACAAACAAACTGATGGCACTGGTGAGAGTCTGGCAGAGTGTGGTCAGGTGCTGAGCCCTCCTCACACAGCTCTGCCCGTGCACCTCGATCCCTGTATTCCTCCCACTGCTCTGCCAGTGCACCTTGATCCCTGTATTCCCCCCCACTGCTCTGCCCGTGCACTTCGATCCCTGTATTCCTCCCACTGCTCTGCCCGTGCACCTCGATCCC
>ML677373.1:9771014-9817713 GCA_007922305.1 Dermatemys mawii
CCTCAATCCCTGTGTTCCCCCCACTGCTCTGGCGATGCACCTCAGTCCTGCCCAGCAGTGTCCCCACAGTTCCAGTCCCGTGTTCCACTGCCAGCTCTGCCAATATGGTTCCTCTTGCTTGCTAGGACTATGATGACAACTCGCTCCTTGCGTGCACCCCCCTCCGCCCCCGCTCTTACTGCTCTGATGTGTAAGGACTGGAAACTACTGACTCATGTTACTCCTCACCCAGCTGGGATTTGGAGCCAGAGGTGAGAAGTCGGATCCTCTTCATTTAAATTTGTGTTTGAGCAGCAAGAGATAGGGTAGGAAGGGAGTGGTGCAAGAGGACCCCAGGGAGAGAGAAAGTGCTTGTGTATTCCTCCTTCTCCTGCTCTTCTGCCTTTTCCACAAGACTGTAGATCTGTGGGCTGAGCCCTGCAGAGAACGTGCTTCAGCAGCCAAAGGGAGCTGCAGGCTTTGAGCCCTTCATCAAGGACCAGAAGCGGTCTGTAGCATGGCCCATTGTAGCAGCTCATCTGTCTGAGCCTAATGGAGTGATCTGTGCACGCCTAATGCTCCCACTTCTCAGCATTGGGGCAGCTCTGGTGGGAAGGACGAGACCTTTCAGCTGAGGACTATATATCAGCCCAGTGCTCTTTACCTCGCACTCAAAGGCATCCTGGTGAAAAGCATGCCAAGAACGCTGGCATTTTGCAGGCTGCCAGCTAGCTGAATGCCCAGGAGGGAGAGCTCTGAATGCAGCAAGTGTGTGCAGGCCCCAGAAGGTTAATCTGGGTTACTCAATAGGCAGCATTGACCTCAGGAAAAAAATGTTCTCAGAGCTGCCTGTCATTCTCACTGGGGTGTCTAGGCAGCCACACACACAGCCCACGGGACTGCGCACCCTGCAAGGAACTAAACTGTAGGACTGCAAGAGCAGGAGGCCGGCTGGCCTGCCCCGCAGGGCACGATAAAGAGACAGGCAGGCGGATTGGGATAGATCCATGGCGGAGCACGCCACCGTCCCAAGGCACCGTTCACCAGGCCACTTCTTAAAGCAAACGAGCATACAAGGGCCGTATTCTGCCTTCACTCACATCCGTGCAAATCTGGAGTCACTCTGCTGGCTTGAGCAGAGTCTGTCTTTCACATTCGCTGCTCCTGTTTGTTCCTATCTTTGTGGACCCCAGTGGTACCAAAACTCTAGGCAGGGAGGGTGATCTCCTGGCCCCCAAGGTGAAGCCAGATCAGATCTGTGCTGGTTTCGGGAGCTGCGTGGCCCCAAGCCTCTGGAACCGGGATGGGGCTGAATTGGGACTTTTTTTACTTCGCCAGTCCCATTGGTGGAAGGCTGCAGCCTGTGAGTGTGTGATTCAGAGTGGGTCTTTGGGATCTGAAGCAGTGGTGTGAGTATTGTTTGTGCCTAAGGCCAACCCTGTTTCACTGGGGGGAAGAAGCCATGAAGCATCCCCACGGAGCCTTCTATCTGCTCCGAGGGGAGCGAAGAGCATCTCTGAGCTTGTCTCAACCATTAGATTGGTTTGTGGGACAAAGTCTCTGTGAGGGTCCTTAGACAGATCAGTGACAGCGAGTCTCCTGACCCTGCTGCAATGAACAGCACAAGGAGTTGAGGCAACCTCGTAATCACTGGCTGTCTGTGCAGAATGGGTGTATTGCTGGGAACAACTGCTGGGGGATGCCTGGCAGAGTGCCAGCACAGCTCTCTGGAGAGAGGGCTGTATCCAGTGTTTTCTAGGCCTCTGGTTTTCCTTTTGATCTCCAAATATATACGGCTCGTTTAGTTTTTCAGCAGTCGTCCTGTGGCGGCTGTGTTGTCCCTAGGTGAGTTTCTGCCCAGTGGAGCTGGGGACTGGCTGGGTTTCAGATCCTGCCCAACAGAAGCATCCCCTCCAGTGTAAGTCACCGGGCTGGCTCCCATGCTTGCATAAATAGTGTTGTACTTTGGGGTCAAATGTCTATTAAGTGGCGGTCAGTAGAACACAGGAAATGGCTTAAGTTTCCAACTCCCAAGATAGCGGGAGTGTGAAAGCTTAGAAATAGGAGAGCATTAGACGTCAGACTTCCTGCGTAGCAAAGAAAAGTCAGCTCCATGACTGTGGGGCAAAATGCAGGATTGATGGAAAAGCCTTGCCCACTCTGCTGCACATGCAGGGTTGTTCCCTACAAGATAGACCCTAATTACGCTGCTGTTCAGGAGTAGTAGATGTTGGGCGGGAGAGGGATTCAACCTGACTCCTCCCCATTCCCACCCAGATCTTCAGGATTGCTGCGGGGGAATCAGGGCTGATTGAATTTCCTCTTCTGCTCAGCCTTGCTCTATTGCTCTGTATTAACATGCCCAAGGAGAGCTCTTTACAGCTATGAGCTGGGGCAAATCTCGCCACCCCCATTGTGTGAGCATGCAAGTCAACCTGCAGCATAGCTTGGGCTGCAGGGAGGCTGTGTGGTGGGGACCCCAAAGCCCTTGCATTGCACGGAGCAGTACTTTGTGGCAGCTGTCACTGCAGCAACATGGGGGTGAGGGTGTGGTAAGTGGGGCAGGAGAAGGGGAAGTGGAGGCAGGTTGGAAAGATACAAGTCCAGTGGCTGAACCCCATGTAGGAGGAATGTATTGGCTAGGGGGCAGCTGTGCAGCAGCTCTGAGGGTTGAAGTGGAAGATTCCATCCACCCCGGTAGATCTGTTTCCTTGGGCTTTGCTGGGAGGGGTTGGGTGGGGGAAGGATTCTAGTTTCTCCGAGGACCTTTCACTGCTGGACCAAGCTGTATGGCAGCTCCCTTTAAATAGCCCCCCAGGCTGCACCACAGCTATGCACAAGATCTGACGTGAACAGTGGCAGCTTGGTTGCATTGGGATGGTGACGGCAGTACCAGCTTTTAGCAGATCACTGAGCTGACGGGGGCAAGCCGAGCCCTTCCCTCAGCCCTTCTCTCAGCCTTCTTGTTTTAATCTGTTGGGCTGCAGACAGATTGGGGTCTTGGGGGATGGCTGGCTGGCTGGAGGAAGGATAGCAAACATATAATAACTTAGGTCAGGTCTACACTATCCCCCGGATCAGTAAATAGTGATAGATCTATTGGGGATCGATTTATCACGTCTAGTCGACTCCGGAACTCCACCATTTTCCCCCCAGTGCAACTCCATTGACAGTCATAGAGTTACTCCTGATTTACACCGGCGCATGTGAGAGCAGAATCAGGCCCATTATTCTTGCACTCCATCAGGGCTGAGTCTGTGTGGGCACCAGTGGCACCCACAGCTGGACACACGTTACCCTCAGTGCATAGCACTGGCAGAGGCGGGGAGAAGCAGTGCTGGCTACCTCATTGCCCAGGGGGCCCACTCTGCTTTGACCTCGCCGGCCCTCTGCTGTGACGGGGTAGGGGCCTAAAATGAGTGATTAGCATTGTGACGCCCAGGCACCAGCTTGCAATGCCACTCACTCAAGTTTGGCCCTATAGCCACCCTCCTTGGGGCTGACTTCTGTACCAGGGCTCCCCCTGGGGGCCTGCCTGGCCTCGCCCCGCTTCCAGCAGCGTGTGTCCCCTCTCAGAAATGGAGAGTAACTCTGCCCCAGGCGGCCTGGGCAGGAAGGTAGGGGCTGAGCGCCCCAGGGGCAAGGTGCTGGGACCAGCAGTTGCAGTGGAGACAGCTCCATAGGGACGGACGGCGTCATGAGAAAAGTTTCTGGGTGTGCCCCTGCTGAGTGCTCAACTCCATTGGCACCAGCGGAAATTCTGGGCTGAGAGCAGAACCGCCCCGTGGTGGGAGCTCTCCAAAGGCAGGGCCAGCATGAAGTGGCCACTATCCTGCACCCAGGTCGTGCCTCCTTTTGGCTCTCATCGTAACTAGGGTTACATTGGTCCGGATTCTCCTGGAGGGAGTGGGCGGTGCTAAGCTACACCTCCCGTCCTCTTTTTTTGATTGGCAAAATATGGTAACCCTAATCTTAACCCCCCTTCTTTGCTACACTCTGCTGAATCACTCTGTGGCATGTGGCCTAAAAGTTATTCTGGGACCTTTCAACCTTTTACAGGAGGCAAGATCAGACAGAGTTGAGGTAGGCGGCATGCCTAGCAGGATGCTAGATCCCTTGCAGCGTCGGGAGCACAGACAGCTGGTATGGGGGCCTTTTGCTTCTGCAGACATAAGTAAAAACTTGTATTAAGTCCCCAGCAACAGAGCTCTCCCCATCGGAGGTCGTGGGGTTTCTCCTGGGGACAGGCCCTAGGTTTCACAGCTTTTCCACAAGGCAGTTTTCACCAGCAAAACCTACAGTTTGTTTCACAAATCTGGAGTGAAGGGGGAAAAAAACCCTCTGAAACTGGGCACAAATGGCTGTAAACTGTACACAGCCACTGCCATCCAGTGCGTGAGGGGGGTAATAAATGTGGGATTTGAAGACTGTGCCCAGCAGGAAACTGACAAACACTAGTCTGCATTACAAAACTTCTTCCATGGGCTGGCAGAGCTTGCTGGCTCCAGTCCAGACCTGGGAGGACGGAGTATTGCATGGTCTAAGCTGGCAGAATTGGTGGGAACCCAGGACAGTGACGCCGTGAGATTTGAGGTGGATTGGCAGAGTTGTATGGGGACTCAGGATCGGAGTAGCAGGGGATACTGCAGTTTAAGATTGCACTAATAATGATAAATAAATCCTAGCTCTTATGTAGCACTTTTCATCCATAGAGATCAAAGGGCTTTATAAAGGAGGGCAGTATCTTTATCCCCATTTTACAGATGGGCAAACTGAGGGACAGAGGTGAAGCATCTTGCCCACAGTTATCAGAATCAGAAAGGAGGCTTGAATCTTCACTTTCTTTCATCACCCTATGTAGTCATTTATGTTGGTGCCACTGGTGTGTGGAGTACTGTGATTTGGTAAGGTTTTTGCTCATGTAAATGACTTCATAAGATGCCCAGCAGGGAAGAATCTGGCCCTCTCTGCCTGGCTCTCCAGGGAGCTGCTTACCCCTTCCGCCACTAGTGCTGAAGTTCCACTTCATTCACATACTGACTGGGGTAGAAAAGGGCGCTTGTCTCTAATCCTGCTGAGTCAAAGCTAGCAGCTGCTCTCCGGCTGTGTTTCCTGCCCTGCATGCCTCTGACGATGAGCGATGCCTTCAGGAAGCAGGAGTCAGTGAAAGAGTGAATTACGTTTGTATCCTCCAGTCCTTCTCCCAGGGAGCCTCTGGGCTTTCCCAGAGAGAGGGCAAGTTCCACAGAGACTTAATCCATAGGGGAAAAGATCCTTCCGTGGCTCTGCTGAGCAGCCAGGGTTGAAGTGTGGGGGTGAGGAAGACAGGGAAAGCTTTTGTATAAAGCGCTGCGGAATTGATTATTTGTCCTTTCATTTTTGGCCGCCCTCCATCACCTCCATATCCAGACTGTCGAGTCCCACATAACAGCAGTCAGCCTCAGTGAACCAACTCGCCCTAGGCTACGTGGCTCTTTCAGCCACCGGTCTCCTGGTCAGATTGAGCCTGCAGGACTGGGTTGCAGTGACTGGAAAGAGGGAGATTCACCGATACACTTCGGAGCAGGTATTAAATGGCTCCTTGACATGCCCAGCCAGTTCGTCCAAAGAGGGGCCAGCGTACAGCACCGAGCACTTTGCCAGTGGAGGATGAAGTCCTACCGAGCCTGCCTTCAAGTGAATCCAAAGTGAAGGTGTTTCTCTCCCAGTGAGTGAGCCCTGGGTGGTCTCCACGAGGGGCATGGGCATCTTTTCTTGATCTAGCCAGTCCCTGCTTTAAAAATAGATCAGCTGAAGAAATCAAATGGAAGGACTTTTCCCTGCCGCTGCATTACTCTTGCTTTTGGAAGGGGGATTGGTGCTGGGCAAACACAGGTAAAGAGCTGATCCCTGCTCCACAGACCTTACACTCTAAAGGGCCCAAGAACAAAGTTGTGTATTTTTCATCAACATATTTTATTCTTAGGATGGGGGGGAGGCTTCCAGGGATTTGGGGAAAGGGCTTCCAATAAATGATTTACCAGGGCAATAAAAGATCCAGGGCTGTTGGGATAGCATCTAATCTATATCCCTTCCATCTCTGAGGGGGGATTCTCCACCCTCTGACCCATTATAGTTTTCCCTTAGCTACTTATTGTTCTGCATGCCATTTATGGCCAGGGTCCCTCTCCTGCTGAGGTGTGGTGGATGATTAGACACTAACCAATGCAGTTTGTGCAGTATCCAGTCAGAACAGGCTGGCTTTCCTTTTGGGTAGCAGACGTTCTTGATTACTTTTGAGTCATGAATCGAGAGTCCATTGTAAACAGCCTCTCTTGCAATTTTCTTTTTTCTAGCCATGTCTGAACCCAGATCCCTGATCCAGACACTCCTGAACTTTGTGTCTGGATCAAGGTTTAGAACCCCACATTGATTGTTTCTCGTCAGAGCCCAGACCCAAGGGGGCTGACGTCCCCTGGGTGGGTATCGTACCCATGGCACTGCCTAGGTCCTGTGGTGGCTAGAAGCACCGAGCAGACTGCAGCTCATTGAGGCAGACGTGTCTGTGCCACTAACTTTGGGCCTCCTACTAAAACGCTGAACCAAGAAACTGCTCTATTTGGCTACAACACAAAAGTGTCAGAAACAAAAGCTGTATCCGGTAGAACGGAAAAAACCCAAACCAGGAACGGTTCTGACCTTTAAGAGCCTGCAACAATACTGCAAACCAAGTGCTCCTCTCCCTCTATCTGCAGAGCACATCTCGGAGCCAAGCGGCGTGCTGGGTTGAAACGCACCCTGGAGTTGCTTTTAGGTTGCTATTGCTATATTCGGTTTTGAGGGATGGATTGTAAGCTCAGGTAAGGTTGGAGGGCGGTGCTGCTGCTGCTGTGGGTTTGTGAGGGAAGTGTTAGAAAAGGCAATGCCTAAAGCTGTGCCATTGCATTAACACCGGATCCTTGGGAGGGTCCCTTGCCATGGCGTCGGGGCTGCTACGCCCATCAGCAGCAGGTACCTCCTCTCTTCTCAGCTGCCGGCAGTTCTTGCTGGAGTTCAGTAGAGGCTGCACCCAGAGTCCAGTCCGCAATGGGCACCAAAATCCAGTTCCTGGTTTACTCCCAGTAAATTAAGACGATAAATGAAGCGGGAGTTACAGCTGCAGCCGGCTGTGCAATAACTCCTGGACATTCATTTATAGGCTCCCCCAAACCCTCCTGGTTAACTATTGGTATGTGCAGCTCTGCTCCCCCCGGCTCCTGCTATGCAGGGGCTGTCTGTCAATCTAGCACCTTTCACCGCACAAAATTCACTTGAAACCACCTCAGGAAACAATGTTTTCACAAAATAGACCAGCAGACGTGGGTCTTGTCATCTCCCCATCAGAATATAGCCTCCCACCCCTTCTCATGGTAAAGGTTAACATCACCTGTTGTTTCCCTTCTTGTCTGTGGTGCTGGAGGCCAGCCAGAATCAACACACCTGGGCTCCAAAGCCAAAGACCAGGAACCCAGTGGAAACTAGACTTTGGAGAAAACCGCCCTGTGTTTCCTTTGCAAATGCCTCCCTCTGCTACCCTGGCCTCAGCGGGGCACATGTGGACAGAGCACTGACAGTGCCAGGAAACTGCGCACAGGTCTGAATGCTGTTTTTGTTCTAAGCAAATTTAGCGCAGTGGAACAAGGATAGGACAGGAAGGGTGGCCATTGGCTGGGGGCTAGCTCGGGACTTGGGAGACCTGGGTTTAGTTCCCATCTCTGTCACAGACTTCCTGTCTGACCTTGGGCAAGTCACTTAGCCTCTCAGTGCCTCTGTTCCCTGCTTGTACAATGGGACACCAGCATGTCTCTACCTCCCAGGGCTGTTGGCAGGACAGATATGTCAGAGACCATGAGATGCTCAGAAACTACAATGGTGGGGCCATAGAATTCCATTAGAGAGCTAGGAGAATGGATTGATGGACCTGTAGTGGGATGGCTGTTGTTTAGGCAGAGCTGGAGTATGGCACCTTTGGCAGCCCTGCCCTGTAGGGGCCACTTCTAGGAGCATGACGGTCTCCATGCCCTCCATGGAGTGTGCCGAAAAGAGAGTTTCTGTGATGTGGATCCTTGTCCGCTCAGAAGTGGAGCAAGCCAAGCAACTAGCTTCACATGGGCGACCTCATAGCCATGGGATAATCATAATTTGCAGTCACTCTCAGGCTTGGCTGGATTCATGCTGGCAAGTCTGAAGTGAAAGGGCCTGATTCTCAGTTACTCCATGTGCTTGGGACTGAGATAACAGTGAAGGTGGTTTTCACCTATCTTTGCATTTCCAGAGTTTGGTGCCATGCAAGGGCCTCCTTGGTACCTGGTCTAAATTAGAGCTGCCTCAAAGCTGCTCTAACTTATGCTCTGCTCTTGACATGCTCTCCATCCACCCCTATGCATTGGCCTGGGAGCAGAGCCACTGAGAACCCTTTCGTCAGCTCTAGACCATCCAGGGACATGGCAGGAGGTTATTTCTGGGGTGTTGGTGTTGGAAAGAGGGACCTCCCCGCATTCACCCCACAGTGGCATCTCCTGTCTTGCGGAGCTGAACCCAGCTCTGCACTCCAGGGGTTGCAACCTGGCGCACTGGGTTGCAGTGCCACTGAGGGATGGGCCGGCCATCCAGAGTGAGGAGCCTGGTTCAGGGGCCGCCTTTCTGGGGTGAGTTTGGGGTGGGCTCTGGGGTCTCCCCTCTGCACCAGTCTTGGATTAGGGTTGCAGAGCCGGGGTGCAGGGCGCTGCAGCGAGTGGTTGATACCCTCTCTGCAGTTAAGTCTAGGGCACTCATTGTATCAGGAGGCTACATCCGCCCCTTGGCTGAGCTCTCTGGCTGCCTTTGTGGGGGAAGACAGACACCCACTTGGAGGTTTTGGGTGGTGTTAACTCTCTCCTGGACAACCCCTGGATAGGCTGCGTCCAGTCACTATGGCGAGTGGAGGGTCTTGATGCTGTGGGATGCTGGTTTGTGATGCCAGTGACATGGGCTGGGAATCAGGACGCATTCGGATTGGCTAGTGGTTGGCTCCGTTTCTTTCATATTTAGGTTGGGCCAGTAACATGGAAACGTCCCATCACAGAGAGTCAATCGTTATCCCCATCCCAACCCCTTGCTGCGCGTAAGAGCCACGAGGAGGTTGCTTAGGGCAGCAGCTTGACTTTTCCTTTTGCTCTGCAGCGCTCTGCCTCCAATAGACAGGAGGCTTCCAGGGGAAATCTGATGATGAACATATGGAGGGTTACATGTGCAGAGTGATATGAACGAGGTGGTGGTGGGGTGGGGGGACACTCCACTAAATCATTTAGGAAATTTCCCAATCCAGTTTCCTTCCTCCTATGCTAATAAATATCCCTGTCTCCCAAGTTCAGTTGGTTGGGCTAGTCCTAAGGGAATCACTGACAGTCCTCGTGAATGTTTGGATTCAGGTGTGTGTATCAGAGCACAGGCTGGAAATCACAAACTGCAAGGTTGTTTTCACACGTGGGCAGATTCTGCTCTCATTTTAAAACCTGGTGTAAGTCCTTTGACTTTTGTGGGGCTCTACTGGATTTACACCAGTGCAGCTGAAATCCGAATGTGCCCCAGCGAGAGACACAATCACCATATTACAGAATTAGTGTCCCTTTCATGAACAGTGGTGTGAGCTGACAACAACAATACCATGTAGCTCTTCTATAGCACTTCTCATAGCTATGAAAGTGCTTTACAAAAGTGGTCAGGATCATTATCCCCATTTTACAAATGGGGAAGCTGAGGCACAGGGAGGGGACGTGACTTCTAAGTCTTAGTCCAGTGCACTAGCCACTGGGCAACACTGCCCTGCAGAGATGAACCTTCTACAGTTTGTGAAGTTATCGTCCGTCCTCTCTGCTCAGACCAGGTGAGCATAATAACCACCTTGTCAGACTCATGTTATGAGATTTCAGTCATTGACTATTGCTCAGCCATTTCAATCAAAGCTTTCAATTTTATTTGGACTTTCTCCAGGGGGGACAGCAGCTTCAATCTGCTGACTTTGAGCACTGTGGGTGGCTGTGATTCCTGGCCAGAAGCAGTGAGGGCAGAGCCGCTGATATACTGCCGCCCTTCTGCTGAGGACAGTAGATGCACACCAGGAATTCCAGCACCAGGGCTGAAGGCTGGCTGGATTTTCAGACCGGAGAAAGGGTCTTTTTATTACAGGTTTCCAGGGGCCATTTGGTGTAAATGGAATGTCATTTTCAGGGGGACGGCCAGGTGTATTGTTTCCAAAATACGGGGTGCCCTACCTAGAGCTTGATTGGGAAGAGCGGACAAAGGGAGACGTATACTCCAGCAGTGAGTGCATTCTTCTGTTTTGAATTTACCCATCCCCTTTTTGTCAGCCTGTCCCTCAATTTCCAGTAAGGTTGGGTGATCCAGAATGAAAATGAGAATGGCCCAAACCTTAGCCCCAAACTCCCATTGGAGGATAGACGTTCACAAAGGAAAGGAAAGGGAAAACTGAACTCCACAGTATTTGCGCTGATTTAGCATTAGAACCATCAGCTCGGACCTGACGTGTTTATTAGCTGAGTGCAGCGTCTGAGGAAACTGCGTGGGCTCTGCTCTGCTTCCAACCGTAGGAGCTCAAAGCAAGAGGAAACCATGCAAGAAAGAGAGAGGAAGTGAACCAAAGCCACATGTGAAGCTTTTGGGGTCACACATAATTCTGGCCTCTGCTGAATACGCATCTCATCTGATTCTCTGCACCTTTTGATGTCAGTAACTGCATTGCTCTTTGTTCATTATGGCCCCCATTCAGCAAAGCGCTTGACAGGCTTAAGTTTAAGCTCATGAGAAGTTCTGTTGAAGGCAGTGGTACAACAGCGCTCACATGTGTAAGTGCTTTGCTACTTCAGGGCCTGCATGCTTAGAGAAATGGCCGGCATTGCTAAGCTGGAAGCTAGAGCTAGGCAGAAAAGCCCCGGTCACTATCCAAGCCGAGGACTGGGATGGCGCTTAGGCTGTGAATGTAAAAGGAAGACGAACAAGGAGACTGAGTTATCAGTGGTGCTAAGGGTATTTAATGTTGCAGCCTTGAAAGAGTCCAGAGCACTTTGGAAATGACTGGCCTGCTCCTGCTCTCATTGTGGTCCATATAGGAACTCCCCCCATTACTGAATGAGGCCATGTCCAGGATAGAACATGGCAGCTATTTAACCATGTGCACCAATGCCACACAATCCTTTTAGCATGAGACCTGAAGAATGACACAGTGTGTCCCATTGAAATAGGGTGACCAGACAGCAAAAGTGAAAAATCGGGACGGGTGTGGGGGGTAATAGGAACCTATATAAGAAAAAGACCTCAAAATTGGCACTGTCCCTATAAAAACGGAACATCTGGTCACCCTACATTGAAACCACAGAGGAAATTTAGAGAGAATGTAATTAGCCGATGGGAAGTGGGCCAGGACTTGCAGGTAGCTCCCCTGTTCTGCGGAGAGGAGCCAGGGGAACGATAAGGACAAGTGCTCGGGCAGTGTGTTTCACATGACATCCAGAAGATGGCAAGTGAAGGAGCACCGTCAGGTTCACTTTCAGCCCAGGACAGGATGTGGCACATCAGAGTTGCAGTGCTCCAGTGTCGTCATCACTACACCCGGCGCATCTGATGCTGCAGGATTCGGCTGTGAATGAACATCTGTTGCAGAGACAGACCCTGATGAGGCTGATTAAAAGGAAGTCCTTGTGGACTCTGAGGGGCGGTCCCAGAGCTGTAAAGTTGTTTATTGCAGGAGCGAGGGGACACAGGAGAGTGAAGCTAAGCCTTGACGGAGCAAGCACTGTACTTTGGGAGGGTCCAGTTACAAACTGGCTTGAATCACAGTTGAAGTGACTCCTAAATAAGCGGCTTGGGAAATAGCTTGGACAGTTTAAGCAAAAATGGATGCCTGTTCGGTTTGGAGGGAGAGGACCAGGCTTGCAGGGTTATGCAGACAGATCTCTCAGCCCTTTAGGGAAACCAGAGACAGCTCCCCCACCCCCCGCTACCAGCATGAAAACAAGCTTTTAAGAACACTTGCTCCAAAAACAGAGAGATTTAAATGATAACCCGAGGCTGCTTCCTGTTTACAAGCTGAGAAATAGATGATCTCCCAGGAGGGAGGCAGAGGTGCTTACAGCCCTGGGCACCCCCACCATGAGTTCTGGGAACACTTGAGCCTTCCTCTTGCTTCTGCACTCTGGCTTCTGTCATGTTCTCTAGTCTGATTGACTGTCCTTCTCAAACTCCTGCTCCATATGCCTACCCCAAACATGGAGACGTCAATTTTTGACCTTCTACCCATTTTGTCACCATAGAACCATAGAAGTGTAGGACTGGAAGGGACCTTGAGAGGTCTCCATGCCAAATTCCTGTCTCCTTTGCCTTCACCGTCCTCCTCCTCATGCTGCGTATCCTCCCCACTCCTCTCAGCCCAAATACAAACAATTCCTTTTCTGGTTATCTTGCCGTTAGTATCAGTGACAGAGAGGGGCAGAGGCCAGACAAGTTTAGTGTGGGCATGAAGGCAATGACTAATGAGAATACAGGGATTTGAATAATTATCAAAGGGTTACTGAGAAATAATTTTTGAGCAATTATGCAAAGCACAACCCACCAGCCAATTAGAGTGTATATTTAAGAAGCAGAGGCCCAGTTATGCATCACATCCTGTAGATGCATCCTTCTATTCTGACTGGCTCTGGTCTGCATAAGAACTGTACAGTCTTTTCTCATAACCATGCAAATGGTTTTGCAAATCCCTGCACTCTGATTAGCTCCTGCCCTCAGCACTCCCCATCCATATGCCCAAAAATTCCATTTCGGTGCAATTTGAGAAAGGCTCCAGTCGGCACAGAGAACATCTGGCATCTGTGCGTTGAACAGTACTAATCACAGCACAGATTCAGCTAAGTGTAAGATGGTACAACATCCCTCCTTCCCCGCAGTGAAGGTCGATTTACTGTTTCATCAGTAAAATTAACATAGTGGTCTGGGCAAATGATACCCTGGCAAGAACAACTGCTGTCAGACGAAGGGATGGACAGCACTCTTAAACAAGCCAAAAAACCACGCGGTCCTATGATGTTTGAAATCCCCTTCGGCGTTTGAGCTATTTCCTAACAATTCCTAATTTCCTTCATTTTGAGCCTAGATCCATGAAGGTTTCTTGTCACCCTCACCCGTGCTGCTCTCTCGCCTTGAGTTTTTTTCATTGTTTGTAGCACTATTGAATGGCCAAATCCTGCCATCCTTACTCCAGATGAGCAGCTCCCTTACCTCATGAGGTAATGGGATTCCTTGCATACTTATGTACTGCTCAGCCTATCGGTGGCAGAATTGTCACTACTAATTGCATTTCAGTAACAGTACTGGTTGGAAGCGGAGCCCCGTTGTGGTAGTGCTAGAGCGTATCCCTGCCCCAAATAGACAAGACAGGCACAGGAAGTATTACTGTCCCCATTTTGCTGGGAATAATCATAGATGGGGAACTGGAGCACCTAGAGAAAGGGGATCACATCCTCACCTGGTTAAAATCCATATAGCTCAACTGAAGTCACCCAGCATCTGGCCCTCAGTGATTATTCACCCAAGGTTATGCAGGACGCTTGTGGCAGAGCTCAAAACTGAACTTGCATCTCTTCAGGCTCAGTGCCTTAATCACAAGGCTATCCATCCTCTCTGAGAAGTCTGCCCTGCGTGAACAGCTGCATCGAAGGGATATTAAGCTACCCATATGATACCTTAGATGTGGGTGGTTCCCAGCACTGCCCGTACAGGAAGGCTAGTCCTCCTGGAGCACCGTTCTGGGAGGAGGCCCAGGAACTGGATGTGATGCACAGAGGAGCACTGATGAGTGAGCGCTGCTAAGAGGGAGTGTCGGCAAAGGTTGGGAAGCTCTAGCAGCCTGTAGGTTTGAGCTGGGTGGGAACTGGATTTTCTGTTTCCTGGGAAATTCCATAATTTCCAATTTCTTTCTATTCCGAAACAGAACGGAAACCAAACCTTTGAAATTTCCCGCAAATGGAGATTCTGGGAGGGGAAACAGAGGTTTTGCGTTGATTAAAACATTTGGTTTTGGTAAAAATCAAAACATTTTGCTCTGATTTTGACCCATTTAAACTACCTTCAGCTTTTTAATATGAAAAAAATGAATTTTTGTTTGATGTTTTGAAATGAAAAATCACAACATTCTGTTCCAAAAACGTTGAACTGGATGTTTTGACGTGATCAAAATGCTTCGTTTCATTTGTTTAAAACTAAATGTCAGAATCACCCTTTTAAAAACATTTTGATTTTGACAAGCATCATTTTCCATTTAATTTTTTTTTTAATGAAAAATTTCCAGCCAGCTCTACTGTAGATGTGATTAACAAAGAGCTGCTGTCTCCCAATCATCCCAGAGCCTCTGCGGACTTTGGCCAGGGTTTATTCTCCTACTTGTAATCCTTGGCTGAGTTAAATCTCTCTGTCTGACCTCTCTGTTCCCCTCACGTCAGGGAATAAGGAACAGGGGAGGAAGCTGCTCGGGTTTTTGTGTCTTTGTGCAGCTACAGGAGTGTAGCACAGGAAGTCAGAGTTCTCAAGATGAGATGACCAGAGTGTAAAGGAAGTTGGAAGATGGGGTGGGGAGTGGGGGGTGGGGAAGTGCAGAAGTTGCTTGGTCTGGAGGGGGATAGAGCGAGAAATACCAGGGATGTGATGCAGGCATCAGCACAGAAAAACTCCTTTGGCAGAGCTGGAGTTAAACGAAGCCCAGAGATTTTTGACATGTGATACTGAACATGGTCTCTGCATGCCCCTATGCAAACTAGATGGCTGTGCCCAGAACTCAGTGATCTAAGCCAGGCCTGCCTCTTCTGTTTTCACAGTGCGGGGAGGAGGAAGCCCTTGGGGAATAGGTTTGGTCATCATTGCGCCTGGTTTTGGGTTGTGAGCAGCTGGGTAGCAGAAGGGAAAGACTCACGAATAAGCCTGTGCTCTGCTCATAGTGACCCTTCCTAAAAGAGCTGCTATCTATTGTTCTCCCAGGCTGCTGAGCAGTCTGCAGCAGGGACCAGGGGAGCAGGGAGTGTATCCAGCTTTAAATAGATTGTTCTCTGCCAAAGACTAAGGTTTAAGGCTCTCTTCAAAGCTCCCCCAGGGGTGGGTGCCCAATTCCTCCCATTAATGTCTCAGGGGAATTGGGTGTCCAGATCCCTTATGTGGCTTTGATGATCTCAGCATCGTAGCCTTCCATCTCTCTGTTCCCTTCTTCACTGGCTCATATGGGGTGGATTATGCGAAGTGCTCAGCATGTCCTGGAGGCACTGAGTGTCCTCCAGTCACTCAGGACCTTGCAGAATTGGTCCACAAATTGCTTAACCTTTCTCCTATTACAAAGCTCTGGCCACTGCCCTGCAAACTAGGATCAGAACATCTAAAGGGCACAAAGGATGGAGATGATGGTGGATTTAACAACCCTCTTGTATGTTCCCTGGCTCTGTTTTAAGGGCCCTGACAGCAGAGCTCTGGGAGCAGTGGGGACTGGACCTCCTTTCCCTTGAGTTGCTGGGAGGAGGGTTCTCTTCAATAGGTGGGAAACTGTTGATACTGGTTTGTTTGCCTGCTGTGGTACTGCAGCTACTTCCCCTACGTCTTATTATTTGTTTTTAGGTCCACACCATCTGGAAGGACAAAACCACCCAAGGACCTGGGTGGATTAAGGAACAGGTCATCTTGAGAGTGACAGTTTGGAGGAGGAGGGTGCAGATGCTTACACTCAGTCTGCATCTCTTTGAGACTGAGGTCTTGCATGGCAGGCTGATCAGACAGAGACATGACCAGTTCCTCAGATTGGTTCTTGTTCTTGAGCTGGGGTATGCTGGGAAGAGGAGAGGACCCTGGGCCTCTGTTGGCAGGGTCGCTTCCCCATGTCGAGCTGTGGATGTTTCACTTGAGGCTGCTGCAATAAGCATCTCTCCTCTGCGGTTGTATTTTATGTGACACTTTGGAGGCAACCGTGGAACCTGGGGAGTCCTGGGCTACGCTATCCCCTGCTTGAATGATAGTCACTCATTCTACGGCCTGCAGTGGAGCAAAGCTTCCGCATGCTACCTCCCAGGCTCATCGGAGTATATTGCAGGTCTGATAACCTGCCTCTGTATAACATCCTCCCCAGTACTCAGGGGTTGGCTCTTGAGAACATCCCCCTTGGCGACAGAGCCCCATCTGTAAAACACATGCTGCAGATGAGGGGTGTTTATTGAGTCTGGTGATCCTGACTTTCTAATCCAGTGTTCTGGTGTTGTCCAAGATGGTCCAGCTCACACAGTCCCGTATCGGACTGACAAGTCAGACGCCAACTACAGATCACCCTTGCCAATTGCAAAATTCCTGTTACACATATTCTACTGGGAAGCATATTTCTCTCTAGCAATTTTGCTTGTGGACAATTTAAATGTCTATATAAAGGCCACTGTGGCAGGAGGCTGGTCTCCCAGATCTCTCCCTGGTAAGGTGCTCTGCTCTGTCAGTTGGATAGTAGGAAGAAGCTATTATGAAGCAAACTCCCTTCCTCCCAGTACTGGATGGGCTTGAGTTATCCTTTTGCGGTAGCATGGATGGATTAGGGCAGGGCAAACGCGAACTCCCCAGTGCATCTCTGTGGAGTACTAGTGACTGATATAACTTGCCTAGCCCCTCATTAGGGCTAGGAAGAGATGGCACTAGGTAGTCATTCTCCAGGTGTTTCCAGGGACTCTCCCGCAGTGGGACTCCTGTCCTGTTCTGTGTTCTCTCTAATTTTTCCCATGCATGTGCGGAGTGATTTTTATGTGCACCAAGATAGAGGTGAAGTATGACACACCATCTCCCTGTTGTGCGCATAACAAAATGATTGTGGCAGGGTGGGACCGAGGGGTTCGGAGTGTGGGAGGCAGCTCAGGGCTGGGGCAGAGGGTTGGGAGTGTGTGTGTGTGTGTGTGGCGGGGGGTGAGGATTGCAGCTGGGGGTGCAGACTATGGGGTGGGGCTGAGGATGAGGGGTTTGGGGTGCAGGCTGCCCCGGGACTACAATGGGGAGAGAGGACTTCCCCCTGGGCTGGGTGCCTCTACCCATCGCAGCAGGGCCAGGGTCTGTGAAAGGGACGCCTCTACCCTGGCCACAGCAGGGCTGGGGCTGGCGGGAAGAGCTGCCTCTTCATCCGGGGCTGGCGGGAAGAGCTGCCTCTTCATCCAGGACTGCAGTAAAGGCATCTCTCCCCGCTGCAGCCCTGAGCACCTGCACGATGCTTAACAGGCTGCAGCACAACCGGGCAGCTTAGAGGGAACTTAGGTCCTGATTAAGGATGGGCTTGATTCATCACAGCCCCGCACCTTGTGTCATCATTGGCACCCTGGGAAAGCAGACAGGTCTCCCTTATGTCCACCTTGCACAGGCGGAAAAGCCAAGGTAAATGGCAAGGTGGTGGAGAGCTGGGCCCAGTGCATTTATGGTTTACTAGCCCAAATCCACTGAAATTCCTTATCTTGTGTATTTATTTCCCAACAAAAGTGGTTCATAAAACTAGCCTCTGCTCATTCACCTTGTTTAATAGATTGTCCTGGCTATGCTGGCTACCTGTTATTTCTTAGCTGGGTTGGTTGAAGGGCTGGGCCTGTTCCAGCCCACCAGTTCCTCTGGTTTGATTACACCCAGCAAAAGCCTCCCTACTGCTCCACACACAAGGGGCTAGGCTTGGCACAGGGGATTCCACACAGGCCAGGAGAGGGGGACTCCTCAGGCTGCCCTAGCCTCAGTTGCTCCTGCATCTGCTGATCTGGGCAGGGTTCCACGTGGCCAAGGGACCAGCAGCCCTGCTCCCTCTAACTCTGCTGTTTGAACATGTGCAGGGAGCTCCTCTAAGACTGAACTCCATTGTGCACAGAGGGTGCAGGACTCCTCCGATGATGACCCCCTTCCTGAGCAATAAAACCCCAGCAACTCTGTGCCTATCTGGCCCTTATGTTTGTGGAAGGGGAGTAGGACTGGCCCCTTGGTGAAGTCCCAGTGTTGAACTGGAGACAGCAGAGTCCCCTCTGTGGCAGTGGGTCGGGATGGAGGACAAGCTATGACTTGAAGGCAGACATAGGAATGGGAAATAGGAGTGTGGGAAATGGGGGGTGCTGCAGAATCCCCAGGTTTTATATAAGGCCTCCAGCCCCTCACCCAGGGCTCCACTCCCCAGCTCGGGTCACTGGGGTCAGGCCCGTTCCCCAGCCGCCGGCTCCATGCCCAGAGCCCTGCTCCTGGCCCTCCATCCAGGACTCCACTCCCCGGCCCTCTGCTAGGGCCCCGGCTGCCAGCCCCACTCCCCAGCTGTTGACTCTGTGCTGGGGCCTATGCTCCTTGTCCCACTCCTGGCCTTGCACCCGGGGTTCTGCTCCTGGGGCCCTGACCACTAGCCCCACTTCCCAGCCATTGGGCCCTGCACCCAGCCCCACCCTCTGTGCCCAGCCCCCTACGCCCAGGGCCCCACACCCAGGGCCCTGCTCCTGGCCCTCTGCCCAGGACTCCACTCCCTAGCACTCTGCTAGGGTACCAGCCACCAGCCCCACTCCCCAGCTGCTGGCCCTGTGTCTGGGGGCCTACGCTCCTTGCCCCACTCTCGGCCCTGCGCCCAGTGTTGCAGGAGTGGGTGGGTAAGATTCTGTGGCCTGCATTGTGTGGGAGGTCAGACTGGATGATCATAGTGGTTCCTTCTGACCTTCATGTCTATGAGTCCTGGGGCCCCGGTCACTGGCCCCACTCCCAGTGGGCCCCACCCCGTGCTCCCAGGGCTCCACTCCTGTGGCCTGTCCCCAGGCCCGGGGCTCTGCTCCTGACCTCACACGTGGGATCCCAGCTGCCAGACCCTGCCAGGGGCTATGCTTCTGGCACCATGCCCCTCCTCTCCCCCCCCCCCTCCCCCCGCCCCGCCAGTTGTGGCCACAGCCTCAGCCTGTCTTATGCCTCTTACCCTCTTATGCCTGTCTGGGTCTCCCCCTCCCGGAGACACAGCCCTGCTCCCAGCCTTAGCTTGGGCAGGGGAGTGGAGGGTGTGGACAGGGGTAAGGGGGCTGGCTTTCACACCCCCACTACTAAAAATGTTCCAGTGCCACGGAGGGCAGGATCAGGCAGCAGGAGGAAGAACTGGCTGGGCTGGGAGGAAGATTTGTAGGAGGTTAGAGGAGATCAGTGAGGTCACCTCCTTCATCTCCCAGCCAAATTCACAGATGCCAAGAGCTGTTCAGCACAACTCGCATCACTTACAGCAGAGGAGCGGCCAACTAACCTGCTGTATTGGCAGCAAGGTGATAGTCTGGTGGCTAAAGCACAGGGCTGGGCATCAGGAGATCTGGAGGCTGGAGCTTTCTGCTACTGATTTCCTGCATGACCTTGGACAAACCTCTTAACCAACCTGTGACTGGGGATCCCGCCCCCCGTGAAATTGGGATAATGCTTAGCTGAGTGCAGGCAGAGTAGTTGATTCACATGTGCGCCATTCTTTGAGATCCTTCTAGCACTGTAGGATGAATGCTCCCTGTTTTCCGGATTGCACCTGCATGACAGCTCCGAGTCTTTGAAATCCCCATAAACTGAGTCAGCTTCACCCCCGCTCCTTTTTAAAGCAGAGCCTTCTTCCGAGTTACGGTGTCACAGCGTTTTTCGTTTTAATTGGCTCTTTAGAACTGCTCTCCCTCCCCCCCTTCCTCTCAGCCCTTTCCACTCCGCTCCCTGCACCCTGGGCAGTAATTATCCATCTGCACATCCACCCCCAGTCACTGCCTACCTCTGGGGCACTGTGGGGTGCTTATTATTCACCGACTGACAAAGCCCCTTTGATCATTGACTAGCGCTCTGAACCATGTGACCCTGAAGGGGGCGGGTCTTCTCTGCTAACATAGCCAGGAGCCTAGAGTGTTTCCACTGCTTGGGTGAGTCTCCTTGTGCTCCCTTTGTTCTTTCCAATAATCCCCCTTCTTCTGCCTGCTCCCCGGCCATGGCTTCCCTCGCAGGGCTGCGGGACCTGCGTGCCAGGGTAGGGGTGGGGGAAAGGCAGCGATCCCAAATTGTGAGCGTGGGTTGCTTTCAGGGGTACCGTGCAGAGCAGGAAACCTTCATGCTTCTGTCCCTCTTCTGGAGATGGGCAGGTTTCAGCAGCTCTAGCCCTGCAAAAAGCTCTCAGCCTTCAGGCTGAGTCATTGTAACCAGAGAGAGACAGGGATGGGGGGGATTTTGTTTCATGCTCCGTCCAGATCCCGCCCGAGGAAGGAGAAAAGCGCTTTGTGCTCCCCAGCTATCTCTCTGTAAATATTTGGCCAGCCGAGCCGAGTGCTTTAGTTTCTTTCTCTCTGGTGGTTTCTTGCCCTCGCTTTGGAAGGAGCTTGTTTTGCTCTCCTTGAGACGGGGACTTAACTGTATCTCTCCTCTTGCCTTTTATCTTCCCAATCTCCTTTGAAGGAGTGCAGAGCAAGGGCTGTGTTTTCCTGTAAGCCCTGGAGGTAGGGGGGTGGGAGTCCAAGTCGGTTTGTGTTCGCTTGAAACTTAAATGACCCTTTTTCTTTCTGCTGTGTTCTCAAGTGTCGCTTGCAGTCAGTGTTCCTGCTGCTGTGTTACCCTTTACGAGCTATTTAGTGATGAAAACTTTCAGGGCTGCAGGGAGATAAAGTGAGGGAGTTGGGGGAGGGCAAGACCATTTGTTTTGCAATTGACTGGGAGCTCCCTGTTCTTGAATGATCACTTGGGGCAGCTGATTGCAGCAGGATCATTGAAGATTGGGAAATGTGTGTTTATATGGCACCCTAGGAAAATCCATAGCCCTACTAAGTAAATGCTTTTCCTGGGACTTCTCAGAAGGCACGTGCTAGGGCGTGGGGGTCCTTCGGCAGGTATAGATCCAGCAATGAATCTTGCAGTTGAAGGGCATGTTCAGAGGAAAGGCACGTTGGCCTTCCAGGTCTGGGATCCCCAAATAACTCCTTGTCGCCTGGCACTTTTAAATCCAAACAGACTGAGCACCAGATTCTTAGGGTGGCTCTGCTCCCTCTGCTACACTGTGCTTGTGCTGCTTGAAGCCAGCATCCTTGTTGGGAAACCAGCTTTGTTCCAGGAAAGTTTGAGACTCTCCTTTTAAAAGAGGCCAGATTGATTCCTTGGGTAGCTCCACATCAGCCAGCAAAGTTGCATCTGGGATGAATCTGGCCTGATCTGTCTACTGCCATGAGCATCCGCTGAGACAGTCTCTACCCTTTATGAAGGATGCTTTCTTCTCCATTACAGACCGGGGCTGAGCAAGCAGCTGAGTATGTAACTGTGCCATTGTTACTGGTGGAGTGAGATTGTTTCCAGGTTTTTCTGTAATGACCATCACCACGGGATGCATTTATGTTGTTAATGCCGAGAACTGAGAATGGAAACCAGTTTCCGAGTTCAGGTCCAGGTGTGTTCTGGTTCAAACCCACGTGGACTACTTTTTTACGTAAATTCCCCACTGTTGTACTGGCATAGATGCCATGTGGTTCAGATAAAGCAGGCCATCTGTAGGGCCAGGGGTAGGGTACCACTGCCCCAGCATTTTAAAACTGACTGTATAACAGAGCTGCTGAAGTAACCTACCATCCCAGGGAGTTGGGTTTCTCCTGCTAGGAAGCCTTGCATATTAAATTCTAGATTCTGGGTTGGATTCTGCTCTCAAATGCACATGCATAGATCTTGTGATGCAAGGTCTGCTTGTACAAGCACATACAGGAGCTGCTTTTAGTGGATATGTGATCACTTGGGTCTTGTGTTTTTAGGGGATCAGATGTGGCTCTTTTAAGCACTTCTATTCAACCTCTTCCAAAATCTAGTACTGTGCTGTTTTAAAATCACCACCTCCCCAGCAGTTAAAGTTTAAATCCATGGTTGTAATTGCGCAGGGCTAACTATGATCTAGCACTTACCCTGCTGTGAAGAGCATGGAATAAGAGATGTGGATATATATATGCCCCACTCTCAGCTTCATATCTTCTGTTGGAGCAATGTGCACCAGTGTGTAGAGTAGTAGACTGGGATTTAGGCGACCTGGGTTCTATTCCTAGTTCTGCCACTGACCTGCTGTATGACCTTAGGCAAGTCATGTCCCCTCTCTGTGCCTCAGTTTCCTCAGCTATAAAATGGGGATGACAATATGTCTTTTTGCTTTCAGATCCACTAATGAAGAGTGCTGTACATGTAGTATTATTACATCATGAGTTCATCTTGCACTCAGAACAGTTTCCCACTCCTGTGCCAAAGTGTGCCACACTCTCTGTGGAATTGGGGCAGTAATGAGTCCTGTATTGCTTCCCTCACAGTCCCCAGTGTAGGGGGCATGCCAAGGGCAGGGCCAGGGACCTTTTAGGAGCAGGAGAGGGTATATCCATTGCACAGGACACTACAGAGATTCTGGGCTGGGGCACAGCTCATAGGCTATATCTTCACTGCAGTTAGATGCCTGCGGCTGGCCTGTGCCCCCCGACTCACTCTTGGTCTCTAAGGGGTTGTTTCATTGCTGTGTAGGCTCTGGAACCCTCCCACCTTTCAGGGTCCTAGAGCCTGGACTCTAGTCCAAGCCCAGAAGTCTACACAGCAATGAAACAGCCCCGCAGCCCAAGCCCCACGAGCCTGAGTCGGCTGGCACAAGCCAGCTACTTGTGAGTGGTTGCTGTGTAGACATACCCATAGGCAGTCCATGGGAGGAGAGCAGTCTCATAAACTGCTCTAATTTATTCCTGAGGTCTAGGGTAACCAGACAACAAGTATGAAAAATTGGGACAGGGTGTGTGGGTGGGTAATAGGAGCCTATATAAGAAAAAAGACCCAAAAGTCGGGATTGTCCCTATAAAATTGGGACATTTGGTCAGCCTACTGGTGCCGCATGAGGCGTGAAGCTGGGCCACACAAAGGTGTGGTGAAGTTATCTCTGACCCCTCTCCCGTGAATCTCTGACTTATGTGCTGAGTCTCCAAAAGGCTCAGTACAAGATGAGACCCTATGTTTTCCAGGAAGCCGTCCTGCCTGGTTCTCTTCAGTGATCCTATCACCACACTGTCCCTTACCTGACCCATTGCTCTGTGCCTAGTCTTGTCTTGCTGAGTTTGTAAGCTCTTCAGGGTGCGGCTTGTGTCTGGCACTCTTTTGTAATGCATCCTGTATTTTTACAGCACTATAATAATGATGCTTAACACTGTCACAAAGTAACTTGTCCAACTCATGTAACACTTTATAGATAAGGTGAATGTCTCTTTCTGTGTTAATACAGCAGGAATCCTCCATGTCTGCTGGTGGAATAAAGTCTGTCTCCTGGAGTCCATCAAGCAGTATTCAAGAGCTGTGACATCATAGTGATTAAATATGACTTTTAAAGTCTGACAGTATTCTAACCAATAGGATAGCTGTATACAAATGAACCAAAGTCCAACTGTATTGTAATTGGTTGAGTAATCAATGATGTCTCATGCCTGCACTCAGCAATCAGCTGTTCCTAACTATTTTGAACTTCTTTGTAAGGGAGGGAATCTAAGTGTTTTCTTCTCTCCCCTTGAACAGAACATTACAAGAGTGATTTTACATTGTAAATTATTTTAATTTAAAATACCATGTTTTTCTTATTAACATAGTGTGGTGCCCTATATGCAATACCGAACACAGGTACTCTGTCCGTAATGGGGGCGGGTGTCAAAGGTTAGGCATGCATTGCAGGTACCCATCCCCATACAATCCATCCAAGCCTCATTCCGGTTACTACAATATCCTAGACTACAATGTTGTCTTGTTGAGTAGTTCAAGTGAATGGTGAGAGCCAGGACTGGGTTTTATTCCTGACTCTGCCAGTGCTGTTTTGTGGCCTCAGGCAAGTCACTTAACTGCTTGGCACTTTGGTTTATTGATCTCTGAAAGAGGGTTAATACTTTCCTATCAGGAGTGTAGAGAGGCTTAATTAATTCACTAGAGAAAATCCCATGGAGTTAATGTTGCCAGTGCATTTCAATGGAGCCGAGATAACAATCCTTCCAAAAACTCTATCCTGGGTGGAAATGTGGCATATGAAATTTCAAGGGAATTGGATTCTTTTAGGGAAGTTAGTAATTGCTGGGAGGGCTTGAAAATCAGGTTTGTACCAGGAAGTTGGTTTCAGCCTCAGTTATGGTTACCCCTGCTCCATGACATATATAAAGCGCTTTGAGATGCTCCGGTGACAATTGTTAGAGAAATGCAAAAGATCATTATCACATATCCCCTGCTCAGTGCGTGTGGGTATGTTCTTCTAACTTGCAGTCAGCTATAATTGAACCTTAACTATTGCTCTCAGAAGCATGTGCCCTGGTTTCTAATGGAAAGTCTCAATTGTGAGAGGGAAATGGAAGTCAATCCTCATCAAGCCCTTGAAATGGTCTTCCCTATGCCCTGAGAACTGTGGAGTCTCCTGAGCAAGGTCCTCCTTTCTCATAGGAATTTGCCTTCTCAGGGGTTTGCTATTGTGAGGATACTTCAGGATCCTACAGAGCAATAATAGATCTCCCACCTGTAATCCCCATCCTGTTTATAGAAAGAGAAAGGCTCATAGACTTTTAAGGTCAGAAGGGACCATTATGATTGTCTAGTCTGACTTCCTGCACAACTCAGGCCACAATATCACCCACAGATTTCTGCCCCAGATCCCTAGATGCCCCCCCTCAAGGACTGAGCTCACAAGCCTGGATTTCGTAGGCCAATGCTCAAACTACTGAGCTATCCCAAGTTGCAGCCTCATTGTAGCTCTTGCTGGGTCATTGGATTCCATGGCCTCTGTTACCTTAGAACAGTGGTGTCCAAACTATGGTCATATGGCCCTGGCTCCTCTTGCTAAAAATATATTCACTCCTTTCCTTATACACATTTTTCATGTAATAAGCAATTGCTATCATTGCCGCTGCGCTGTTATTTGATTGACAGCAGGAAGGGAGGTGACCGAGGGATTTCTTGTGATGTGGTTAAACTTTTGCATTCTGGGAACTCCTATTCGGGGGTCACACTCCTTTCTCTGCTCTGAATTTTTAAAGTCTGTTAAGTCATAAATGATGTCGCAATCTCTAGCCTCATCTGTGTTGCACCCAGGTGTGTTTGTTCTTTCGAGGGTCAAGTACTCAGATCTTAGGAATGGGAGCTAAGGTCCCAGCCAGGACCTTTGGTGCATGTTGCTTATTGACAGCATCTTGGCTTTAACGAGGGTGCAGAGAGCACTGAAGGATTGTTTTGCATCAGGTGCTAAACTTGCCTGTTGGCTGAAAGGGCCTTTGGAGCAGAGAGAAGGAAGAATCAAAGTCTTCTTGAGCTGCTTCATTAGTGGCGGCCTCTCTGTATCTTAACTCTCATGGTGGCTTTTGATTTGTTTTCTGACAGGAGGAGACACTGAATGGAAGACAAAAAAACATGTTCTTCAGTGTTTGGGGAGGATTGTGAGTTAGATGGAAGCACCATTTGCTGTGGGCTTTCTCCTGGCTCAGCTGGAAGAGGTTAATTTTTTCCATTCCCCCAGTAATGCTCTTTCCCCAAGATGATTGTGGGGAGCAGAGGAATTGCCTCTCACTTTCTCAGGGATGGTTGGGCAACAGGGAGTGTTTGTAGCTGATTCTCCTGATTCATAGATTAAAAATACTAAGAGGCAGCCCCTGATGGACAGTCCACAAGAGGTGGAAAGTACGAACATTTGAAACCAGACTGGACAACGGACTTGCCCACCGTGTGTGAGAAACTGGGGCACTGACAGCTCTAGTTTTATACCCTCTAATGTGGGTTTCTGCTGAGTTTCTTTGGCATCATTTCCCCCTCTGTTTATCCCCTCCATGTCTCCCCACTGGTCAGCAACACTCACTGTAGATTTCCTCTCCCGGAGGCCTCCCATTGTTAGCCACTGACCCTGGAGCATCTTCAGATGATGTCATGCTCCCCCATTTTCTGCCAGCCTTGTCTGAGCCTGGAACCCTCATCTCAGGGTGCCTCTTGTCTTAACCACTAGTGCTGGGAACTATATTGTGATCCTGTTTTCTTAGTGCAGTGTGAGACTTTGCTTTCCCAGTGGCCAGCCTTTGATGGCCCTTCAGGATTGAGGGCAGCCGCTAACTGGTGCTGTGTTAAACTTGCCGGTAGATAGGGGAGCAGTCCCCGCACTGCGTTGGGCAATGGGACTCCATTCAAATGCCTCTTTCCCCCCTGCCAATGGGCCAACCTGTTTCCTACTCTAGGCTGCTTCCCTTTGACCCCTGGGCCCACGCTGGGCTGAGCAGGCCCTGAATCAGGCCAGCAGGGACTGTGGGAGGGTGGGGCAGGCAGGGCTGGGTGGAATGGGGACAATGGCAGCTAGCGGGCGGGAAAAGTAGAACAAAAGGCAAGGCCTGTATTTTTGTCCCTGGCAGTTGGGGCAGCCAGCTGGCTCCTCCTTAGTGGGAGCCCAGCCCCAGCTGCTAAGCAGAAGAGGCTTTTCCTTGTTCTCTCTTCGCAGAGGAATTACCATATGAATGCGGCTCTTTCCCAATCCCGATGAGGCTGGCTTCTCTGGTGCCCAAGGAAATGCAGATTGCAAGGGTGAGGCCTGGCTTTAGGCACGTCTGCAACTGAATCTGCACAACAAGGCACTGCTGCTTGACAGGGAACGGGAGCCCTTCCTCCCAGCAGTTCTATGGGAATGTGGATTTGCAATTTGTGCTCTCTGCATAGAGCCGGTTTGCAGGGCATGTTCCCTTGCCAAGAGGACGAGATCAATCAATTAGCCACAGGCAGCAGGGTAATCCCAAAGCGAAAGTTTCAGAGGAGTAGCCCTGTTAGTCTGTCTCAGCAAAAACAATGAGGACTCCTTGTGGTACCTTAGAGACAAATTTATTTGAGCATAAGATTTCGGGGGCTATAACCCAAGAAAGCTTATGCCCAAATAAATTTGTTAGTCTTTAAGGTGCCAGAAAGACTCCTCACTGTTTTTTCCCAAAGCGAAAGAATCCCAGTAGAAATTGGTCTGCAGTAAATTCCAGATCCAGTTTTGGGAGGTATCTGATCCAAATCAGAACTCCGTGACCTGCTCCACTCTGTAATGGCCAGACTGAAACCAGCCCAGTCCTGTGCCTCCGGCACTGCCCTGGGAGTCTGGAGTCCTGGGTGCTAATCTGGAGTCCTCTGCCATTGTCCTGCTGTGTGACCTGGGGCAAGTTGCATCAGCTCAGTTTTGCCTCTCACTCTGTCTGCCTTGTCTATTCAGACTGGAAGCTCTCAGGCTGGGTCTGTCATACAGAGCCTGCTGCACTGGGCTCTAATCACAGCTGGGGAATCTAGGTGCTGCTATAATACAGATAATAATAACTAAAGCGCTGGCTGTCCGCCGGAAGTTGGGATCCAGATCAGCCCACACCAGCCAGGAGCCAAGGCCATGTGTTGGGGAAGGGGTGCTGGGCTCTGCCCATCTGGGAAGAAAATCATAAGGTGCTTTCTCTTGGTGAGTTGCAGCTAAGAAGGGAGAGGGGATTTTCCTTTTGGGTCTGAGTCAAACTGGCATGAGAGGTGAGTGCCTCTCTGCTAAGTTGAATGTTAAGATACAGTGACCCTAAAGCAGGGCTGGAAATGTCTAGGAACATATTTTCTAGTCTCCTGAGACCAAAGAGGGAAGGTGAGACCTTTTGCATTGTTGCTGGAATCCCAACAGCTGCACCCAATTATCCCCCGCTTAGACCCCTGTCCTCTGCCCAAGAGTCAGTTGACGGTTTGGGGCCCATCAGTGTCACTCATTAATCAGCCGGAGGGGCCACCCTTGCGCAGTGCAGGACACCCCTTCTTCAGAGGTTTAGTGTGTTGCTTTCACAGGACTGTGGAGATGCCAGCAGGAGCTGTTGCACATGGCCACGCAGCGTACCACGCTGCTTGGCCAGCTGAATGAGTTATGATTTCCTTTAGTCCTTCCTCAGGGGCTGCTACCATCCAGTCTCTTCCGCTTCATATGCTGGAGGGCTCTGATGATGCTAAATGGGAGCCTTCTACCTAGTTCAGCTCAGAGCCATGCGGCAGAGGACAGTACTCTAAATATCCAGTCCAGAAGGTCCAGCTCCCAGTCTGTTTTGAGGAAGTCAGTGCCTCCCATACTGTTTGGTGACACGAGAGTAAGCCACGAAGCACAGAAGGGCACATGCTGGTATCATATGCACACAGCAAGCAGCTGACACCATCCCAAGTTGCTTTGAATCTGTGCTGTGTGCTCCTGCGCTTGCCATGGTCATGCGCTATCTAGGCAGCGTGGGATACTCCTGAACCAATGAGTTTGGTCTGCCAGGCCATGTCTACAGGAGCATTTGCAGCTGGGGAGCAACGAATTAGTGTGCTCCAGAGTTAATCCTTTACCTGCTGGCCTCCAGAGCTGTCTCTCTGCTTGGGTAACAAGTGGAACATCGCCACTTCAGTGATGGGACCTAGGACTCGGGGTGGCCCTGGAGATGTGCTTTGTCCGGGGTTGATGAGAGAGCGCCACAGGGGTTTCAGTGAAAGCCACTTCCCAGATATAGGGGCGGGGTAGACGCCAGCTTTACCTCTCCTGTAAGGTGCTACCACTAAGGCTCAGAGAACTGACACTGATTTAAGCACTTAGGGGGTCTGATCCTGTGAGGTACTGAGCATCCTCCGATTCCATCAAAGCCTATGATGGTTGAGGGGGCGCAGCACCTTGGAGCTTCAGAACCTGCACCTTCGAGCCCCTGTCCCATTGCCCAGCAGCAGCATGGGATGTGCCGCTGCACCTACCCTGTGTAAGGCTGGTGCACCACCGGGTTCCCAGGGAAGTGCTTCCTCCAGGAGGAAGCGGGTGAGACTGGCAGGGGTGAGATTGGTTCTCCCCTGAGCACTCAGTCCCTGCTGGTGCTGCAGCGCAGAGATAAACAGGAAGCTTGTAACAGCTCATTTATCATCACAGTGAGCAGAGCTGACACCAGGGGCCGGGACCAGCCCAGGGTTCCCACTTGGGTTGGGTAAGACACAGTGCTGAGCAGGAGAAAACAGAATGAGCCATTGGGGGTGGGGGCCGAGGGGGAGGTATTACAGGGGTGTCAGAAATAACGGTGATGGGCATGACTATAAGAATGTAGCTAGATAACACTGCACTTACATGCCTGGGCCCTTTCAACCCATCTGCCTCCACCCTTACTCATGGTTGTCTTAGATATACTGGTACAGAGCATTATTATTAGCAGAATAGCACCTGCATCCAATGACATGGCTGGTTCTATAAACAACCTGGGATGATAAGGCGCTGTTAATTAAGCTCCAGAAGAAAGAGCAGCACCGTGGCAGCTTTAATAGGATTGTAGCGAAGAGTTTTTCCTCTCTTCAGTGTTGGATTGTCCTCCTTTCTTCTGGGTTGCACAGCATCAAAAGCAAGAAAATCTCTCCACTGCGGGAATCTCTTCTAGGGGCACAAAGAAACACCCCTTCCACCTGGTTTGTATGTGTGCGTGCATTGATGTTGTGCATTGACAGTCATGAATATATAGGCATGATAGGCCTATCCTACATAGCCCTTACTCAGGTGAGTCAGAGCTCTGCATCATGGGATTTACTTACATGAGTAAGGGCAAGATTGGGGCCAGCTATTAAATGTGGGTGTCTTTATCAGGGCACACAAAAGGCACTAAAAGAATCAGAGCTCAGGGGCATTTTAGCCATATACATGCCTCATGGCGCACCCAGTAATAGATTTAAGTTCTCTGATGCAGAGAAATGTGCTAACAAAGACCAGCCATGTTGTATGCTGCCGCTAACTCTATTCTGAGACAGGGGACGTGCTGGCTTGCTCAGCATTGACAATAATAGTCCAGAAACCGCCTGTTCTGCGTGTGCAAAAGTCATACCTCAACTGGGAGTGTTTCTGCTGAGACATAACTGACCGCCTTTGTCTGGCCCATTGTGGTGACACACCGCTTTGAGCAGGCATCCCTTTGTTTCCTGATGCTGTAGCATTAGCTGGACCCACTACAACTTGTGGTTAAAAATAATGAAAGGCTGAAAGACTACAGGGAAGTTCTCTCTCTGTTATTACTTATGCTTTGTGTTACAGTAGTGTCTGGAGGCCTTGGCTGAGAACGGGGCTCTGGTGTGCTAAGCATGGTACAAACACACAAGGCAGTCCCTGTTTTGCAAATCTTACATCCTAAATAGAGAAGGCAGGTGAAGGGTGGGAGGGGAAGTGGGTTGAGAGAGGTCAAGTGACTAACCCAAGGTCACCCAGCAGGTCAGTGGCAGAGAGCTCAGATCAGTTGATTCCTATTCTAGTGCCATGCAGCCTCTTTGTAATTAATTTACGTCTGTGATTCCCTTTTGCTGTTCTCCATGATGGCTGATTCCTCCTCCTCCATAGATAGGGACAGAGCAAAGGGAATTTAGAGTAGAATGACAATAATAATCAAGGTGACTTATGTGCTATTGAGAAAACTAAGGGTCTGGTACTGCATCCACTAAAAGCAAATTGCAGTTTTTCTGTTGACATCAGAAGGGACAAGAATGGATCCTAGATATGTGCCGCTTGGTCAGATAGCAGGTAGAGGCTTGTGTGCATGCAGTTTTCACATCAGTCTAACGACATGGATAGAAAAAACAATTCAGTTGACGCCTCCAGATGAACACACTGATCCTGGGAGCTGAAAGGAGTGAAATTCCCTTTTTTTTTTTTTTCTTTTTTTTTCCTTTTCCAATGGGGGCAAAAGACCTATCTGGCTTCAAGACAAAGCTTGATAAGTTTATGGAGGAGATGGTGTGATGGGAAAACATAATTTTGGCAATTGATCTTTGACTATAGTAATAGAAGGGCCTGGTGGTATATGGTGGAAAATTGGAGGGGATGGAATCTAAGATACTACAGAAAATTCTTTCCTGGGTATCTGGCTGGTGAGTCTTGCCCACATGCTCAGGGTTCAGCTGATCGCCATATTTGGGGTTGGGAAGGAATTTTCCTCCAGGGCAAATTGGCAGAGGCCCTGGAGGATTTTCACCTTCCTCTGCAGCAGAGGGCATGGGTCACTTGCTGGAGGATTCTCTGTGCTTTGAAGTCCTTAAACCAAGATTTGAGGACTTCAGTAGCTCAGATATAGGTGAGAGATATATTGCAGGAATGGGTGGGTAAAATTCTGTGGCCTGTATTGTGCAGGAGGTCAGACTAGATGATCATAATGGTCCCTTCTGACCTTAAAGTCTATGAGTCTATAAAGGTGTTACACATGCAGAATTTGTATTGGTTAGTGATATACAAAGGGTTGGACTGGTTTAAGTAACATAGTGAAACCATTGTCAGGCTTGTGTGTGGACAAGGCTGAAGAGACATGTGGTAAACCATTTCAGAAGTGTGTGAGAGGTGCCACGCCAAGATTAGAATTATGGTTGGTACAGAAAGGCCTGCCCAGGAATTATGGGATGAAAGTTAGCGTGGGAAAAGTCCAGGCTGGCTATCAGAGAGACCCTCCTAACGGGGAGGTCTATTTGACTTTATCATTGAATTTATAATTTATAAAGTTCCTAACTCCCAATGGAATTGGTGCAAGCCACAGTGCTGATGTCATTCAAACTCTGATGGTGCAGAGCACTGAAGAATCTTACTGTAGAGCTGCTGGTCGTGCTGGATTGAAACGGTTCAGCAAGCCCATTTTGAGCTCTGGGGTGACTTCCCACACTTCACTGTATTTATTTGTTCACCAAAAAAACCCCCCCAAAAAACAAGATTTTCTTAAAAAGTGAATTTTTCCCCTGGCCCAGTTAGTGCCTGTTGGATGGGAACCAGTTGTTACTTGCTGAGTGCATTTCCTGTGTGCCTTTATGCAAATCGCCCATTGCTGTTTTTAGTTGTCCATAAATTAAGCTGCTAGTGGTTAGAGAAAAACTGGTCGTGGTGAAGTAGTGCCAAACCACTCTGAAATTGTCCTGAGGTTCTGGGGGCAGACTAACTTCAAGTGGCTTTGCAATGGTTGTGCTGGGGAGTGGGAGATGTGGCGCCTGATTCTCCATTCCTTCTGATCTCCGCTCCATCCATGGATAGATTTTAAGGGTACGTCTACACTGCAATGAAAGTCTGAGTCCAGGTCAGCTGTCTTGGGCTATGGGGCTAAAAATAGCAGTGTAGGCATTCAGGCTTGGGCTAGAGCCCGGACTCAGGGTCTCAAAGCTCAGACTCCAACCCAAGCCCCAATGTCTACACTGCAAATTTTAGCTCTGGCCACGCTATGGATCTTTCATTGCATTGTAATTATACCCTAAGCCACTGCCCGCCTCCCTGTGTTCTCAGTCTGGTGTGAGCAAGAGTAGTTACACTGGGGTCATTAGCCAAGCAGTCCGTTCTGCTACTGAACAGCTCCTTTATGTTGCTGGAATGGCCTCGTGGAACAGTGAATTGGGAGCTTGGGGCATACATTTTTATGTGGCAGTTGGCTACGTGGGAGAGAGGCAACCCAGTCTTGGTGTGCAAGGGCCCCTTCAGACCCGATGATCCATTCAGTCTCTGGTTAATCAGCTGCTGGCTACAGTTAGCGTTTCGCTGATGGTGGCAGATTAATTTCTAATGTGGGCTGAGGAGTTAGCTATTGATCGTCTCTAGAGGACCCCCCTTGCATTAGTAATGGGACAACACTCAAATCCTCACTGCAGGAGGGGAGCTGTGAGTTGCCCATCAACCAGAAACATACTGGAAGACAGAGGCAGTTCTGAGGGAATGTGGCATGGGAATTAGTCTGCTCTCTTCCTCAGAAAGGACAGCAGATCTCCAGCTGCAGCCCAAAGAGCAGGTCTCTCGGCCTTCTGTAGGTCTGAGCATCGCTGTCTCCAAGGTGGCCTTTGTAGCTGCAGCACTTGTGTTTGTCTAATGATGTCTATGTGTCAAGGCAAATCAGTAGCTGCTGGGCCTGCTCTTGTCACATTCTAGGTGTTTCCTGAGTGCTCTCAATTCCCGATGATGTCAGCATGTCACACTACTGAGCTTGTGTCCTCGGTGAGCAGAGGATGACGGGAGAATCTTTCTCCTGTGCTCCCTCAGTGTGTGTCTGGCCCCAGGCCTGCCTCTCAGCAGTGACTGATGGAGCACAGTTAGAGGTCGCTGGCCTAGTGGCGCTACGGGTCTCCTTGCTGCTAATGAGCCATGCTGGAAGGAAGGTACTGCTGCTGTGGCAGTGCTGGGTGAAGGGAAGTGAGTCAAGCCCTCTTGGCAGAGCAGCTGACACATCCCAAGGACGCAGAGCGGGCTTTGCATATCGACTGATGGCAAAATCTAAAATGATTCCTTCCTCCCTTCCGTCCATCCATCTGTCCGGTGCCTGCTGGTGGACATGAGCCAGGCTGGAGGTGTCAGTCTGTGGGAGCTGTTCTTTCCCCTTCTTAGCCAGGGGTCAGGCAGCCAGGCCTAGCTCACTGCATAGGAATGTGTTATTTTTCTTGAGAGACACAGAGCTGAACTAGCTGAGCCTTCGCCCCAGCTCCTTTTCCCAAACGTGATGTGGTTTCACCTGAAAGGGTTGAGCAATGCAGAGGGTATGTCCAGAGCTGCCCACTGATTTGTTGGGCTCCTCGTCATTGGGGTGGGGGGCAGGGAGGGAGAATCAGGATGCAAATTGGCTCTCCCTCTGGTACTTTAATCAGGGGGAGTGTCTGTGAGAGAGCAAAGGTTAGAATGGCTGAGGACTTGCAGAGTCTGAAGTGCCCCAATATGCTGTTTGCCCAGCCCCTGTTTTAAGACCAGGCTTGAATTTTCCAGAGCAGGCTGTGGGAACGAGCTGTCAGAGCGGATGCATTTCCCACACAGACGCTCCCTGTGCTGCAGCAGGAGGAAGAGATCATAGGTGGCAAATGGAAAACTGATGCTCCTCCAGAAGATACAAATAATGCAGCTTATTGAATTCAGGGAAACAGTCAGAATTGCTCCCTGTTTCGTGCCAATCAAAACAAATTCACAACTGCAAAAGTACTTAATTCCATAAGCTCCCCTCACTGTCTGAAAGACTGGTAGAGCCCCTCACAATCTTTAGTGTATTTACCCTCACAACATCCCTGTGAGGGAGGGCAGTGTTGTTACAGATGGGGGAACTGTGAGGCTCAGAGATGTTAAGTGACTTGCCCATATTCACACAGGAATTCTGTGATAGAGCAAGAACTTAAACCCAGGTCTTCCAAGGCCAAGCCCCTAGTCACTGGACCATCCTCCTCTCTCGCTTCAGTTTTCCTCCACTCGATGCTCCCATTCAACGCTGCATTCTCCTGACTCTTAAGGCCACTGATAATGGAGTCTCTTTACCACAGCATCAGGGGGGGCAAAAAAATTGTGGCCAAAACTCTAGCCAAAAGGAAGACTGGTGAATAACCAGCCACTGCAAATGTCTGGAGAGCTTTTCATGCGGTCCAGGGTGAAATGTCACCGTTTTTTGTTTTACATCTCTTCTCAAACAGGAACAGCGAACTAATTAGTGCAAATCTCTGCTCTCTGCATTGCTCCTGCTGCTGGGGCTGCCCCCCAGTGGCAGGACCAGGTCTTGTTTGCTCTGAATCCTTGGGAATTTGGATTGGGTTCATTCACCCTCGGAAAGCGCAAGGTTTCCCTTTTGTGCGATTAAGCCACTAAGTAAATTTCTGCTTGCAGCCCTGTTCAGAAATGAATGGGGTCTTTGCACAGGCCCAGGCATGTGCTAAGCAGGGATTATGCTGTTTAAACAGGGAGTTCAAGTGATGCCAAAAACTAACAACTTGAAGTAGAAAATTACATTTTATGTAGGAGGGGCTCAGGACTCTGCCACAGTTGAATGTAACAATAATAATAATATCTAATTCCGATATAATGATTATACCTAACTCTTCTATAGTTCTCTTAACCCATAGATGTCTACGTGCTTTACCCAGGAAGACATGCATTATTGTCCTTCTATTTGGGGGATAACTAAGGGATAGAGAGGTGATGTGTCTTATCCAAGGTCTCAGTGCTGGCGAGTGGCAGCTGATCTATTGGTTCATAGATTACAACACCAAAAGGAACCTTTGTGATCATTTAGACTGACCTCCTGCATATCATATCATATATCATATCCTGTTTGAATTAGATCAGATCTTTTGGAAAAACATCCACTCTTGATGTAAGGGAGGTTTTCCGATGATGGAGACTCCACCACAAATCACCCTTGGTGGCGACTAGTGGGGCGGGACACAAAGGGGGCACCAGCCAAAGGGGGACATGTGGCTTCACCACGTGACGTCCCCACATGACTCCTCCCAGCCCAGGGCCCCCACACTCTCCCCATCCTGTCTCTCCCCTATCCCATGTTACCTGGCAGGGGAGGAGGGCTTTGTCCCGTTGCACCACACCGGACACTGTCTTTTCCCAGGCAGTGTGGGAGAGTACAACAGCCGGGCAGCGTGGCCAGAAGAGGAGAGGCTCTGGCCCCACCAGCTACTGGGCCCTTGCCCGATCCCCAGCATTTGGGGAGGGTCATGTGACCTTCTGGGCCCCTCCCATCCGTCTCTCTTGAATGGTTCCAATGGCTAATTGCCATCACTGTTAAAAAGTGGATTGGCACTGGATAGAATCTGATTTGCAGACCAGGGTCCTTCCCTGTTCAGTGACTCACACTACCTCCTGTTGACTTTAATGGAGCTTCACTATGGTCTGAATTTTCTCCATTTTCTGCTCCTGATCTGAGAGTTGCAATATAAGCGACTGGAGTTTCCAAGCTGCACAACGCCTGCAGCACCCACTGAAGCCAGTAGGAGTTATGGGTGATTGGCACCTCCGCAAATTGGGCCATTTTGTTTACCAAAAATAAAATTCAAGCAGTCTGGTGTCTGAGCCCTATTGCTCTTCCGTAAAGCAGGGATCAGTGCGATGTGCTCCTATATGGATTGGAAACCCCTCTTTAGAGCGCTGCTGTTAAGAGCCACAAGGCAAAATGTCTAGCTGCCTGAACCTTGCACTCTCTACTGTGTCCAAAATAGCGTATCAATTGCAGAGTTAAAATTAGAACCCAGCAATCCCGTCTCCTAGCCTGGTGCCTGTCCAGCAGGTCATATGGCCGTCCATTCCAAGGTAAGCAGCAGCGGACCCTGGTGCAGCCTTTGGATGGGATTGCCTGTGGAAAGTGCTGATGGCATTGGTGATTCATTACTGTAAATGCCACAGAGTCGCCCTCTGGGAGCCAGAACTGAACCAATGCCCCAGCAGAATCTGTGGCACCCTGGACTGCTGCTGGGCCTGATTCTCCACTGCCTTGTACCAAGGGGATATAAAACGCTGCCGTTGGTGTGAGTGGACAATTCTGATCTGGTCTAGTTTTGCACCCACACGTGTAAGTGGCTACGCAGTGTGCAAAGCAGGGGAGAATCAGGCTCACTATTCTGGAGGAGATGCAACACGGACCACGTCCCCTTGGGTTTAGTGCAAATCTGTGACGCTTCTCGTAAGAACATGGGAGGTTACCCATAATTATTCCCAGCCCCAAAGCTTTTAGAGAGAGGCAGAATGATCTTGTGATTTATGACCCTAGACTGGGGTGCAGGAGTCCTGGGTTCAATTCCTGGCTCTGCTATAGATGTCTTGTGTGACCTTGGGCAAGTCACTTAATCTCCGTATTGCTCACCTGGCAACTGGGGATGAGAATGCTTCCTGCTGCTAACCTATTGTCATTTTGGGCAGTAAGCTCTTTGGGACAGGAACTGTCTCTTCCTATCTCCATTTATAGAAACTGGTATAATCGGGCCTCAACCTCAGAAGCTTCTAAGGTCAGGGGTGACCAACCTGAGCCTGAGAAAGAGCCAGAATTTAACAATGTACATTGCCAGACAGCCACAGTAAGACGTCAGCAACCCCCACATCAGCTCCCCCACCCGACTCCCAGCGCCTCCCACCCGCCGATCTACGCCTCCCCCTCCCTTCCTGCACCTCCCAGTCAGCTGTTTTGTGGCATGCAGGAGGCTCTGGGGGGAAGGGAGGAAAAGCAAGGGCAGTGCAGGCTCAGGGGAGGGAGTTAGGAAGGGGTGGAGTAGAGCAGGGCCTGTGGCAGAGCCAGGAGTTGATCAGTGAGCATCCCCGGCACATTGGGAAGTTGACACCTGTAGCTCCAGCTCCGGAGCTGGTGTCTATACAAGGAGCTAGCTGCATATTAAGTTCTGAAGAGCCACATGTGGCTCCGGAGCCACAGGTTGGCCAGCTGTGCTCTAGGTGCTGCTACAGCGAGAGGAGGTCGTGATGCTGTACATGCTATTCCTCTGTGCCAGTGATACTCTGACTGAGGCTTGGGAGCCGCAAGTGGCTCTTTAATGGGTCTCTGGAGCCTCTTTGCCACGCATGATATTAAAACACGATGTGATTTAATTATTAACCAGTCAAGATGCTTTTACTACGTTATTAACCAATTGTAGTTCATAAAATAATAATACTTGCTCAGTCATTTTGCATAAGAATAATCAATGTGGAGATCTCGTTCTCCCCACCCTTTTTCGGGTGGGCTCTTTGTGTTGCCAACACAAACGAAAACTGTAAGTCCCATCGAAACTTACAAACTTCGGGACTTACAAACGAAACAGTAAGTCCCATCGAAAGAGTGTGTAAGAGTTCAGTGATACGTAAGCTACCAGTCCCACGATATGTGAGTTACCAGCCATAATGCAGTGTTTATAGATGCTCTACAGTGCTTGACTGGTTGAGGGGAGAAACGTTTTTTTGCAGTTTTCTGCTGCTCACAAGCAAGGCTAGCATCACAAACCTGAGTCTGGTGGAGCAGTGAAGATAGTAGTGAGAAAATGGACTTCAATTTCAAATATAACAGGCTGGCCAGACACGTTGTGTTCCCCCTCCAGCAGCTTACCCATCCAGAGAGATAAGTATGTGCTACTGCTAGCAGTTCATCGATTTATTCCTTCAGTTCAAGGGATAGAAGTCCATGCTATTTGGGTAAAGTTTCTGGTTCAGTCCCTTCTCATGACCCAGAGTAGGGACATTTCACAAGCATCCAGGAGATGGTTGTAATCCTCAGTGTGTGTAATTGTTTGTTTTAATAATAGTTAAGTGTAGAGTAGCCACCATTTATAAAGTCAACACACGTCTGAGAGACCTCACTGATTTCCTGTTTTAGGCACAGATGGAAAGTGCAGCATCTCAGACACAGCTGGGTGCTAATTCTTGGCACATGATGTCTTTTCAATGGCAACCATTTTATATTGACAGCTCTGTGTTTGAAGGCCCCGATCCTGCTCTCTTTGAAGGCATTGACTTCAGCATGAGTGTAACTGAGCCCTACGTCAGCAAGGTCCTGTCACGGTGCAGGTCAGCCTGCTGGTTTGCATGACCTAGTCCTGGCCCTCAACCTAATGCAAACCTGGAAGGAGTTACCTTAAAAAATGATGGGCCTTGCTGTTACCTGGGAAGACCCTGTTTGGCATTGAGCGTAGGATTTTCACTATTAAGGTGATTAAAACACTAATGCCCATTGATTAGAGCTTTATTAAGTTATAAAAAGTGGTATAATCCAGATGCAGCATAAGCAGATTGAGGCTGGATTTCTGGCGTCGGTTTCAACATGGTGGCGGCACTTTCTCAGCAATTGTTATTTGCAGCGATCAGTAAAGTGAGGGGTCAGAATCAGTCCTGTCCAGCCTGTTTTACAGCCCGTTTTCAGAGGGGTGAAAGTAACTTAAAGGATTTACAGGTACTCTGGAGCCCTGGGGGAAGGGGAGGCTTGACCAGAAGAGGTGTGGTCTCTACCAGAAGAGGCAGGGCAAGCTCTGGCAACAATTTAAAGTGCCTGGAGCTCCAGCCGGTGCTGAAAGCCCCAGGCCTTTTAAATTGCCACCTGGGGAAGCCGGTCCGCCCTGGTACGGCGTGCCGGCTCTTGCTGGTACGCCGTACCAGAGTGTACTGCCTTACTTTCACCTCTGGTTACATGCCAACTTCAGCAGCATTGCCAGAGCTCTCGAAGACCGAGGAAGAGACGGGAAGGCAGCCATGGGATAAGCAGGGTTAACATTGTAATTGGCAAGGACCTACTGTCAGACAAGGGAAATAAGGCGTCTCAAGCCAATTCTTAGGGGAGAAGGAAAACAATGTGAGTTATAGAGCCTGCCGTGAACATCAGAAACCAACAGAACAGGCACAAAATGCTTCTTGAAGTCCAGGGGTTTAGGCACCAGTGGGTTTGTGTTGCAGGGCCTTTGGCTGATTTTCCTGCAGAAGATTTCATACACAGCTAGGATCCCAGAGGGCTGGTGGCGTAGCAGCAGCTCCTTAGGTCTAGTTATCAGAAATCTTGCTAAGGGTTTGATCTTGGAGGGGGGACTGCTGATAACACGTCTGATCTGTGTGTTCTCCCTCCCCTGTTTCAAAGCAGTAGGGGCGCACAGTTCAGTCTGTCTTCACCTCTTCAGTGCCCTATGATCCTGGTCCTGCAATGTACCGAGTGTCTCCTGGGATAGCTCAAAAAAAAATAATCCCTGAGGATCAAAGAATCTTAAGCGACAGTATCGGAGCCAAGACAATGAGGTATCAGAACATGGCAGCCATCTTGGCTTTAGTCTGGGGAAGACAATGGACTTTGAGAATAAAGGAAGGCGTGCTTCTAAATTAATTTGCTGAGCCAACCAGCCTCAGCATGTCTCCATTTCCATGGTCTGCGTGATCTGCTGCAGAGATAGCAGACGGGTAGTCAGTGCCCACAGTGCTGTGACCACTCCTGAAAAGTGCTGGGCACTGAAGCCTGTTTCCATTCATCCCAGGACCTGGCTGGTTTGAGGATAGATCCTGGCTTGCGCTCCTAAGTGCGCCAGTGCAGTGATAGCAGTGACACCAGGCATTCCAGCGTGGCCATCTTACATTGTGATCCTCTCCAGGAATCCAACCTTCCTGTTGCACTGGGGGAAATGGAGGCTGGGAAGGCCCTTCTAATGCAAATATTTGAGGATGGAGGCTAGGTAATGTTGGGGGTAGGGTGGGATGGAGGCTGCCTTTGGGTTTGTTTACTGTAGCCGACTGCTGTGTGGTTGAAATAATCCAGACTAGGGTCGGTGAAAAGGGCAGCCAAGGAAGCAGCTGCCTAGAGCATCAAGGTGACAGGGGCGCTCTCGGGGGCTGCCCGGCTTTGTATTCCATCCCACCAGAAAGTACCCGCTTGCTGCTGTCCCTTTAACTACGAAAAGAGCCTCTGTGCACGCAGCAGACCCCAAGCCCCTATGCCACTAGGCACCCAGAGGCGAAGTGCCAGCCTCACCCCAAGGATGTTCACAACATCCTGCTGCTGGCACAGCTGGGAGGGGACCATAGTTCCCGCTGGCACCCCGGGTCGGGAATGCAGGGTCAGGGCAAGCGGGCACTTTGCCCAAACTGAAGTGGTGATGCTGCATCAGGAGGTAGCATCACAGCACGCAGCCATCTGGGGGCGGTTTTGAATATGGAGTCAGGATGCGTGGGTCTGCCCTCATGCTCTGTGTATACTTGTCAGAGCTTTTTAACCCCAGTGGAGCCACACTGTGATGGAAACCGTCCCATCCCGCCCCTGATGTATATGCAACCCTGTAAAATGGGACTTGCTCCAGGGCAATTTACCCTGGTAAGTCGCTGAGATAAGTTGCTCTGTACAGTGTATCTTCACGAGTGGTTTGTACCCGTGCAGCTCCATGGATGTCTAGACAGGGCCTGAATCGATCTCTGCTGCTGACGCTCTTTCTCAGTGAAAATCCCTGCTAAGGCGCTGCCATCTCTGATAGCCATGTAGTCCAATCTCTGAAGCTGGCAAGCGCCCTTCAAGGAAAGTGGTCCCTGTCATTCATTCCATTGAGGGCATGCACGGTATACACAGTACAGATACCTTCTCACAAGCAGACACAGGCCAGCCAGCCAACAAAAGGGCCTCAGAACTGTGGATTCAAATGTCTACACTGCAATGAAATACTGGTGGCTGACCAGGTCAGTGGACTCAAGACTGGCGGGGCTGTACAACTTGCAGTATAGATGTCTGGGCTTGGGTTGGAGCATGGATTCTCCAAGGAGAGAAGGTCCCAGAGCTCAGCCTCTAGCCTGAGCCTGGACGTCTACACTGCAGTTTTACAGGTCCAAGTCCGCTGGCCCGTCAGCCACGAGCATTTCATTGCAGTGTAGACATACCCTTTGACTTTACAAGCCTTAACTCTCCCGGGGCAGAGTTGTTTCCAGTAAGACTACTGGAATTGCCCTGCAATGCAGCAGCCTCCCTGGCACAGACAGGGCACTTTCCACTCCAAACGGGTGGGGTGAGGGGTAGGGAGACATGGGGTGGTCCGTCTCATTGTGGGGCATTCTAGGAGGACGGGTGGGCACCTATAAGATTCTGGTAAAGAGGGTTGTATGCCCTTTCAAAAGCAGCCATGGGAGAAGGAGTGGAATTCTGTTGACTGGGGGGATGGTGGCAGGGAGCAGTAGGACAGGAAAAGGAGAGTGCTTGGAAGTGAGTCCCCTTTAAGAAGATGTGTTTGCAGGCTGACTGCAGCTAATCAAGGGGGAGCTCACCATCAGCACAGAGCAAGGCAAGTGGAAAGAGTTAGTTGATTAGGGGGAGGAGGGAATCATTGCAAGCTGACTGGAGGAGGAGAAGCAGCACCAGCAATAAAAGCAGCCAGGGTAAGTTACTGTTTTCTTTCTTTGCTGAGGTTTCTGCTTGCATTGTATGCAGTGTTGAAGGCAGCATGGAAGAGGCTCCTGCTAACCTGTGCAGTGGGCTGAATTCACAGCAGGCGTCTCTGCCTAAAGCACAGGGAGGTATTTTAACAGGATCTTAAAAATTCTGAGGTCTGGAGTGGAGTAGCTTGATAGCAAAGTGTCTGAAAACCCATGGGAGTCCCCTAGCTGGTGTAACGGACCCAGGCAGATGGAGTCAGGGAATAGCGGCTCTCTGTGTTTTAAGGGTCTTGTACCTCTGGGGCTGCCAATACTAAAGTGTATAGAACTACTCCATCTGCAGGGCCTGAAACAAAACCCCCTCAGATCACATGCAAGGTTCAGCTGGTAAACACTCAACGCAGGGACCTCTCCCTCCTGGTTGTCCTTCTCTTGTATTTATAATTAATTAGCTCAACAAGACGAGCTGTTGTTTCTTCTCCCTCCTCCGTTGGAGCCCTGCTTACGTGCCCAGTATTGTTTGGGATGGAATGAATAGGAGGTTGTATTCCTAGCAGGAAGATGGGAAAGCCTCGGTGCCGGCTAGCACGGGGGCTGCTGTTGGACGTGGGACTCACCGAGAGGTCAGGCAACCCAGCTGGTAATGTGGGGGGAAGCAAAGGGGGATGTGTCCTCTGCTGATCTTTGTGTGCCAGAGGTGTTTCGTAGCCACTCCAGGAGTCATGTGCCCCTTGTATAGATGAGTTCCCAGACTGGACCCTTAGCCAGAACAGCACTCTTACTAGCAACTGCTGTATTCTAGGCCTCCCTGTCTTGTCCTCCCCCATCCTGCTGCTTTGACCTCTAAGCGACAGAGAGGCTCCTTGGACATAACTCTCCTTATTACAGTCACAGAGGTTTTATCCCCCAGCAGCTGGTTGGCTGCCCTTGAACGCCTGCCAACACTGACGCCTGTGGCTAGTTTTACTCACCCAAGTGGCCTTGCAGAAGTCATCGGGACTGCTGAGGCCCCTCCGATGCATGTGTGCAGGATTAGGCTGCTAAATTGTGCAACCTGCTTTGTCCGTGCCTATAGCTGCTTTTACTCTGAAGGTGACAGTGCCTGAAGCTGGGTGAAGAGAGATGGGGAGTCTCTTCCAGTGACGCTCTCATTTAACAACCCACTTACCCTTTTTTCAGCTAATTTAACTAGGGTCTACTTCCATTTTTAAAGGGAAAAATGGGTCTAAAATTCCACAATTAAAGGCATAACACAGGCCAGCACCAGTCTGGGTCCTTTCTCTGTCCCTCCTCTGCTGATCTCTTACACCTAGGACAGTATGTGCAGAGGGGTTCTTCTCCCTGAGGGAGAGGGGTGAACAGCTTTGTGTCATTCATTTAAATAATCCCCCAATCACTCCACTCCTCTTTCTCGGCGGTGAGCAAAGTAGCTGACAGTGCAGTGTCTCTCTCTGGATATAGAGTGTCTAGGAGAGATGGCTTTGTACCTGTGTCCCGGCCCTTGCAGGGAGTCCATTGATCTCAGTAGAGAGGATTTTAGGGTATGATCATGCCCCATCCTAGCCGATGGCCCTGAATGAAGTTGTTGTACAATTAGGACTTAACAGCACTTCTCAGCTGCATCTAGCTCCAGAACCCATATTCAGTGTTGAAGGGTGGGCATTCTGGGAAATAAATCCAGGGATGTCCAGGAGAGCTAAGCCATGTGCCATAACTTAGTTTATTCTCTTGTAAACTGCCTCTGTAAGTGGGAAAGGGGAATTGGCTAAATGGCACTACATCTCATTTTCTGATGTCGCTAGAAATGTTGGCTTCCTGCACTTTTGTTTGTCACTTGAGCTTTATTCTCCTGTGGTTAAAGAAACCAGGGCATGTGGTTTCCTGTCCTCACTGAGAGGACTGGTGTGTGGCTTAGAAAGATGTTGAGTCCAGCAAAGTGAGGTTAGCGGATGCATAGCAGGAGGGTAGATGGGCAAGACTTGCATGTCCTCTTGGAAGGCTCTCCTTCCTTCTCAAAGGGCCTGAGATTACAGCATTTCCCAAAGTGCAGAATACAGCTGACTGGCTGGAGGAGCACAGGCAGACCTCTCAATTGCTCCCCAGAATCTCCGCTCTAATTATTTTAAAACACCAGCTGGAGATTATCAAGAAAACATTCAGCACATGAAGCAAGTGTAACTGAGGCAGAGACCTCTGCCTGGGTTTGTTAAGAGCCTGAAACAGTAGCTTTCCAGTGTGAATGGCCCCATTCATTTCAGTGGGTGCTAACTGAAACCCCAATGATGATACTTGAATTGCGAACAGAAATGGTACAGGAATGGTACAGAGGTTCTCTGGCTTGTGTTAAGCAATAGGTCAGACTGTGGGATCAAAATGGCACCTTCTGACCTTCAAAAGAGGAAATTAAGAACTCTGTTAACTATTTCTCTTCTCATCAAAGCATGGAAGAAAGGAAAGGACGGGTCATATTATGAACTACATCAGGGTTTCCCAAAGTATGGGTAGTGGGAAAAGAGGGAATGTATAAATTAAGATGTGTGGGCCTTTAACACATAGCAGGATTGCAGAGGACCTGCATGTGGCTTGTTTCCTGAAGCGGGACTCACTTATCAGTGCTTGGGTAAAATACTGGGTTGCCGGAGTCTGCCACAGCGCCTCTAGGTGTGGCATTTGTTGTAGGTGGGTTGAAGGGAATATATAGATAGCAGTTCTGGTTGGATCCCAGCTTCCTGTCGGGAATTAGTGGCTACTCACATCCCCTATGCTGCTATGGCAAGGTTATTTTCTTTCCTCACTTGTATGTGGTTTTTGGTTTGTTTTTCAGGCTCTCCCTTCAGTCTGTGTATGAATGGTGAACAGCAGTTGTTGGGATTAGTGCAAGTTGGTGGGCACCAAGGTGGGCTATTATCAGCAGGAGAGAAAAATATTTTTTATTATTATCACTACAAAAGTTTTTTCTCCTGCTGATAATAGCCCACTTTAATTGATTTGGCTCATTAGAGTTGGTATGGCAACCCCCATCTTTTCATGTTCTCTGTATATACATATCTTCCTACTGTATTTTCCACTCCATGCATCTGATGAAGTGGGTTTTAGCCCACGAAAATTGGTTAGTCTCTAAGATGCCACAAGGACTCCTTGTTCTTTTTGCTGATACAGACCAACACGGCTACACTCTGAAACCTCTGGGGAGAAGCAACAGGAGGAGAGTGGGATTTGCAAAGCAAGTTGCAAAACTTCTGCTTCTCTTGCAAATGAATGAGAGATGAGCCTGAAATGGCCACTTCCTGGTTAGGAAATGGGCACTGTGGATCCAGAGGGTTGGAACCATTTAACCTAAACTTCTCCCCAACTCAGTAACTGAAAGTCTACACTGTAATTAAACACCCATGGCTGGCCTGTGTCAGCTGACTCTGGTTTGGGCCATGTGACTGGAAAACTGAAGACAAGACTGAGAGTACTTCTAATGCAGGAGCAGCCATCTTTGTGGCCATCCGTCTTCGAGACTGTCCAATGGGGTCATGCTTAACATCTCCCATGTGGCATCCCTGGCACCAGGAGCAGGCCCCGTGGCATTCGTTTCTTGTGGGCTGTCTGTATTTTAGTGGGTGATTGTGGGGAGCAAAGGGAAGAAATGCTGTGGAGCGGGCAGAGGCTATGAAATAATTGCCTTGCGGGGTTAAAAGCAGTCTGTGATGACCATAAAATTCTCCTAATCCTGCTACGTTCACACCATAGTACCTCTGGACAGAAATTCTGGCTTGATTTTTTTTAAAAGAGCTTAAGAAAACATGGGGCCCAAATCCCTTGGAAAGTTGATGGGAGTTAGGAACCTCCCTCCTTTGAGAACTCCTGGCACTTCTGCTCAGGAAATGCCTGGGCTGCAGCAGCAAGTTTGGCCTGGGGTTGAGCTGCAGGATGAAGATAGGGGACCCAACACTTGTGTGTGCTGTGCTAGGTGCATGCTGTTGAGTCTGCCTCTAACCAGTCGAGTCCTCTAAATACACCCTCAAGTTCTAAAATAAGTCCCCGTTGCACCCACCAGCGATGGCGTCATGGCATTGTGCACCCAATAGTTCAGAGGCTAGTTGGCATTGGTCTGTACTGCTCTCATAGCCGTTCGTGGATACCTGCCCCTGAGAAGCTGTTGCTTTTCAACCCCTCAGCTGACTGATACTGTTGGTTCAGCGCTGTGCAGCCCACATGCGTGATATGACAAGCCCACTCGGCATATCTGGAAGTTGGTGTGTTTCCCTGTCACACCCATGCCTGAAATGCCAAATACAGGGAAAGATACATTTGTAGCACCTGGTAGCAACTCCCCCTTCCCCACATGGGGTCTGGAGCTTCTTTCCTTTTGCTCAGGTGCCTGTAATTCAAGAGGAATTACCAGGACGTAACCAGGTCTGAGTGTGAACAGAAGATGGAAGGCCAGCAATAGAAGGAAAGTATGAGGAGAGAAATGAACTCAATGGAGGGGAAATCCTGCCTGTGCAGATCTCCAAGAAGAGGGGAGAATCGAGTTGTCTTTCTGTGGCAGTTTTATACTCTCTTTAAGGTGTATAAGCCTCTGTGCTACTCAGAGTGAAGACTGATCCAGTCTAGAGACCAGCACTCAGTACTAGGGAAAGGGACCGCAGCCTGGGGCAGGAGTGATTAAGTGGGGTGCACAGATGCCACAGAACAAGGCTCGAGGCCCACGAATGTCCCAGTGGAAGCTGCTGTTGCTCCTTTAGAGTTGCATGATGATGCTTCAGGCAGTTTAGCAGAAGTGCTTCTCCTGGCTCCTTTGAATGGGAGAGTTTGTTATGGGCCCACTCTTCTGCCTCTAGTCCCAGTAACCTTGGCAGTGGGGACATTTTGTAGCCAGAGACATGCATAGCATATGAAGGGTTAAACCATGGCAGTACACAGGGATGATGCTGAATCATGTTGCATGGTTGGATGCTGCACTCTGACATAGCTGCTGTATAGGCCTGGAAACCAGTTTCTCTGGTAGGGCTTTAAGCAACATCCCTCAGCTTAGCTTCAATCTTTAAGGGTACATCTACACTGCAATTAAACACCCACTGCTGGCCTGTGCCAGCTGAC
>ML677373.1:9817723-9973959 GCA_007922305.1 Dermatemys mawii
GTGGGGTGGGAGGGTATCAGAACTCAGGCATCTACACTGCAATTAAAGAGCCCCTTAGCCTGATCCCAAGTCAGAGGGCACAGGCCAGCCGTGGGGTTTTAGTTGGAGTGTAGACATACCCTAACTCTGCCATTCCTGATGAACACTTTCCTTGCATGGACCGCCTCTCAGACTTGGCATGGAGGCAGCGTGATCTAGAGGGTGGAGCAGGGAGTTTCCAGTTTAAAGCCATTTAACCTCTGTGCTTCCATTTTCCTGTCTTCAAAATGGGGATAATTGTGTTTATCCCCCTTTGTAAGGCTCTGAAGAAAGTCACCTGCAAAGTGGCAGGAAGCCTGCAAACCATCAGTGGGGCCACTGTACTATCAAGGCACCAGAGGAGCCCTCAAGGAAAACAAGGCTGTTACAGAGAAACTCAGTTAATTCTTTGCATAGGCCTTCACTGCAGAGGATGTGAGGGAGATTCCCATATCTGAGCCATTGTTTTCAGGTAACAAATCTAAGGAACTGTCCCAGACTGAGGTGTCAATAGAGGAGGTTGTGGAACAAATGGATAAATTAACCAGGACCAGATGGTTTTCACCCAAGAGTTCCTGAGGGAACTCCGGTATGAAACTGCTAAACTACTAACCGTGGTATGTGACCTATCACTGAAATCAACCTCTGTACCAGATGACTGGACGTAATATAATGTCAATTTTAAGAAAAAGATTCCAGTGGCAATCCTGGCAATTACAGGGCAGTGCCTATCTTCAAAAAAGACAAGTGCAGAGTCCTGCACTTAGGACAGAAGAATTCCAGGTGCTGCTACAGACTAGGGACCAAATGGCTAGGCAGCAGTCTGCAGAAAAGGACCAAGGGGTTACAGTGGATGAGAAGCTGGATATGAGTCAACAGTGTGCCCATGTCGCCAAGAAGGCTAACTGCATTTTGAGTTGTGTAAGTAGGGGCATTGCCAGCAGATCAAGGAACATGATCATTCCTCTCTATTCGGCATTGGTGAGGCCTCATCTGGAGTACTGTGTCCAGCTTTGGGTCCCACACTACAAGAAGGATGTGGAAAAAGTGGAAAGAGTCCAGCGGAGGGCAACAAAAAATGATTAGGGGGCTGGAGCACATGACTTATGAGGAGAGGCTAAGGTAACTGGGACTGTTTAGTCTGCAGAAGAGAAGAATGAGGGGGGATTTGATAGCTGCTTTCAACTACCTGAAAGGGGGTTCCAAAGAGAATGGATCTAGACTGTTCTCAGTGGTAGCAGACGCAGAACAAGGAGTAATGGTCTCAAGTTGCAGTGTGAGAGGTTTAGGTTGGATATTAGGAAAAACTTTTTCACTAGGAGTGTGGTGAAGCTCTTGAATGGGTTACCTAGGAAGGTGGTGGAATCTCCTTCTGTAGAGGTTTTATAAGGTCAGGCTTGACAAAGCCCTGGCTGGGATGACTTGGTTGGGGATTGGTCCTGCTTTGAGCAGGGGGCTGGACTAGATGATCTCCAGAGGTCCCTTCCAACCCTGATATTCTATGATTCAGTACCAGGCAAACAGGTGAAAAGTCTGGTAAAGCACAGAATTATCAGACACATAGATGAACACAGTATGCTGGGGAAGAGTCAACACTGCTTTTGTGAAGGGAAACCATGCCACACCAATCTATTAGAATTTTTTTTTTTGGGGGGGGGGGGAGGGGTCAACAAGCAGCCCAGGCAAGGATGGTCCAGTAGATACAGTAGACTCTCGATTATCCAGGATGATAGGGAAAAAATTAATCCTGGTTAATAAAATCCCAGATAATTACCATCCATAGGAAATATGGGGAAGGGGGGTTGGTTCACCAGCCACCCTGCACTGGGGGGAGGGCGTGTTGGTTCCCTGGCTGCCCTGCGCCCTGGTGGGGTTTTTTTTGTTTGTGCTTGGGGCGGCAACAAAGCAAGAGCCAGCCCTGCAAGTTACGTGTATTTTTTTTGACATCCTGGTTAATCCAGATCCTGATTAACCCAATCCTGGATAATTGAGAGTCTACTGTATACTGAACTTGGACTTTCAGAAAGTCTTTGACAGGGTCCCATACCAAAGGCTTGTAAATGAAATAAGCAGTCATGGGGTAAGAGGAAGAGTCCTCTCATGTATTAGTACCTGCTTAACAGATAGGAATAAATTATTAGTTTTTACAATGGAAAATGGTAAATAGATGGGTCCCCTGAGAAGCTGTACTTGAATTTATGCCGTTTAATATATTTATGAATGATCAGGGGAAAAGGGGTGAGCAGTGAAGTGACAAAGTTTGTGGATGATACAAAACTGTTCAAGATAGTTGAATCCAAAGCTGGCTGGCAAGAGTTACAAAGGAATCTCGCACAACTGGGGAGTGGGCAAGAAAAAGGCAGATGAAATTCATTGTTGATAAATGCAAAGTAAAGCACATTGGCAAACATAATCACAACTATACATGCAAAAGGATGGGGTCTAAATGAGATGTTGCTACTCAGGGAAGAGATCCTGGGGTCATTATGGATAGTTCCTTGAAAATAGCTTTTTTGACTGCAGCTGCACATTGAGCAAACACAATGCTGGGAATCATTAGGAAAGGGATAGATAAAGACTGAAAATATCATAATGCCACTATGTAAGTCCATGGTATGCTCATACCGTGAATAGTGCATGCAGTTCTGGTCTCCCTATCTCCAAAAAGATATATTGGAATTGGACAAAACTACAGAGAAGGGCAACAAAATAAGGGGTAGGGAACAGTTGCCATCTGAGAAGAGATTAAGAAGGCTGGGCCTGTTTATCTTTGAAAAGAGAAGACTAAGTGGGAATATGACGGAGGGCTATAAAATCATGAATGGTACAGGGAAAGTAAGGAAGTGTTTACTCCTTCATATAACACAGGAACCAGGAGTCACTCGATGAAATTAATAAGCAGCAGGTTTCAAAGAAACAAAAGGAAGTACTACTTCACCCAACACACAGTCCACCTGAATAACTCATTGCCAGGAGATGTTCTGAAGGCCAAAAGCGTAAGTGGGTTAAAAAAAAGAATTACCTAAGTTTACGAAGGATAGGTCCATCAACAGCTAGTAGCTAAGAGGGTCAGGGATGCAACCTCATGCTCTGGGTGTCCCTAAACCTCAGACTGCCAGATGCTGGGACTGAACAACAGGGATTGATCACTCGATAATTGCCCTGTTCTGTTCATTTCCTTTGAAGTATCTGGCATTGGCCACTGTTGGAAGATGGGACACTGGGTTAGAGGGATCATTGGTCTGACCCTGTATGGTGGTTCTTACATTCTTATGATTGCTCTAAAACCTGGGGTACTAGAAGCACTCTGAGTCTAATGGGAATCCAGTCAATATGCACCGTCTACAATTGCTCTCTTCCTGGCCTCCTAAACTCTGTAGGTTATCTCTTGAGCTGTGAATGGTGCATTGCCTGTCCATTTTTTCTAGGCCCTCATATCTCCTTAACTACTTGCTGGCTCCCAGGGATTCCTATGTCTTTGAATGAATGCACTCTGCTAACTAATTGCAGCACCTCTGCATGGATCTGCTCCTAGCATCAAGCTCAACCCCACATGGGTAGCAGGTGTGCTCTCTGTGCCTGAGGTGAGCTTTTCATGTTGATACACAGATGTTGAGTTTGGCTTGAGTCCGACGTGTGTGTGTGTGAACTGCTATCAACCATCCCAGAGTCTCTGGCAAACTGAACTTCCGCACAACTGTACTGGATCTTGTTGCTGCCTGTAGTGTAGCACTTGGTTTATTTTGTTCTTGCCAGTGCAGTGACATTCTGATGATCCCCCATCCATGTATTTCTGGAGAGCGCAAACAGCATACAAAGTAACATGCTATTTTGTCAGATAGGTGTCCCCACAAAACTTATGGGAGGGTTGCACCTGGTTATCCTCAACTAGAGGAAACAAGGCATCTGTAATGAGCTGGGTACTATGTATCACTTCCCTTTCCAGAATGCACTTGTAACTGCTTGGCTTGTGTCAAAAGCTCTAGACTGAGATTTTCCTTTAGCACAAAGGAGTAGGGGCCTTTGGGGCACAGAGGCATCTGAGATCTGGCTTAGCTGTTGCTATGCGTTCTCTAGGTGGGCAGCGTCGTGACAACTGTGAATTTTTTAGGCAACCACAGATTTGCATCAGTATTATGTAGCTTAGGACATGTCCACTTTTAGCACTCAGAGCTTCTGGTTAGTGGTGTCGATATGAGTATCATGGAAAGTTCTGCAGCTCTGGCACTGTTACTATGATCAAGAAGATAAGGTTTTAAAATACTGACAGGAAATCCTGGCAGCATGTATGTACAGCCAGCCACTGCATCTGTTCCGATTTAGTTCTGAAACTGTTTTATACATGTTCGGCGAGAACACTCCCCCAGCCATAATGGAAAGATCTGCCTGGAGAAAAGCAGGAGAGGCTATTGTTCCAAGAACTGCTGCAGGCAAATTACTCATGCTTTGGGATGTCAGAGGAATCCTGGATACAGATTGGCTGGTGAGAATAAGGCCAGGACACAACCAGCTACGTCTATGTGGGACGATAGAGTGCACTTATTGATGATAACTTTTTGTTAGTTAATTGCTGATTATTAAAGGAACACTGTCAATTTAGTCACATGTTAACTGTTCACCTACATTTGCTACAAGTAACATCTACGGCTACTTGCGGCACTGGGAGGTCAAATGAAAAACATATTCTCAGGTTCTTTGTTACAAAATCTCTCCTGTGCATCTGAGAGCACTGCAGGCAGAATTGTGTCACTGCTTTGCCCTGTAAGGTCAATTACCTTCCCCTAGTCAGGCTGAGCTTTCATACCACAGCAGGAGGAGAGAGAAACATTTAAAAGAAATTATTTCCAATCACATTTTCTTCTAGCTTGGACCAAGCAGTTGTGGAATGAGCTGCTATCTAACCTCATTGCCGTACACTAGCGGGCAGCAAGTCATTGCGATTTGCACCAACAGGATGTTGTCTGCATTTCTCCTCTTTTGGGGCTGCTGCTGAAACATGAGCACCCCATTGGAGCCAAGTGTGGACTTGTGAGTTGGGTTGGAACATCCCAGCTCGGCATCTCTAGTCCATTCCCTTACACCAGATGGGGGTTTGCCTTTCTGTTTGCCAAGCACAGACCTACGTAGCAATGCATGTTGCATTCTCTCATAGCACTACAAGCATTGTTAGAAGTTGGGTGGATTGGAGAACATGGGGCAAAATACTGTAGATGCATTTCCTTTGCTGCAAATGGAGAATAACTCTCTTCTCCAGATATTTTATTTCCCAGTTCTGACTCTTAGAGAACAAAAAATTAGTTTTCTTCAGCTGAGCACAGAATACACTCCAATTTCTTTGCTGCCAGCTTTCCACTCCAGTGCTGTCTTGTTGCATCCCAATCCTATATGCTCCTGTATGTACATGAACAATCCCCACAAACCACCCCAGAATCGTACTGGTTTAGGGTTCAGTCCTGGTGATCTCTCTTACCTAAGCCATGTCTAGGAGGGTGCTTTGTGTTACTGTTTCTGTGACTGCAGCAGTCAAACCCTTACGTAACCCAATATTTCTCCTAGCGGTCACATTCTTTCCAAGTGGATTTGTTTTTTCAAGTGATATGTAGGATTTTTTTCCACTCTTGCCCTTGCCATTTTGAAAATGGCACTAATTCAGGATCCATGGAAAGACCTCTGGCTTGTTGGGTCTATAATTTTGCAAAGAGCCGTGTTGGGGCCAGCAGCCCATTATCAACATGGCTTTTTGTGGCTTTGGTACAAAGCTATGCTTTGAAGGAATGTGCCGCTACTGTGCATATAAAAATTGGTATGTGTTCTCTTCTGGTCCTGTGTGTAACTCTGTTCTGGAGAGCCTGGTATTGTGTGTGGTGTTCTTTTTAAAAAAGAAAAGTTCTAAGTGGTCTAAATGCGTTTGTGCGGTCAATTTATATTCTGCAATCCAGGATTTAGTATGTGTGCTACTGGGAAAAGTGAATGCTTCCTTGTGCCAGATCCATGTGAGTCCTGACTATCCGGCTTACAAGAGGTTACAAGTTCTTGCAGGTCACTGGCAGAGAGGGGATGGTGAATGTGTTTGGATGTAGGCTTCTTTAGTTCAGCTAAACTTACACACACACTCACTCACAGTCACATACATATGTTTTTGGACTTAAGGAGGAGGGAAAAAGCACCTAGCACATAATAAAAGGCCAAAAATAACATCAGAGTGAGGCAAACAAGCCAGGAGAAGGTCTGATGTCATCCTCGCTAGGCCTAGCAGCAGTGAGGGAGGAATGTGTCCAGAGCCTAGGAGACTTCCCAGAAGACACTGATTACCCCAGACTAGAGAACAAAGCACTGGCCCTAGGCCAGGGGTTCTCACAATACATTTTTTGGTGGCGTCAGAGTGTGGCCACCAAATCTTGCTGGTGGCCGCTCTGACCATTTTTCCTAAAATACTTAAGGAAAAACAAATAAATATGCACATACTGTTCCTATGTCCAAATCATTGTAATTTATCTATTTAGGGGTTGGGTTTTTTTGCAGACTCAATAATGAAATATAATGTACAGTTGTCTCTCTTCTGAACTGGACCTAAACAGAACAGAAACACAAATAAGGGGCTTTGAGCATTCTTGTCTTTTTTTTCTTGTTATTTCTTTTGCTTTATTTGGTTCCCCCCCATTTGTTTGTTTAAGACTTGCTAGTTACTAAGCCTGCTGTGAAAAGTGTTCATAAATGGAACAGGATTGCCTGGTTTAATCCACAAACCCAACAACAGTCTCTCAGACCAGGCAATCCTGTTCCATTTATGAACAACAAGTAGGGGGTTGTCTACACGAGTAAGTTTACCAGCAGAACTACACCAGTATAATTATTTCTGTAACTATGCAGTGTAAACCAACACCTCCACCCCACCTTGTGTGGATGCTCTTTTGGGATTTAGAGTGGCCTCTTTTCAGCCTAGCTTTTGTCTCTTTGGAAGCAGTTGAAGCAAAATTCTAAGTGAGGTATAATATAACCACTACGGCTGAGTCGGTACCTTTCCCCATGTAGACAAGCCCTTACTAGCAGGGTTGTGCTGAGATCTCATCTCACTAGACTTCATCGGTCTTACTAAATATTCTGACTACGATACCTACAGGAAGGTTTCTTGGCTCTGGAATTCGCCTCTCTCCTTGCTGTGATTAATTTGCATCATCAGATTTCTGATTATCTTTGGGATATGACGCAAGAGCAGGCTGTTCTACCAGGCAGCTCTTGTGAATGGGGAGGGGGAGGGAAGATATTGCAGGAGGGGATATTGCCTGATTGGACAATCTAATATTCCATTTTAAATTGCTTTAAATAAGCTTTGTAATGTGCCTAGACCCAGGGCTGAGTGCAGTGAATGGTAAACCAAGCTAATGGCACTCCAAAGATGCATGGTCTGTGACGCATTATCCATTTTTAACCTGTCTGTCCCCTTCACTTGCAGTGATTGGCTAGGCTAGTCATTGCTACGCCTACTCAGGGTGTCTCTTCACTTCCAAGCTAAAGGGCAAGATCCCCTCCTGTTGCTTTGCACTCAGCATTTACTTCCCAGAGTTCCTCACTGCTCTTCCTCCTCTTCCACAGGTCCAGAGGCAGTTCCCAGTTACACGCCCAGCATGACGGACACCACCAGAGACGTCAGCCTCAAGCAGGCGGCACCACCCCGACCCGAAAAGCCAGCTCCCGACTTCAGCTACGTCGGGATCGATGCCATCCTCGAGCAGATGAGAAGGAAAGCCATGAAGCAGGGATTTGAGTTCAACATCATGGTAGTTGGTAAGTTTTCGCCAGGCGCTGCTCTCCCAGGAGACGCTGGCTGCGCTGTGCTTGGTGGAGGACAAGCTGTTTACTTTATAGCTTCCACAGGAGCAGCTTCTAAGATTTAATGTTGGGACTCTTGCACTAGGAGTCAACAAACTCCCTTCCACTTTAAGGGGCCTGGCTTGCTGTCAGCTAAAGCACAGAATCAGTTGGGATCAGTGTTGCCAGGCACATTGTTTAGTATTTAAGAGTTTGTGCCCTTAAATCTACTGGGGGCTCTCCACAGCCAGACCTCATTGCTACCACGTGGGATTCTCGGAGTTAGCCTAGTCTTGTAGCAGTGCAGAGCACCCAATGAATCTTTGTTGGAGAGAAACTTCCCAGGCAACTTTCTTATGGAAGCTGTAGAGAAGCACGCATCCCCTGGTTCTTTCCAGTCAGCTCTTTCTTGGTCCATCATCTGCCTTTCTTCTCTAGTGCTCAGCTGGGCTGCCCCACAAAGAACCAGACAACAACCCACTGTATTGCCCAGACCTTTGTCTAGGTATAATATGGCCCCCACTCTGGCACTGAGCACTTGCAAAGACAGGAACTAGTATCCTTGTTTTACAGTTGGGGAAGCGAGGGGCAGTGAAGATAAGTGACTTGCCCAGAATTATACAGGAAGCCTGTGGTAGAGCTGTCAATTGAACCCAGGTGTCCTGGAATCCAGTCTGATGCCTTTAACACAGGACCATCCTTTCTGTAGAGTAAATCTCTCTGGGGACCTTTGCAGCACGGGCACTACTAATGTCCTCAACAGTACCGTTGAGGTCTTTGATCAGATTCCTAGAAGTGTTTAACTCGTGGGTCAGTCTAGAACAGGGGTTTCAAACACTCAGCCCATGGGCCGCATGCGGCCCGCCAAGCCCTGCCCTGTGGCCCGCCAAGCTCCCCTGCAGCCCCCCCACCAAGCTCCGCGAGGCTCCCCCGGTCCCTCTACTGAGCTCCCCGCGTCCCCGCCTCCTCCCTGCCTACCTCCAGGCGCTTAGCACTTTCCAGGAGGAAGCGGGGAGGAGCAGGGAGCTGCGCGCTCAGGGGAGGAGGCAGGGATGGGACCTCATGGAAGGGGTGGGGTGGGGGTGGGGCCGGGGGCAGGGAGGGGTCGTTTCAGTGATGCGGCCCTCGGGCCAATGGAACTAGTCCTCATGCAGCCCTCGTGGTCATTTGAGTTTGAGACCCCTGGTCTAGATTTACCAGAACTACTTCAGTCCCCCAATCCCTGCCAGTAAGGTGTGGTTACAGCCAGGAAAAGGACTATGCAAAAAATGGCTCTTAACTCTGGGGTATTGAGAAGCTGCAAAGTAACTACTTGAACAAAATCAGCATGGTATGGACTGACTCTGGAGAAGGCCAAAAAGCTTAGAATTCCAACCTCTGTCTCTGCTACCAGCTCCCAGGAGTTGCTCTTCTCTGGTGTTTTCACTCCAGCTAATTAAACAGTGTCAGATGCAGGAACAGACTAGTGCAGGTTGCAACAATGTATCACATCTTAATTAGCAGCTTATGGGAAAAACTAACAAGATCATAAATAGAATACCTAGATTAGCCTATTTTGTTTGCCATTCAGGCATTCTTAACCCTTCTGTTGCTTGATGAAACTCTCTGCAAAGGGCAAAACACCTGAGCTGTATTTGCCCTGTGTTTCTTTTGCACCCATAGCTTCTCTGCCTCCTAACAAAAACAAGACTTCCTCCTGTTGGCAATGCTATCGCAGGTGGGGAGAGACTATGGGAGAGCAAACCAGTGCAAAAACTTTTGGGACCTGTGAGCTTCATGGATGCTTGGGCGGAGGGGAAGGGGCGTATTTTGAATTTCTGGGTCCTGGAAGGATGGGCGTGGAGGTGGAGGTTGGGTGTGGGGCAGGGGCTGGGAGCTCTGACAAACTAAGCTTATTCTGAAGTGCTTTTGCCAATTTAGTTAATGCTAGTGACCCCATTCGTTAGCTGAGGCTCTCTGACAGCATTTTCCCTAGGAATTTTCTAGCACTAGCATTGTGCTATTTCTCCTGGAACATTGATTTAAACAACAGAGATGGATTTAGCCAGAGCTACCATGTGCTGCCCAAATGTGGCCCTTAAGAGAACCTCTGGTCCTGTTAAATGTGGCTGATTTCTGGAGCCAAAGCCAAATGCTTCGTCAGTTTAGCTGAAATAACCAATCAATCCCCAAACCTAATTTATTCCCCTTTGTGATCCCAGCCATGAACCATCGGGTTGTGGTTTTAGCCCTGGATCATTAGTGTCCATCCCCTGCAGGATTTAGTGCAGAGCTTGGGGGAAGCTGTCATGGTGGATGATCAAAAACATAAGATACAGTTTAGAGTGTCCTCTTTAATATCTGCTGAGATACAGGTAGAGGGAGCCTTGCAAGGAATGGACAGACAATGAAGGGAGCCTGTAGATCAGCCCTCCTATGGGCCATTTTAATCTGTAAGTCCCCTTTAAGAGAATCTTTATTGAAGGGGTCATGGCGGAGGGAGAGCTTGTCTGCTTCCCATCCCTACTTATTAAGGAGGGAAATGGTTTATGGCAAGTAAATAACTCAAGATGACTGTGTGGCCTCTGTGTTGGCTCAGTTAAGGTTAATAAAAGGGTTCTGTAAACATTAGACCTTCAGTGCTATGAGTATCTCTGCCCTTACGGGTCGTGTGAGCCGCTGCTGTTTAGCTTACTGACAAACTAGCTACTCACATGCTCCTCAGTGAGTTTGTCTAGTTGTGGCCAAATGGGCCGTGTTTTCTGTCTAGTGCATCTTCAAGCAAGCGAGATCTTGTTCCATATTGGAGTCACTTTTCTGACTTCGCCCTATGGAGTGCCAGATCCCTGCGCTTTCCATCCCACATCTCCGGGCAATGTCTTCAAACACATGGGTGAGCCGGAGAACCTTCCCCTGTCAAAACAGACCTGGGCAGAATGGGCTACAGGAACCGCTTTGCTATGTCAGCCAGCAGGGGGCACAAAACACAAGCCAGTCTGAAATGTGTGCTGGCACCCTCTACTGGAGCAAATGTGTACCCAAGCCAATATGCAGCCATCTCCTTGAGTGAAGAAACATCCCAGAGGGTGTGGGAAGTACTGTTAAATCCTGCAAAGAAGCTGTAGATATGTGCAAAGCCGCTGCCTGTGGAGTTAGTGCCACCTTAGTTAGCAGAATGTGTTCTTGATGCATGGTGGGGACGGGGAATTCCCATAAAGGTGAAAAGGAGACAATTCTAACTCCAATTCTGACTCTCCCTGTCCTCCAGGTCAGAGTGGCTTGGGGAAGTCCACGTTAATCAACACCCTCTTCAAATCCAAAGTCAGCCGGAAATCCGTTCAGCCAGCTTCTGAAGAGCGGATCCCCAAAACTATTGAAATAAAGTCAATCACTCATGGTGAGTCTCTTGGGCACACATGCAGCTTGGGAGGTGACAGAGCTCTCGGGGCTACTCCTAGGCCAAGAGAAGCCAGAGCATCTTCTCTGTATCCACCAGCCTAGACTCCTTTGTGCTGGAACGCAATAAGCTGAGGTTGCTGGGGGTTCACAGGAGGCGTAGTTATATGGACTATTGAAAGAGCCAAGCTGCATCATCTCTTCTTTATAATGCAGTTGAAATGCCACTGATGTAATAGGATGCTGTATCTTTTGAGAGCTGCAGTTACCAAGCCTGCAGCCGTTCAGAGAGGTCTCTGTTGGGAGGGCAAGGCTGCACACCGGGCCTGTCTCTTCTTTGCAGCCTACACCATTCTGTGGACCTTTCTGTTTCAGATATTGAGGAGAAAGGCGTCCGTATGAAGCTGACTGTCATCGACACCCCGGGGTTTGGAGACCACATCAACAATGAGAACTGGTGAGGAGCCGGGAGAGGGGAACACTGTAGCCGAATGTCCCCAGGCTGTGCTGCTGCTCGGCTGGCGTAGGCCTTCTGTCATGCAGACCAGCTATGGGGGTGGCGACTCACTTCGAACCACCCTTCCTTTGGCCCGGGGCATGGAATGGGCCATGGTGCATTGCAAAGATGTGGATCCCTTGTGGCTCTCATTCTGCCCGGCTTGGCTGTCGAGGGGCAGGGAGGGAGGCTGGAGATTCTGAACAGCTGCCAGCTTCCTTCCTCAGAAGGCTCTAGTGCCTAGGGCTGGGGTTAGTCAGCGTTCTCTCTGCTGGGGGGTGGAGCCCAACCATCCCAGATTGTTGCTTCCTGGGCAGGGCAGGTGCCAAAAAAACACATAGGCTGAGGAATCCTGCTTTTTGGGCAAAGAACCTGGCTAAATGGTGTGGAGATGGCATGGGGAGAGCTGTGCCCCACTGGTGTTGGTTACAACCCTCACCCAGCCCCACATGCCTTGGGGCCCTGGGGCAGAGCGCTATGTTGCGCTGCTCTCAGCAGCCCGAAGGCCAGACTCTGCCCTAGATTTTCCAGGAAATGGCCAGTCAGTTCCATCAGCAGCTGTTAGCACCTTGCTGCCGCTGCGAAGGAGACCACCCGTCTCCTCGGCCCCAGCATCCCCCCCATGCTGACATGCCTGGTCCCCTGCCCTTTCTGCGTCTGCTGGAGAGTTAGCAGCTGCGGGGAAAGTCCTTGGGGCAGCCACCGCCTCTGAATGTCCATGTATCCCACTTGTGGGTGGGTGTGTGTGTGCAAAAATAGTCAATTATAAATATTTGTACTCCCCCACACACACTGTGTGGTGATGAGGTTAACACTGAAAGCATACAGACAAATTTGAGTGTGACCAATGTCTGGGGTGGGGGGACACAAGCACTTGTTTTTTTTTTTTTAGCCCACTCTCCTGCCCCCAACTGCTCTCTAAATCCATTGTCTAGGAAAGCACTACAAGCTCTGTTAAACTTTCTGGGGCACTGGCAGATCTCCCGCAGGCCAGGCAGTTGATGGCTAACTGCTCTGCTGCCTTTCCCAGAAGTGTCTCCAGGAGAAAGGTTACAGCTGGGATCCTGGGGTGGATGGGGAAGAGCAGGAAGATGGCAGGGCTAAGCGGCCAGGCTTTCCAGGGCTTATCTGACCCTTCTGGTGCTGTTCTCTAAAATTTCTGTTCTGAGACAGACCAGAGCCTAGTTGGTCACAGAATGCCTGTTACTGCAGCAGTGAAGGGGCTACTCTGGGCGCTACCACTTACAAAGCCTGTTTACCATTGTGAGAGGCTTGCATTTGGATGGTGGAGCCCAGTTGTCCACATGAAGTGGTTGCTCTGCACCGCCTCTGCTAGAGTCAGAGTTCACAGCCAAGAAGCTGAGCTCACCGGCAGCCATGCATCCCAGTTGTTCCCCGTGTAGAGTGCCAGGACTGGGAGGATTTTCGGAAAGCTTGGCTCCTTTTAGAAAGGTGCTAAAACAAGATTTGCCATTCACACAGGGCTTGAGGGGATTCTTTCCTTAGCAACCTGCACCTGTGGCATGAAACATTCCCTTGCTTTTACTTGGGGGCCCAATTCTGCAAGATGCTGAGCACTGTCCACTCCCCATGACTCCCCCTTTCGGAATCCAGTCCAGAGGGTAGCCTGTGGATGGTTTTAGAGTCCCTACATGAGACCTGTCTCACCTGTGCGTATATCTTTCTGCATAGTTGGCAGCCCATCATGAAGTTCATCAATGACCAGTATGAGAAGTACTTGCAGGAGGAGCTCAATGTTAACCGGAAGAGGCGGATCCCAGACACCAGGGTGCACTGCTGTATATACTTCATCCCAGCCACCGGCCATGCGTATGTACCCTCCTCAGGAGAATGATCTTGCGCGCACGTGTGTGTTTGTGGGAGTGGGGTTATGATCAAGATTGAACCTACTTGCCTCTCTGGTGCTAGCTGTCTCTGTCTTTAATCTTCCCCAGAAGGTGCTAAGAAATTCAAGATCACTCTGGTTTGTGTGACCTTACAATAACTTTTCCCCATCAATCATCTTTAGTGCAAATACTACATCCTGTTTAGCCAGGTTCTGGTCACTTCCCATATGTCGAAGCATGCACAGATGGACGGCTAGGTGCTCTGTATACAATCCCATATAAGTAACACATGAATGCAGTAATTCCTAATGCTTATAGCTAGCTCCCTTCCCCTCTATAGCTGCTAGTATGAACACAAAGCAATCCTAGCCAGGCATAGGTAAAACAAATATGCAGGCATCACTTCATTTTTTCCCCCAAGGACCAATTAAACAGTTAGCCAGAATCCAGGGAGCATCCCCAGAATCTGTGTGAGTAGTGGCTAGAGTCTGTGTGAGTAGTGGCTAGAATCTGACGCTTGCCAGCGGTTAAAGTGCCCCCCTACCATGCTAACCATTTTTGTTAAGCAAGGATCCAGTTGTCCAAGCAGTACAGAGCAGATCGAACCAGTCGGTACTGGGCTTGAAGGGGCTATTTATAAATAGAGCTTTTAGCCTGGAAGTGATCACGGCCTATTTCGTGTGTAGCCTTGTTTCTGTCCCTGGCACCTCTAAAAAGCAAATGTCCGGACCTAGAATACTCATTTGGTTTGTGGCAATTCCTTCACACAAGATCTGGCCTCATCTACATGGGAAGTTTCTTCTCTATAAACAAGGAATGAACTTAAACCTATATAGTTATACTAGTCTAACCCCCTGTGTGGACACTCTTGTTTGAATGAGAGTCACTTGTTTCGGTTTCACTTCTATCACTTGGGAAGAAGCTTCAACTAAACAAAACAAAACAAAACAAAAAAGCACTCTTATACTGGAATAATTGTCCCTGTGTGGAAAGTTAGACGGGTATAACTACAATGGTGTAACTGACCAACCTTTCCCCTGTAGACCTTAGAGTCCCTTTCTCCATTGGCTTTAGAGAGCAAAGTCCTTGCCAATGTGAGCAGTCCTGCACATACATTAGCACAGAGCAGAGATGGATGCATAGGTGCAGTCTGCAAAGACCTTGGGGTCCTAGGATTGTCTGATTGGGCTGCCAGCCTGGGGTTTTTACATGTTGTGGCCTTCTGTTAGGGGCAGAGGGAGCTGATGAAGTTGTCTGCCTCGGGACGATCAGGTAAAATAAAAGGCCTTTTCTAGAGAAGACTCTAGGTCTGGTGACCTTGCAAATCCCACTCTTCGGCAGAGGAAGGGAAGGAGGCTCTGAGTCCTCCGCTCATGTGCAGGGAGCATTGACGCTTTAGAAGGGATGACCACGTGCGGGTCCTTGAACCCTTAGCACTGCGGCTGTGCCACTGACCCGGTCTTACATCCAGCAGCAGGAGTCTGCGAATGCAACTCTTGAGGTGGAGCTAATGACCCATTCCACAGCCCCCTCCCCCTTCCCTGGGAAAGCATGGAAAGCGCCGTCCTTCTGTGTGTGGCTGTCATGTGTGCGGGGGAGGCCACGGACATGTTAGGCTCATCCTTCTGCCTGTGCATCTCTAATGGCATGGTCTGGTTTCTCTCACCCGCCTGCTCCCAGGGTAACAGTGTTTGCATGGAAGTCCAACTCTCTGCTTGCTTCCTTCCTCTCTCCCCCCTCCCACCCCCGCAAACATGTGTTTCCAATTTAAGAAAATGGCTCTGCAGTTCGAGAGGCTTCATTACCACGCTGCACGCAACAGGCTCCTTCCCCTGCAAATAGCCTTTGGCTGCGTGTAGCCTGATACCCCAGCTGGGGGTTAGAACCCGCTCACTTGGCTGCCGTCTCAGGTTGCTTCTCCTAGGGCCACAGTTTCCTGCCCAGGTGTCAAAGAGGACATCTGGCTCCTGACTTTCGCCTTCCGACAGAGGATGCATGTATGCCGGGGAACAGCAGGATGCGCTGAGGCCATAGACTACAGCTCAGGGGGAGGGAAGACCTTTATTGGGAATGGGGAGTGGATGGGAAATGCTGGCTCTCTGAGTTGTAACGTGCAGAGTTCCCGATGCCACTCTCTGGTTAGCTTCATGCCTAATTCCTTATTGCCATTGGCACTTTCCTCCTGCCCTTCGTAATCTCCCCTGCTCTTCTACGGAGTTGCCCCATGCCCAGAGATTATGGGCTAGCACGGGGTGGACTCTCTTCCCACTGTTGAGTGGAGCATTGTTTGAAATGGCCATAAGCCTTTTCAGAGAGTGGTGAGCTGAGAGGCAGCTTCCTGGAGTTTTATAAAAGCGAGACACATCCCTTCATGCTGGCTTTGTGCATCTCTAACCCAGCTGTGAGCGGCAGATGCTAGTGTAACTCACACACTTTCTGGGTATAGTGTTCTGTCCCATCTAGTGGCAACGAGACCATTGAGTAAACAGTAAAGACTTACGCATTTTGCTCCAGAGTCCCAGGTTCAATCCGGCCTGCCGACAACCAGGCTCTTTTAGTGTTACACTAGTGCTATCTTGAATATGTCTATAGGACTTGAACCCCAGTGCTTCTGCTCACAAACCTCAGACCTCTCTGACCTGAGCCACCTCAGGAGGTAATGGCAGGTATTCTTTTGCACTCTGTGGATCCCCACAGGAGACGACATCACACAAATCCCAATGGGACGGATCACTCCATGATTATCTGTTCTGATCGTGCCTTCTGAAGCGCCTGGCATTGGCCACTATTGGCAGACAGGATATGGGGCTAGATGGACCATTGGTCTGACTCACTCTGGACGTTCTTATGATGCTCGCCAGAGATGTCTTCAGAAGGGATAACTCTTTGGGTGTGGTTGTTCAACCTAGCAGGATGCTCCTGCTTGCGTAACCTGCTTTAATTTGGATCCCAGTTTTTCTGGGCAGCGAGCTCGCGGTCTCACGGATGCATCTTACGACTGCCAATCATTCACACCAGTTGCAGAAAACATGCTAGAGGGATTAATCCCGATGTCGTTCTGCAGCTCCCTGCGCTGTTCGGATTGTCCTTTTCAGGGGCGTTCTGCCCCTTCATTGAGGGCGGGGAGCAATGCAGCAGCCCTGCTGCTTTCCAGACCTGAAGACTCAAGGGCAGAGCATTACTCTTATCCTCCCTTCCCAAACTGCACAGCGAGAACTCCTAGCAGCCTCTTGGCATCATGTGACTGCTTCTGCAGCCAGCAGTGTGCAGGGGTTAGTTTAACCTGCAGCGCTCTGGCATGGAGTTTAACTCTGCTTTCCGCACTGGTTGCGTTTGGATTAATACCTGCTCCTCTGGAGCCATTCTTTTTGTCATCGTCATAAACACTTAACATACATTCAGAACCCACTGAGACTGGTGAATCCCCAAGGGGCTTTTATGAGGCTGTTGAAGACAGCACTCCAGTCTGTGAGCCAGAGATGTGCTATCCCATTATAGCCCTGACCCGGCAGACTGCTCGGTTCCATTTCAGACTGCGCTGGAGATGTGGAGTGAAAGGTTTGTCTATTCCTCCCCTAGAGTGGAACCCAAGGGTGAATCAGCTGGTGACTTTTCCATCTCCTAACGACACATCCTCAGCTCTGTCTCCCGTCAGTCAGGAATCCAGGGCAGAGGAAATTAATCTAGTGCATGCCCCGCCCTCCTCGGAAGGCCCCGGTAAAATGATGTTTGCAAAGACTTAGTAACATGCTGGTAGGGGCTTTTGGCCATGGAAATAAAGCCCCGGCTACTCACCACCCAATAAGTTCCACAGCGGGCTCTGCGTGATGTCTGGAAGGCTCAGCTTGACTCTGAAAGGTGGCTGTGAAATACAGCACTTTCTCTCTCAACAGCTGTTTAATATGTGTGTTTTGGAGCCGCTGCTTCCGACTGTACTGACACCATCCAGTTTCCTCTCCTGTTGGAGTCCCTGCAGTGGGAGAGGAGCTAGATTCAGTTCCGGCTTGTGCCTCAGCAGGTTACTGTTGTGCACTTAGGTAGGTCTATATGGAGTTTGCTTCGTGCCTGTGTAGATAGAGGCACACTAGCTCTGCTAGTGACTTGCCCAAGGATGGCTCCCATGGGGAGGGATGGGATTGTGCTCAGGTGACTATTCCAAGCCCTGCCCATGCCTCAGCAGACTTGTTGCTATTTATAACACGCTAGCTTGAGCAGAGCTAGCATATATGTATCTCCCTGTGCTGGGAAGCATCCTCCCAGCTTCTGTGCAGGGGTACCCTCACTGGCGGTGGTGGCGGAGCCCTGTGTAACTCCACACGGGTGTTCTGCTCAGTGTACAGGCAATTATTTCTTGCTGCTAGTTAGACCTGGGATACCACTGACGGGGTATTCTGGTACTCACAGCGGCTTTTATTCCTTAACTGCTTTGTAAGGGAACAAGCAAGAGCTGAGTCTGCCCTACAGTGTTCCTTCTAATGTTTTACATCCATGTGTGGAATGAATTTTATGGGTACCAATATGGAGGTGATGTGTGGTGGATTGGGGCCGAGGGGTTCGGAGTGGGGAGGGAGCTCAGGGTGGAGGGGCGAGGGCTCTGGGGTGGGGCTGTGGATGAGAGGTTTGGGGTGTGGGAGGGGGTCTAGGGCAGAGAGTTGGGATTCTGGGGCAGGGGGCGGTGCGGGCTCTAGGGTGGAGCCCGGGATGAAGGGTTTGGGGTGCGGGCTGCCATGGGGCTGAGGCGAGGAGAGAGCACTACCCCCAGCCTTCTCTGCGGAAGCCCCGGGGCTGGTGCCGGGGGAGAGGCGCCTCTCCCCACCACAGCCCTGCAAGTCCCAACGTGCTCCCCGCCCACCCCCTGCCTCTGTCCTCTCCAGGCCCCTGTGGCTGTGCGCCTGCATGACCCTTGATTGCCTGCTGCGTGGCCACGCAGCTTAGAGGGAACTTGCCTGCCTGATCCCACCTATGCTAGTGAGCCCAGTTGTAGATACCCTGAAGGGGCCATACATAACCCCAGCAGTAATACCCCCTACCCTGCCCCAACCCCAGACTCTGTGGGGCTGAGTCATGGTTACTTAACAAAAAGGAAGAAGAAGGTTTTACAGCCCCCCAGTGTGTATATCTCAGCTACGTGGAACAATCCCCTGCCACCGTTCCACTCAGCTGTGGCCTGTCCTCTTTTCTTAGAGGTCCCTTTGCCTGTTGGACAAAGGCAGTTTCTCTTGCGCATGTTCAGTCACAGACCTGGCCTTCCAGAGATCATACTGGGAAAGAGTTAAAATACAATCGGTTGCCTCTTGTGAACTGCACCCACTCCCTGCTTACGACTTTGGAATGCAACACTGTTCACAGGAGAGCCTGCGAGTTTTTGTACTGTGATCAGCCATCTTTTCTTCCATGCTTTATTCAGCAATGAAAAAGTTAATGTGAGCACCAAAATGGTCTGTCTTAGTTTTCAGAATCAGTCTCCCATAGAGACAAATAGGAGTTCCCATGCTGGGAGTGCATGTGCCCTGTAGACTGAAGCAAACAGCCCCAGCTACTCCACACATGCTTTTCACCACCATAAGGGTTAGTGATTAGTCCCTGGAGAATTCTCGTGACCCCTGCAGAGTACCCTGAGCCAGAAATGTCTGGCTGTGCTGCTTTGCTCCTTGCAATAGGGAGCTGGGACGGACGACCTGAGGCTAGAGTAAGCCATGTCTTCCCACTGCTACTACAGTGGCCATATCTATAGTTCCTGTAATATTTATGAAAGAGTTAATTTGTGCATATGCCAGCTCCCAGTGCTAGTGACGTCTCAGATGCATTCAGCCAATGAATTTGTTCTGCTTTAATGTTTGTGATTTAGTCTAGAGCTAGAGCTTTCCTGGCTAGACTTCCAGTTAAAGGGCCTCCTTTGGGAAAAGTCCTATGGAACTTTATAGGAAAAGGTATTTTGCTATAGGGTTTTTTTTTCAATCTGTCCAATAGAATTTAGTAGCAAATTGTATAGGATGGTCCAAAAAACACATAGAAACATACTTTGCTCTCTGTGAAACTCAGTTACTTCTCTAGAGCTTTATTTGTTTAATCCCTGTGACTTTCATTTGACAGAAGAGTAATAGCATTTTCAAAGCGCTTTATAAAGGCAGCCCATCAAGCTTTCTAACACTCTGTGTGGGAAGAGGGAAGTGGTCCCCGCATTAAAGGTCAGGGGACTGAGACAGAGGTTATACCGTTTCTAAGACCACACTCCTTTAAACTGTGTCAGTGCAGAGCTGACCTGGATCATCTACCTTATTACTGGACCCATCTGCCTCTAGGCTGAAAGCCGGCCCGTGTGTTCTACTGCTAACAGGGAGCCGTGTCAAAGTGTAAATCCCCAGCAGCCTGCCTGGCTGTCCCATGCTCTGTCCTGGTATTGAGCCCCGAAGCAGGAGTGCTGCTCGCTGCGGTGGTGTAGGAAGAGCTGTTTGGGAAAGTCTGCTGACCTCGGCTCTCTAGCAGTTGGAGGAAAGAGCTCAGCGGGATGCCAGGAAGCTCTGCCTTGGGAACTCTGGGAAAACACAGGGCCCCACAGTGCACAGAGCTTACTCTGTTTGGTCTCCTCTGATAGTGTCTTACTAGGGGGGATGTAGGGTGCGGAATTATGGCTTCATGGATGCCCTAGGCCTACTGGGGTTAGACAGGAGACATAGCTGATAACAGAGAAGAGTTTACATCCCTGAAGCCGCAGCCAGCGGATTCAGATAATGGGGTTTTAGAATGGTCACTGTGGGCCAAATTCTCTGCTCAGTGGAGCTGCAGAGAATTAGGCCATAGATGCCTTTCCTCCCAACGAGTGTTAAGTCAGCATGAGAATTCTTACCCCCACCACTGAAATGCAGCCACTTCTGGAGAGAGTCGTCTGCTGCAATGTTGCATTTGTGTAGGGCAGGAAGTGGAGATGAATACCCTATTGAATAGAAACTTCAGAGTAGGAACTGAATTTGTCTGCTATGACGGGTTAAAAATCTTCCTATAGACTCAGGGCCTTCTTTTCAAAGCCCACACTGGGTGAATGCTGGGAGCATCCTGCCTCATGGGCTCGTGTTTCTGCTCCTCCAGCCTCTCCTCTGGTCTTTCACACCATCTCACCATTCTTGGTGCAAGTGCTACCTTCCTGGCAACTCTTGCTGCATGAAACAGCTTTTCTGTCTCTTTCCAAATCCCAAGTTTGCCTATACCTCTCTCTGGAGAGATGCTGGTTTTGCAACTGTGTTGTTTGTCAAGTTAGAGCATTGAGGGAAAACCAGCCATCGGAAGGATGTGTTGGATTGAAAGGTGTCTGGAGCTCTTCATGCTGTAAGACCCATAACATCTGAAAGGATTGGGACCTCTCTTTTAGGGCTTGTATGAAAGGCAGCAGTGCCCCCTATTGCTGTATAGGAGGATTGCTGCAGTGTTGAGCTCGAGAGAAAAGCACCAACGACTGAGTCAGAGTGGGCTGGTGTTACGGGGAGGTAACTGGGTGTGCTCACTCAAGATCATCTCTGCCTCCTCACCCCAGGACTGAGTGTGCACAATCTTGTGTATTGTACAGAGGAAACTTCATGACTGGCCTTGGCCGTTAAGAATACTGCTGCACCAAGAGGAAATGCATTGCTGTTGTCCAGTCACCAAACCCCTTTGGGATGAGTTAAGCATGGTGTGTAAATGCCAGCAATCCAAGGCTCTGCAGCTGGCTGATGTTGGACCTGGGTGCTGATGGGGCTGTGGGCTTAGGTGTGGGTTTGCACGCTGCTGTTAGAGTAACAAAGGGCACCGCGGCCCCCTGTGGTTTTCAGTGGGCCCATGCACTCTTGATAACTGGGCTCCGACTCTGAGATCAGAGTTAAAATTCCAACACACTTTCTGATTGTGATTCACTCTGCATTGGCCACATACACATCCCCGTCTTCCATCTAAACCAAAAGCTGATGAAAGAGGGAGGAACATGCTGTCGGGAGGGAGGGGAGAGACTTTTAAAGGGGAAAAGCTGTTTGAAAAATTGCAAGGGGAATGGGAGGGAAAGAAGTCCTTGGGGAAAGAAACATGAGTGATGCTTCCCAGGGGGGTTGGCAAATATATTCTGCAGAGTTCCAAACAGCACTCGCTAACAAGAGTCAGCTCCGATGTGCCCTTGGGGGTTTCCTTTCCAAAGCCAAACTGAGCTCTTGCTTTCCTGGAGCTCAGGGCAATCTGTGACTCACAGTTTGTATTAGGACCTTGCTCTCCCTAATGCTCATGATGTGATTTCTCGGCTTTTTGGTGTTTGCCCTACTCCCGCTGCTCTCTATACAGCAGAGAGACCCTACCACGACCTCTCTTGTGTTGAATCTCTTCACGTCCTCCATGCATTGTGGCCAGAGCTGCACTGTAGCCAGCTGAACGTAGGAGAAGAATTCTAGACATGCACTGGCCACAAGGCTTCTGAATGAGACAATGTTGGCAACTCAGAGCTAACCCCTGCCTTTCACAACTGAGATTTCTACAAAGCATTATAGCAGTCCCAGTTGTGAAAGGCAGTGCTTAGCTACCTGGCTTCCAAGAGGGGAAGTGGACTTGCCTAACTGAGAGGTGAAAGGCTTTGAGTTGCCAACATTGTCTCCTTCCCTGAGTACAGAGGCGCCTGTCTCCTGGCATACAGAACAGGTCTGGGGTTTGGGATAGCTGAGTGTGTAGACCCAGTTTTGCTGCTAAGTCACTGTATGGCCTTGGGCAAGACATGTTGGCTGCTCCGTTCCTCAGTTTCCCCAACTGTACATTGGGGATAAATGCACCCCCATGTGTGAGGCAGGACAATGAAGCAAGGATTGATTAATGTGAAGTTGCATTAATTTAGTGTTAGCCCTTTGGCTTCAGCACTGGTCTGGCTGCACCCTTTCTTCATACTCCACTATACCCTGGTGTGCTCTGACCACTTTCAAGCCGGCAGATTCCTTGGGATTTCCCTCATCCAAGGGGCTTCAGTCCACGTAAAGTGTCCCTGGATCCCAGCACCATACATGGCATCTGGCTCGCATCTTTACAGTTTCTTCTTCTTCTTACCGCTCTGCTTCCCAGGCTGGCTGGGGTCCCCTCAGCCTCATGGCAACGGCTTGCTCTCCTTGGCACCGTGACTGGCTGCCTGATGAGGCAGTCAGAGCGGGTGTGGGGTTCGTGCCTCATGCAGGCCAACACAAATAGCTGCAAATCCAAATATCCAAATGGTGTTTGTTCTTCAAGGGGCAGGAGCGTTTGGGATCCCAGCCGCATCCGAGCCAAGAGAAGCAGCCCTGGCCTTGTGTTTCAGCAGTTTTCGTGGGTGGATAGAGTTAGCTCCCTTACGCTTCTGGCCAGCTGTTAATGAGGCTTGAGGCCACTCTTGGTTTTAGACAGCCTTCTAGCTGGGGTCCTAAGAAGGACAGTCATTTGGGTTGTGAATTCATTGTAGCTTTGGGGCATCTGTTTTTCCTTTTATGTTTCATATCCTCTCTAACCTTGCTGTGGGAGTAAAGTAATCGGTTCCACTGCTATTGCTCAGGGTGGGGATTAAGCACGTCCTCCTTTTTATCTGCATCAACAGGTCTGTTGTTTTGGGTGAAATTCACCCCTGTGCAGAGGGGTCGGTACAAAGCGTGTGGTCCATAGGCCAGTTATTCTGCGCGTGGGGGAAGAAACAGCCATGATTCCACTTCATTCTGATCCGGTGCCAGGATGGGCAAAGTTTTAGACAATGGGTCACCCTTAAACTGTCCAGTTCCACTGCACGAGGGAGGCAGGATGGCTTAGTGGAGAGAGCCCAGCCAGGAATGCGGGAGTGCTAATCCCAGCTCTGTGCGGGACTTGTGTAGCCGTGGCAAGTTCTTTAAAATCCTCTCGGCTGAGAATCCCCATGAAGATAGAACTCCTCTCCTCCTTCCTAGCGTGTTGAGGGTTAATAAATCATTGCAGGGCACTTGGAAAATGGAACCTGGCATGTTTCAGTATTAGTATCTGCAAAGCATGTGTCTGTCTCTTTCTCCCTCTCATGCTTTTAAGGGAGTGTTTGTTGGAGGGGGATGTTCTCCAGCATTACAAAATTACTCCCCCCTCACCTCCATCCCCCTTTTCCTAGGCTGTAAATACCCTTTTCTGTGCTGGGAATTCTCCCCCTGCAACAGCCCCTATGTTGCTATTGTTGAAGTCTGATTCCCTTTCTTCTCTGCTGTGCTTTTAGCCTCCGACCGCTAGACATCGAATTCATGAGACGCCTGAGCAAAGTGGTTAACATCGTGCCCGTCATCGCCAAAGCCGACACGTTAACGCTGGAGGAGAGAGACTACTTCAAGAAAAGGGTAAGGGGCTGGCAGCCGCTCCCCACCCAGCACAACTTCTCCCCCCTTTCCCCACCGCCCCCTGCAGGGCTGCAAAGCCGAAGGGCTGGCCTGGAGCCCAGAGCATTCCTTGGGCTGCAGCTCTGAGTGATCCCATGTGGCAGGAGGAAGGGCCTTCGCCTCCAAACAGTTCCTTGTGTTTCTCTTGGATCTCTGTCAGCTCACAATGGATTTCAAGATCTTGGTCTCCCTCTGCATGGCTGTTTTGCTTTTCCCCCCTCAGGCTGCTTTTATGGTTTTCAGGAGGCAGGTCCTGCTGTATGTTGAGCCTCTAAACCAGGGGTCGGCAACCTGCGGCATGCATGCCAAAGACGGCACTCAAGCCGATTTTTAATAGCACGCTGCTGCCTGCCCTGCAGTACCGGATTTACCATGGTGCCCCCGCCCTCTGCTCTCTCCTGTGGGGGCAGGGGGCAGAAGTTTAGTCCTGCCGGCTCCTGCTGCAGGGCAAGCTCCACTGGCAGCCAAGCTCTCCCCCTCCCCCAGCCTGCTGCGTTCCTCTGCCTCCTTGCTACCGAACAGCTGATAGGGAGGGGAAGGGAGAGGGGGAGGAGCCGCAGCACTCTTGTGGCTCTGGGGAGGAGGAGGGGACAGGGCCATGGGAAAGCGGAGTAGAATCGGGGCATAACCCCTCCAGCCCTCTGCCATGAGCCGCTCAGAGCAGGGGGCTGGGAGCGCCCCCACAACCCCAGCTCACCCCCCAGCCCTCTGCCCTGACCCCTGCAACCCCCACACACACCAGCCCTGACTCCTGCACCCCCCACACATACCCAATCACCCCATACCCTAATTCCTGCACCCCCTAAAACACCCCCAGCCCCCCCCACACCCCATGGCTGACTCCTGCACCCCCTCACACTCCCAGCCCCCATCCTGCTCCTACACCCCCACACATACCCAGCCCCCCACACCCCGTGCCCTGACTCTAGCCCCTGTCCTGACTCTTGCACCACCCCCCACATTCCCACCCCCACCCTAAGCACCTGACAGGAGCTCCTGCACTCCCCACGCATTCCCACCCGTACCCCTTGCACCAACTGGGAGCCACCCCAGGTAAGCACTCCACACCCAAACCTCCTGCCCCAATCCCGAGCCCCTTCCCTCATTCTAGCTCCTGGCCAGACTCTGCACCCCAACCCCCAGCCTGCTCCTTCACCCCCAGCCCTGTGCTCAGTGCATCCCCACCCTCGGTCCGCTGCTGGTCTGGAGTCCCGGCTGTCGGCTCCTGCCAGCCAGGGTCCCGGCTGCTGGCCCCGTTCAGCCTGCTGTTGGTCTGGGGTCCCAGCTGCCAGCCTCTTGCCAGCCAGGGTCCCAGCTGTAGGCCCCGCTCAGCCCGCTGCTGGCCTAGGTGAATGGAACCCCAGGCTGGCAGCGGGCTGAGCGGGCCGGCGACATAAGATCAGCATTTTAATTTAATTTTAAATGATGTTTCTTAAACATTTTGAAAACCTTGCTTGCTTTACATACAATATATATAATTACATACAACAGTTATATAATATATAGACTTATAGAGACCTTCTAAAAAATGTTAAAATGTATTACCGGCCCGTGGAACCTTAAATTCGAGTGAATAAATGAAGACTTGGCACCCCACTTCTGAAAGGTCGCCGACCCCTGCTCTAAATGCTTTTTGAGGAGACCGTATTACTGCACAGCATCCTGCAATGATACAGAATCCAGGCCAAAACGTATGCATGCTGAGCTCAGCTCTGAGATTGAGGGGGGAAGCAACCGTTGCAATTCCCTTGATTGCCTCTGCTGGAAGTTGGTGAGGGGGTAGAGTGGTCTCAGTCTACAGCCAAGCCTGCTGTTCCCTTATGGTGTTGCTGCTTTGCTTGGGCTTTCAAAGGGCTCTAAATCCAAGACTGTGACTGACGCTGTTGCTGCAGGCGTGATGGGCTCGGCATGCGCTGCAGAAATAAGCGAGCCACAAGTCACCTCTTGGATTGCTGCTTCTCGAGTCTGAATTGCCATTCTGAGCATGAATAGCCTGGGGTTTGCCAGCCCAATAGCTCAGCCAGTGTTCCATAAATATCCCCGCTGAATGCAGCCAGGCGGATGCAGGAAGGAAACGGGCAAGGGGCGGAGTCGGGTAAATGGCAGGGAAAGGGGTGTCAGGGTTGTCCCACTGACTTCAGGATGTCCTGGTTCTCTAATCCAATATTAACCCATAAGAGCCCAGCAGGGAGGGTTTTTTGCATGTGGTAGCAAATAGCTTGAGGTGAAAGGGTTCATTGTAAATCCAGGCAGTGAAGGAAAATATGGAGCACAGCTAAATCCACATGCTCAAATGTCTCCATAAGCATCTGACTTGCAGCAACAGAAGCAGAGATTCCCAGTTTGATTCCAGCCCATTCTTACCTTGGATGATATAGCAAGGCTTTGCGAAGAGGGTTTTCTAACGTTCTGCATGGGGAGGGCTGTCGGGGTGGGGGAGCACAGATTGTAGTGACCAGGTCACCGGGGGATGCTATGGATTGTGGAGGGAGGCTACAGAAGTCTGAAGCCTGCCTGGCTGGTGTCTTACTCAAAGCATCACTGCAGAAGGGGAGGAGCTGAACGTCATCCTCCTGCTGGGGTTCAGAGCTGGCTTGAACATCACCCGCCCCATCCACGGGAGTGAGGCCAGGAATTGAAACCACCAATCTGACCTGGGGGGTAGAATCCGAATTTCACAGCGGGGTCCAGTCTACAAGGGGCCAAGCAAAGTTCTGGAAACGGAGCCAAATCTTGAGGCCCAGCCCAGTCTGCACTTTATCAGCAGCCCGTGCTCTCGTGGACAGGTGAAGAGCTGTGCAAGCCGGGGAAGGTCTGGCCTGCCAGAGTCTGGTCTTTCCCGATGACTTTTCCGCCTGCTGTTTGCTCAGTTCAGAGGTTCCAAGACGCGTGCTCGTGTATGTGTCGCCCCCTCTCCCTCTGCCTAGCTGCTGGAGCTGGAGTCAGGGATCTGAAATCCAGCTTGGCTCTCTGTGCCTCCGATATCAGCCTTGGCAGTGAAAGCCTGTGGCGTTCGGAACTGAGCTGACGATGTTGCTGACACATCAGGCACAATAGAATCCAGCTGGCTCTCCCGGTGCTGTATTGGCTTTGCAGTGAATGGACTAATCTTGGCTTTGTCAAGGAAGCAGGAACAGACAGAACTTGAAGACTCAGCAAATTTTGCCCTCCGCTGTTTCAGCCCTGTACCACCCTATTGACTCTAATTGGGTGGCAGGGCGATCTCTGAGCAGCACTGGCCCCTGGTAGCAGGAAGACAGACTAAGAAATTCCTTCTTCTTATTGAGTTACATTTTTTATCGTAACCAGACTCTTAAAATCCTTCCTAAAGGGACATGAAAAATGTAACTGTGTTGGTCTGTCCGGCATGTGAGACTGGACACCTTGTACCCCTTCGGCAACAGGCTCCAACAGAACCAGCTAACAGCTCCGGGTCCTCAGCTGATGCAAATCAGGAGACAGTGGATCTGCACTGTTTTACACCAGCTGAGACTCTAGCCCCCAGTGGTTAAGTATGGCTCTGGCAATATTGGTTAGGAGTGTGTGGATATGTCTCTAGATCTATACACATGTGCACAGCTGTAATAGGCAATGGCCTCATCTGCATTAAGTGGCCACAGTGTATTGGAAGGTGATTTTGCTGGAACTTCCTTTAAACTCTGCTTTCTGGCTCATTGTAGCTTAGTGGTGATGGAGCATTAACCACCAGCGGCTGTGTTGACCCCATTCAGATCTCAGTAGTCTGGATTCTGTTCTCACTTGGGACGGGATAATTCCCATGGGCTAGGTGGCATTATTCCAGATTTACACCAGTGCTCTGTTCACTTACACCAAAGTGGAGTTCAAAGACTTGCACAGTCAATCCTTACCACATTAAAGCCACCCTGGCTCCTGAAACCACAGCAAGTCTCCTGGCGAATGGTTTGTTTTCAACTGAAATATGATTCCAAGATCCCATTCCAGGCTCTTCAGCCCCTGAAGCTTGGGGGTCACTGCTCCACTGTGCTTCTCAGAGCGGGGTGCCTCTTTCCTGTGGTGTTCTCCTGTGCAGGGTCTCTCGTGACGTAACCCACTGATCAGTGTGTGTCTGTCCTCCTCTGAGCTCGATCCCCAGAGGATGTGAGTCTGTGACACTGCCCAGCTCAGGAGTCTGCAGCTTTAGCTCATGCTTTCAGCTCTGGAGGCCACTGGCACAGTTTGCAAGGTATGAGCCAAGATGCCAGCCATTGCAGTAGCCAGTGCCATTGAGCAGCTTGGTCAGGCTGAACAGAGACGCACTGTTCCTGGAGCAGGATCCCCACACCTGTCCGTGTTCTCATTTGTGGCCAGCGGCAGCACCTACCTGAAGGGATATTATAAAAGTCTCAGATAGAAAGAGGAAGTTCGTGCATCTACAGTTCACTGAGCTATGTGTTCCTGCCCCCATGTAACCCCTCTCTGCACCAGATCCGGGGTTCCTCTTCCAGGGAACGTGAGCAAGACAAAAATACCAGAAAGTCACTTGCTAACTTACCATGGGGCACCCCTTTGCCTACCTCCCAGTCTCATGAGCACGTGCCTGGGAGGTGCCGGTCGCCCTGATTTGCTGCAGATGGTGCAGACTGTCACTAGCCTTTGTCTTTTTAATATGAAGGCGGGGCCCAGGTTACAATGCTTCATCTTGATCTATGTGGCCTTCTGCTTCGCTCAGAGATGGGTGCTATCCTGGGGGCAGTGGGGTGATGGAGAGAGGATCTTCTAGAACTTCATGGGCTGGGTGGATATTTAGTACTGAAACATGCATCCTTCGCTGAGCAGTAAGGAGGGGAGGGGAAGCAAGGTTGCCTGGCTCGTTCCAAGCTGGAAAGAGCTTAGAGTTGTTCTAGGGCCATTCAGTATTGTGCAGGGTGCAGCCTTGCAGTGCTGCTAGGGAGGCTGAAAGGCAGCTTGGAGTCTAATGTGGTGTCCTTTCCATGTCTGTCTTCTTCAGATCACGGCTGACCTGCTCTCCAATGACATTGATGTGTATCCCCAGAAGGAGTTTGATGAAGACTCTGAGGACCGGCTTGTGAATGAGAAATTCAGAGTGAGTGGATGGTGCTTTCTTCCTGCAGCACTGTGGCCCAGAGCTCTTCAGGCTGGGCCCTACGGCTCCAAAGGCTTGTGAAGATTTTAGGCGGGGGTTCAATGAAGTGTCTGTATTTCCTTTCCAAGGCTGGTGCACTTTACCCCTGTTTGTGCACAGAGACGGGAGACAATCTAGAAAGAGAGGGTGGGAGATTTGACCCCAAGGGCATGAGAATTACCTGATCCCAGCCATAGCCTGGGATGCTGAGCCCTGTCCTGTCAGTGGGCTGGCTGGGTGTCTCCCTCCCCCAGGGATAGGAAAGTAGGTAGAATGGACTTCCTTCCTGTGTTGTGTCCCTGACAACGCTGCCTGGGCTTTGGGGAAGGCTGGTTGTTGCTACTCTCAGAGGAACAAGTGAAGGCCTCCTGTGGCTGGTGTTTGGGGGCTGGGGCTGTGACTTGTTTCCAGACGGCTCATTGAGAACTGGCCTGGCTGTTAGAGTCCAACTCCCTAAATGTGACACACTGGACCATGGGATTTGCCCAGTGGGTTCCTAGGAGCAAAGCCAGGCTGGGTACCTAGGCTAGGAAGAGGAGGGCTCTGAATGAGAACGTTTTCCAGCCTTTTGGCACCCACTGGTGTTTTCTGACTCTGAGGTGCAACTGGCTGCCCCACTGCCAGCTATCAGCCATTAGTGATGGGCTAGTGTCATTTTTCTGCCACTCTTTCAAGCCCGCTTGCCCTCTGAGGTGTCGCTGCAGCTTCCTCCTAGGTTATGATTCTCCCTCAACAGCTTTTAACAAGTGGACCGGGGAGCCCCCCCCGTGATGTGCATTGCTGCCAAGCCATGTGCAGGTGATGCCCTTTTCCTGTCGCGCCCTGGGTGGAGGCATCCTGTTCTCTGAAGAGAATTTCCCTCTGGCAGAGCTATTGATTGGTGGCTTTAAATAGTCAGAGATCGCAGAGGGGGGCAGATTGGAAGGGAGCGGCCAGGGTAGAAATGCATTAGCAGATTTTTATTGGTGTCTGCGATTGGAGCAGCAGGGGGCGCTGCAACAAATGGTGCTAACAGTATTTACAGTGCTGTGTGGGAGGCCCTGTGTAGCACTTGCTGAGGTGATCCATCCCCTCACTTTGGTTTCTGAAAGCCCTCAATACCCCATGTTTAATCCTGGTTGTCTGCCGTGTTTCACAGAGCTACCACCAGTCTCCCAAAGGGAAACTGAGGAAGCGGGCCCTTCCTAGGAGAGCGGCTGCTGTTGGGGTGGCCCCCACACATGGTGGCAGTGATGTTTCTAGCCTCTGTTGCTGTGCTGAAGATGCATCATCCCCATGAAAGTACAGTGGAAACAGACAAGTCGAACCTATGGAGATGTTTCTGTGAAAATCCCCTCTCTAGATTTCTCTGAAGGGTAGACCCACAGCTAGGGTGACCAGACAACAAATGTGAAAAAGCGGGATGGGGGTGGCAGATAATAGGAGCCTATATGAGAGAGAGACCCAAAAATCGGGACTGTCCCTATAAAATCGGGACATCTACCCACATTTACCGTAACGGCTTTGCCTGCCGGGCTGGCTGTTGGATTATCCTACCCAAGGCCACTCTGCCCAGGTTGATTTGCCTGCTGGCTTCTAGGATGAAGCTGTTGACCTGTGTGCTATGCTCTGTCCCTCCAGGAAATGATTCCATTTGCAGTGGTGGGCAGTGACCAGGAATACCAGGTTAACGGGAGAAGAATCCTTGGAAGGAAAACAAAGTGGGGCACCATTGAAGGTAGGGGCTGTCGTTGTTTATTCCCTTCCCTCCCTCCCCCAGCCCTGTGTCTGTCTTTTTCAGTGTTTGAACGGGAAGCCAAAGGGTGGTAATTGGAAGCATGTGTAATATGTGGATAGAGTGCTCACCACTGCCCTCTACAGAACAAAACTAGACCCCCTCTAGTGTTTGTGATGGGAGTGGCTCTTGGAAGCCTTGTGACACTGCAGAGCCTGGGCCAAGCATCCCAGATCTGGGGTCTCATGGCTGGTGAGCAGTCTGTGTGAAAGGGCGCTGGCAGCTCTCCATTCACAGAAAAGCAGACGGGGTGAGATTCCCTCCAGAACGATGCTGGGGCCATGCAGAGGAGATTACACGGCTGCTATTGACAGGGAAGCACTGGTGTTTGATAAGTGATCATAAAGGAGGCAGGATGGCCCAGTAGTTAGGTCATCAGGCTGTAGTCCAGGAGACCCGGGTTCTGTTTCTAGCTCTGCCATTGAGCTGCTGTAACCTTGAGCAAGTCACTGCCACTCGCAGAACCTGTCTTGTCTGTTTAGACTGTTAGCTCTTTGGGGCAGGCACTGTCTAAGTTGTACATGCCTAGCACAGTGGAGCCTGATCTCAGCTGAGGCCAGTGAAGGTGCCACTGTAATACAGATAAAAATCTCCCTCTCCTATGCCTCCCCACATGGCATTGAAATATTTCAGACTCTGATGCCTGTTTCATGCTCCCCTCACCCCTCTTGCCCTTTCCTCCGCCCCCCAACGCCGTGCATCCCTGCACCTCCCAAAGCAACATTCCCACCGCTGCTCTGCAGTGTCGTGGGAGGTGAAGGGCCAAGGAGGGAGAGGATCTCTGGAATTGGGGATGAGAGCCCTTTCATTGTTTTTCTGACTGCTGGGTAGGAGGTGAGGATCCTCCACTGCTCCCATTGTTTTCCCTTCTCTCCTGTCTTCTGCCCTGATGCCAGCATCTTTCTCTTGTTCATCAGCTGCCCCAGAGGAGGGGCCTGGTTGCAGAACTGCCATGTTAAGTGGAGCTTCTCTTACCAGGCTCTAGAAATCTGTTTCCCTTGCCGGCAGCCATTCCTGATGCAGTTGAGCCTGGAAATCTGTAGTCCAAGGTCACCTGGAACTGCCGCTTTCTGCTGGAGAGAGACGGAAAGGGGGCGTGTGAGGGGATGGGGATTCTATCTGTATTTTCCATCAGAATCATCTGATCTGCCTTGGAGACTAGAGAACTAGGGAGGAGAGGATGATATTCCAAGAGAGCTATTGTGGGGGGTTGGGCTGTCCCTTGTTTAACTACAAGGGCCAACATACCCTGGAGAGAGCAGGCCTGTGTTACATATTCACCCCCTCTATCCCTGCAAGGTCCCAGGGCTCCCAACACCCATCTCTGCTGTCTCTCAGTGACTCTACAGGGAAGACTGGACACACCTGCTATTGCTGAGGAGGAGAGTGTGTCTGTTAGGAGGTGGCACTCCCTCTTGGCAGCTTTTATCTGTCCAAAGGAGCAAAAATGGGCACAGCCCCAATTTAGCACTTTTTGTTTTGCCAGTCACATTCAGTGGATTCAGCTGCACTAGCAGTAACCACTGTGCTCACTTGAGACTAGTGCATGACGTTCTCTGCCCCACGGAATAGTCTCCACCCACCTGCCCCCCATCCCCTAATCCGCAGAGGATGGGAGTGAAAGATACTGAGGATACACCTTTGCCTCTCTGAAAACCGCTGGGATCTAGTTGAATGGACAGGAAGGGACCTGTCTTCTCAGCCCCCTCTCTCCTGCCCATCCCACCGGTGCCTGCAGGGGGCGCACTGCCTTTTTTTATCTTGTTACTTCATTAAAGGGCTCACAAATGGCCATGTCCAGCTCCTCAGGCCCTCCCTGCCTTGCATCCGGAAGGTATCCTCCATGTACCAAGCCAGTCTCCTCAGTTGCTTCAGGAGCCTGAAACCGAATGCAGGCTGCCTGCGAGGGGGTGTCTATGCAGACCAGCAGGTGCTGAGAGGCTGCCGGGGCATTTGAACCATCCTGTCCAGGACTCTCGCAGGATCTGTTCTTCTTCTCTCTTCCCCACCATGTGCTGCACCTTCCTTTCTTCCTCCTCTTCCCCTCTGCATTTCACTGGGGAAGCCTACCTCAAACAGTGCCACACATGCTCTGCTCTCCATAGCTCGGATCCCCGAGGCACAGTCCATGTGATTTCACTGCTCCCTCCCTCTCTTCTCCCCGCACCTTCCATTTCAGAGCTTTTCCTGATTTTACGATTCTTTTTATAGAAATCCTATTTCGAGTAACCGCTTAACAAAGATGCCAAAGGAGCCCATTTTATTTTAAACCCTTGGACGCCCTCTTGTGGCCTGGTCTTGGTAACTCTCAAGGCTTGGCAGTGATGGTCCTAGGTGGGTTACTCTGTGAGAAATGCTGATCAGTCTTCAGGTGTGGGGTATCTGCCTTCAGTATAGGGAGACTCAAGGACTCAAGGTTGCAAAAATAGTGTTGTTAATCTGCTTGCTCTTTTGAGCATCGTGTTCAGCCATGTAGAAAACAGAGGGGAAGATGCTCTCCTTGGCCCAGGGATCTGACCCTCTAAATTAGACCGAAAACGCCATTCAAACACAGGGTGAATGGAGAGCAGGACATAGAATGATCAGACAGCACCATGATCTTTTTTCAAAGCTTTTCTCTCCACACAGCTTTTAATCCGAACAGTCCCAATAGCAGATCATGTCATCTCAGAGCGTGAATCAAGATTGGGGGGAGGGGCGAACTAAGGCACAGAGTTCTGTTCCCAGTCCCACAAGAAGTCTGTGATAAAGCCAGGAATTGAATCCAGGGATATCCATTCTTCCCTTTGCCTTTCCGGTTACCCCAGGCCATCCCGGGACACACATGTGTTGAAACAGGTTCATTGTTTGCGAGGAGTCAATTGGTGCCCCTTGCTTTGGTGACACAGTGAAGTGGCAGTGGGCTTAAAATGGAGGAGGTTCACTTCAGCAGCACGTGAGCATGAGCAGAGGAAACAGACACCAATGCTCTTCCCGTCTCTTGCCAGCTGCTCTTTAGGCAGGTAACCGCTAATGAGCCTCTGTGTAAATATCCTGGCTTAGGATGGCAACGAGGCTTTTTCCTCATGAGAGGCCAACATTGATTTTAAGCCCTTGGAATCCATCCGCTGAGTGACCCTTCTGCTGGGCTGAAGCCCCTGCTCCAGGCTGTTTGCAAGCCCACCGTGCACTGGTGTTAATTCTGAAATAAAAGGCAAAGTCTCGCAGCCTCGCTCAGGAAACATGGCTGAGTTCTGGGCTGCGGCCTAACGATTTACCTCCTCTTCTCCTTTCCAGTTGAGAACACGACACACTGTGAGTTTGCTTATCTGCGGGATCTCCTGATCAGGTCGGTATCACTGCTCTTGGGTGAAAGAGACTCCATTGTTGTGTTTGTCTCACTTCTGCCAGCAGGTGGCATCAAAGCGAAGGGCAGAGCTCAGCGGCCCCTTGGTGTCTGAGCTGATTTATCCTCTCTGCTCTTGCTTCTTGCAGACCACAGCAGCACGAGCTGCTGTGCAACCTGTAGCCTCTTGAATGAGGACGTGAACTAGGAGGCTTCCCGTGTACGCTGGCCAGCAGAAGTTAGAGAGTAGGGAAGGGAGCCCTGCTGTCAGAGTAGCAATACCCACGATAAAGGCATCCCAAAGATTGCTTCAGGCCCGGTGTCTCCTGCATCACTGGGCCAGCTGCCCATTGCCACCATACACCTCCGTGCCCTCCTGTTGGCTGCTGTAGCACTGGGCTCATACCAGTGAGTGGAGTCCCGGGTGTGGTTCCCTACGGTGGCAAAGATGATGCTCTAAACCCCATCCTTCTGAAGAGTAACCACCTCCAGGCCTAAACCTTCCTGCACAAATAAGACTAGTCCCTGCAGTCACACCAGCTAGAGTAAAGCGATAAGGGGCTTTGGACCTTGTGTATCGTGGCTTAAGTTGAGTGCCAGTCTGGGTTGGGGGGAAACTTCCCCTCATGAGATATGGATTCTAGGAATTCCAGGCCTTTCCCTGAAGCCCCTAGCACTGATCACTGTTGGAGATATTACCCTGGAGTCCAGGGACCATTTGATCAGCTCCTGGGTGAAAGGCGTGACTGACACACTGCCTTACTTTGAGACGGGCCCAACTTGCTGTTTGGGTGTGAGTCACGCTGCTCTCAGAAGTGCTTTGCAGACTAAAAGGCGGGCGGCAAGCTGAGAGAGGGGCATGCTGGTTGCAGAGTTGTGCGTAAGGGCCTCTGTAAGAGGAAGGGTCTTCTCCACATGTAGCAAAGCTTGAGAGAGCTCTGAGCTGGGGAAACCTGTGGCGGCTATTCCCTGCCAACACAGGCTGCTTCCCTGTTTAGTTGAGCGTATTCCAACACACCCCATAACCTCATCTAGGCAGTCAGCCCTGAGATACGGGCTTTCCCCACCCTTGCAAATAGTGTGCAGGGCTCAATACCTGCCCCGTGAGCCAGGCTAGATCTGCCTGAAGCCTAATCCCATGGCTAAGCCCTTCCTTGCCATCACTGGATCACCTGTTAATGCCCTACTCAGGGCAGCAGGAAATCGAAAGAGGCAAGAGAAGCAGAGTTGTGGGGAGAGGGCCGGTGCTCCTGCCTCTTCCATATGAGTGATTCTCCCCACAGGGGAATGGGAGACTAAGCTGCTCTTGTGTCATCCCCCCGCAAGTTTTCCTGAGCCAATGGCTCATCAGGCCAAAGCAGTTAAGGCACATCTGTTCCCTGGCCAATGACACCCAGAAGTGATGTGGCCAGCATCACCTCTGACCATCTTTGACAGCCCTAAGTGCATGGGGACCTAGCGAACAAGAGGTGGCCTTTGCATGAGATTGACCAAGACTTGAACCCATGATTGTCAGGACTGTACTTGAGTGCCTTAACCACTCAGCTATTGCACCTCATTGGGGGAGGGGGAAAAGAAGCAGAGGTTAGGACGGGGAGAAAGGCAGTACTCTTCCAAAACCTGCCTACACGGTTAGCTCTGCCGACTGGAGATGCTCCGCCTGCATGTAGTCTGTGGGCTTTTTGGGCCGGGCTCCTTGTAGAGGGGACCACACCCATCCGTAGGCCTGCCCCTTAGGGCACTTTGAATGAACAAGGGCAGTTGGCATCTCTCAGGGCTGTTGTTCCAACTGTGTCAGCTACACTGGGGTCACGATCTTGAGGTTCCAGGAGTAACTAGAAGGGCTGGAGACCTTGAAATTGGGGGGCCAGAGGTGGCAGTGTGGGAGAGGTGGTGGCAGACTCTGCTGCCGTGAAAGCCCCATTGTGGGGCCACGCATCTGCGCACAGAGATCTCATTTAACCAACTTCTCTGCTTCCCTCAGGACACACATGCAGAACATCAAGGACATTACCAGCAGCTTCCACTTCGAAGCCTACAGAGTGAAGCGGCTGAACGAGGGCCAGAGTGCGCTCTCCAATGGCGTGGCCGACCAGGAGGCCAACGAAATGTAACCACCTCGCTCCGTTGCCAGGACCCAATGCGCTCGCGCTCTCATTTCTTCCCCTCCCCCCTTTATTTTTATATAATTCTTCTGCCACCGCCACCGTCCCCCTCCCCTGCGCAGCCGATGTTAACTGACCAAATAACCCGATGCCGTATCTATCGTCAAGAGCGTGGTGACTGCCAGTCTCCTGGTGCTGCCCGCCTCATGGCGCAGGGGTTCCGTTCTCAGCTCCCGTTGGGCGTAGCGAGGGGCGGCTGGGTGGTCAGACAGGATGGCAGGGGAGGGTGTAAGGGGAGGGGAGGAGATGACTGTCCCAAGTCAGAAGTCAGTCTCTATTTATTCTCTAACACTAGCCCAAAGTGTAACCCCTGGGTAGACGGAAGAGCCCCTCCATGGGAAGGCCAGCTTCAACTCCACCTGGCTTCACCAGGAGCTGGAGCGAGCCCCAAGGATTGCTTTATAATGAAATCCAAGCCATTACGTAGGGGTGAGTCTCTCCCTTCTGGCTCACAGGAGCCGATCATGAAATGAATCTGATTTCTCTCTCCTCCATGTCTTAAAATGGCGCCACAGAACAGGGCTAGAGGCTACCTGCCCTCCCTGTTGCCACACATCATGTCTGTAAAGATCGTTGGAACCAGATGGCTTTGCCCTGCATCACGTAGCTTTTATTTTCTTCTCCGTCCATTGAAGGCCAGACTTCCTCTGAGTAAACATGGCCTTCATAAGCGAAGTGCGGGCATGTGGATGTATAGGGAAGGTGATCACAAGCTTACCTCTGCCTCCCCTCTTCTGCCCCCAGCCCTGTGCCTAGCCAGCCCACTCACCCGACTCCCTGTCTCCTGCCTACATGCAATAAACCAGGAATGCCACGGGGTGACTCACGGATCTCTAAATCCCGGCCCGCTCTGAGAGAAGTGCCTTTGAATTCAGCTCCCATGCAATAGCTAGTTTGTCTGTGCAGCCTGCCAAATGCCTATTGAGATCAACTCTTCAGAGATTCTTCTTCCCAGCTTTTCCCTGTTGCCCAGTGCTTGGTCCATACCTGTGGCTGGTTTCCTGGGAACACGTGTGTATTTATTTTTAATTCAGTGTCTTTGTTGAAGGCTCAGAGTACGTGTGTGTGTGAAGGGGGCTGAGAACAGAACCATCTCTGCAAAGCACGAGCAGGGGGCTGGAATTCTTTGTACTGTGTGACTTGCGTGTTTTATTAGGTTTTAAATAAGCCAGAGGAGGCTGTTGAATCAATTTGGTTTATTCCTTTACGTGGGCAACTTATATGTATATAGCCAGTTCCTTAATCTGGCTAGCGCTTTCTCTAGAGAACCATGTGTGCGCACACAGACCGAGCCCTGCATGCCACACGCATATTAGAAGCCTTCAGCTGTAAGAAAGGCTAGGTTGGTATCTCACGCAAGCTTTGTAGTATAGGGTCCCTGATCCTCAACATGGTCTGTTGACTTAGATCAGCTACCATAAACGCCAAGTGTGCTTAAATGAAACTCCATGCCAGGGTCCAATCCAGCAGGGACAGAACCACCCACGTGCAAGTGGATCTTGGAGCAGAGATCCAACTGCCCACCTTTGACTTCTGTCTAAAAACCCAGCCCCAAGAGAGATTCCGGAGCCTGCTCAGCATCACTCTTCTGACACCCCTCCCCCCCATGGGGGTGTAAGACTGTACCCAGATTGCCATTTTGTGGGAGCACCAAGAGGAGACAAAGGTGTCCCAACTTCCAGCCTCATGGAGACACCTGCAGAGCCTACCTGAGCCCCCTGAGGGATGAGACCAGTTACATGTTTACAGGTGGTAAGAAGGTTTTGAAGGGGGATGCTGCTCTCACCTTGATTCAGAGGCCCGCGTGCTCTTCTGCATCAGTGGAGTATCTGCAGACTGCTGCTCCCCCCCACACCACTCTTCAGAAACCCAGCCATAGAGGCTGCTTAGGGTTGCATCCCTCCACGCCATTTGCAGCTGTCTTACTATCCAGGCCAGGTCGATAACAGGAACCCACTGCGGACGCATTGCATCTAGCTGGGCCTAATTCCGCATGATAGCAGAGGGAAGTAGCGTTTTCATGCCTGCATGGGCAGATGTTCCATACCGGTGGGTTATAGGACACATGAATGTGTCTGTGCAGGTGTGCTTGCCATGCAGGTAAAATCTGTACTCCCGGTTAACTCTGTTTCACACCCCGCTCCTGGAAAAAAATGTAGGAATTTTTACAGAGCTGTGTTAAGTTGAGGAAAATGAATTATTTACTTGCTGACTTGCTATATTTTAGCAAAAACAAAATATTGTGTATTGAAAAAGGTATGTATTTCAAGTGTTAAAAAGACTATTAAAGGGGAGGGTAGACAGTCTTTTCTGCGTGATGCATTTCTGCAAATATCACCATCTTAAACTCTTTTCCTAGACAGTATCTCAAGCTGGGCCAAGCAAGACATGCCGCTTTCTCCTTTTGTAATCTAATTTTTGGGAAAAAAATGTTTAAAAAAATTAATCCAGATCTATTAAATATGGCCTTTTGGGTGTTATATGCATTATGACAAATTTAGTCCTTTTTGTATAAATAATAGTGTTTAATATGTATTTCCCAAAATAAATGTTTCAAATGCAAATGGAAAGAGGCTTACTTGGAAATGTTTGGTGGGGTTTTTTCAGAGCCACACAGCCTCAGGAAGGTTGATCTTGTGTTGGATCTTTTTCTATGCAGGGGCATTTCTTCCCAAAGGCAAACCCAGGGGCTGCATAGATTGTGTTAGGGTCTCTGTAGGTGGTGCTCGTTTTTGAATTGCTAGGGTCCAATCCCACCATGCTGATTTATTTGGGGTGCCACTTTTGAATAAGACAAGAGGTCCAGTGGCTGATAAAGATCCCTCTGGTTCTTTCAACAACAATAAGAATATTGGGTCCGATCTGGGGCATAAGTGGAGATATTGGATGCTAAGCAGCCTTAAAAATCAGGACAGGCAGCTGCAGCTTGCTAGCCCAGTTCTATTATGGGGACTGACCTCCAACCGCTCCTGTGTTGTTTCATTCCGCTGAGATATTCCCATCCCTGCTGCTGGTACTGTTCTAACAGGCTGCATTTCACTTGAGGCAATACCAGGAGCCTTTACTGGACCAGCACGCATTAGTAAAGACCAAGAAGCTTCATTGAACATATTCAGCTTCACCAGTGGCCCATCAGTCCTGTCCCGGTATGTTCAGGTCTTGCTGGGACCAAGCAGAAAAGGGTTAATAGACTAAGGGGTCCAAAGAACTGGAACCCATCAGCTGCACTATAAACCAGACAGTGGAAGGTGAGGGGAACAGTAATTCAGAGCTCAGGGTACAATAACCTCTGTCAAGGGGAAGGACTCCTACTTTTTCACTGGGTTTGTAAATGGGAAGGGGAGAGTCCAGCTGGAACTGGCTGAGACACAGACCTCTCCAGCATACAACCAGGTTGGTGCTGTGATACTTAGAGGAAAAAGAGACCTTTAAGTAATACGTTCTGCTTCAACACCCTTTCCAGAGCCGTGTGCTAGGTGGCAGGAGCAGCCCTAGCCCTTTTGTGGGCCAGCATGGAAAATGGTTTTGGCACATCCCTCTCTGCAGCAGCTGAGCCAACCCATCCCCCTGCACTTGCAATCAGCCACTCAGCGGAGCAAAGAAAAAGACACCTAATCACAGCCTGGCAAACCAACCAAAAAGGAAACTCCAGTAGTGTGCCACCTGGAAGGGAGCAGCCTGCCCCAGAACCAGCCCTGGTTGTCGGGGCGGTGGGAAAAAGTTGCATAGATGGGAGGATTTGAGGGCAGGGGAATCTCTATGCCAGTGGGATCCAGACAGGAGGTACTCAAGGGAGAGGCTCCTGACCAGAAACTGCAGTCTGTGGGAATGAAGTAATGGTGGATGGGCCCCACTTTTCAGGCACACCATGCGCTGGCTAGCACAAGGATAGCTGTTCCCTGAGACTCTTCCACTGCTTGGATGAGTGTTTGGGGGCAAAACCCTTAATGAATGTTCCCCAAAGGCTGCAGCTCCACTGAAGGAATGAGGTCTGGCCTCAGTGAAGGACCCTGGAGTCCCCAGATGACAGAGCTGTAGCATGGAAGTGGAAACAGGTGATTGGGAAAGCAACTGGGTGGAAGCCATTGTTCTGGGGCTGATCTGAGGTGGGAAAGAAGCAGGTGCTGATGCAGGAAGAGAGGATGTACTGACCTGGCAGCACTAAGCTGTGCTGAGGTGATACTGTGATGTACCTTTCCAACATACAGTACCGCAACCTGGCGAGTGCTCTTATTATAAGACTGGCCATGCTGGCCCACCCCAATGGTCCATCTAGCCCAGTAGCCTGTCTTTGACAGTGGCCAATACAAGACCTTCAGGGAGAGTGTAAAGAAAAAGTAATTGGAGTAAGCCACCCCTTGGCTCCTCCCAGCTTCTGGTAGTCAGAGTTTTCAGGTTGCCCCTAAGCATGGGGTTACACCCATGGCCATCTTAGCTAATACCCATTGCTGGACCTATCCTTCATGAACTTACCTAGTTTTTTTATGAATCTGGTTATACTTTTGGCCATCACAACATCCCATGGCAATGAGTTCCACAGGTTAATCATGCTTTGTGTGAAAAAGGACTTCCTCTTGTTAGTATTAAACCTAATGCCTATTAGTCTCAGCAGGTGACACACCCAGCTTTTGTATTGTGAGAAGGGTAAATAACACTTTTTCCCACACCAACCATGATTTTCTAGACCTCAATCGTAATGCCCCATAGTCATCTCTTTTCTAAGGTGAACAGTCCTAATCTTTATATCTCTCCTTGTGTGAAAGCCATTCCATATTCTTTATCCTCTGTTTTCCTTCTCAGAACCTTTTCCAATTCCACTATATCTTTTTTTAAAATGGAGCAACCAAAACTGGACACAGTCCTCCAGGTGTGGACACACTATGGCTTTATATAGTGGTATTATAATATTTCCCGCACATCCTCTGCAGTGAAGACTGATGGAAAGAATTCATTTAACTTTTCTGCAATGTCCTTGTCTTCCTTGAGTGCTCCATTTAGCACCTCAATCATCCAGTGGTCCCATTGCTTGTTTGGCAGGCTTCCTACTTCTGATGTCCTTAAAAAAATATTTACTATCAGTTTTTGCATCTTTAGCAACTTTCTTCTCAAATTCTTTCTTGGCCTGTGTCACAGGGTCTGGGCCACCCTGCGTTCTCTGCACTCTCAATAACAGGTCTTCACACCAGTCTTCAGTGTTGAACCCAAGTGTCCTTTATTTATAATACAAGTGCATGGCTCCCAAGTGGTAAACAGTGCTTCCCCAATCCCCAGACTGTTACCTCACTGTCTTGGTTCACAGGCCTCCAGACCCTCGAGGCACCTTGTACGCAGCCAGGAGACAGAGCTACTGCCTCCTGTCCCCTGCCTAGCCTTTTCCCCCTCTGACCATGAGTAAGGGCTTTTTTTTGCTGGGTCAGCTTCCTTCCCCAGCTATAGTCAATCAGTCCTGGCTAAGCCTGCGAGCCTAGGCTCATTAGGGCTCCCAGCTGGGCTCCCCTGCTGGCCACTACCAGCTCCTGCCCCTGTGCCTCCTGCCAGGAAGCAGGGTTTAGGTTACAGAGGCAAGGCATTTTGGGGGGTTTTTATCTCTGCCCTGCCACAACCTGCCATCTTATACCTTTATTTAAACTGACAGAGTTTTTGCCCCATATGATAGCCTCACGAAGATCTGCCTTGTAAATTTGACAGAATGACTTTTTGCCTCTAACAGCCTCCATTTCTGTTTAGCCATGCTGGCATTCTTCTGGTCGTCTTATTGTCTTTTCTGATTTGGGATGTACGCTTGGTCTGAGCTGCTATTGTGGGATTTTTAAATAGTGCCTGTGTTGTTTCAAGGAGTCCGGTGGCACCTTAAAACTAACAGATTTATTTGGGCATAAACTTTTGTGGGTAAAAAAACCCACTCCTTCAGCTGCATAGAGTGAGGAAGCATGGTTTGGTTTTTTTACTCACAAAAGCTTATGCCTAAATAAATCTGTTAGTCTGTATACAAAGAAACAACAAGGAGTCTAGTGGTACCTTAAAGACGAATGCAGCTACCCCATGTACTTGACATGTTGCTTAAAGGTATTTAACCTTGTGACAGTGCCTTTTAATTTCCAGCTAAAATCCTCATTTTTGTGTAGTTCCCCTTTTCGAAGTTAAACGTTCCGGTGGTGGGGTTTTTTCATATTATCCCCACTACATAGATGTTAAATTTAATTACATTATGGTTGTTGTTATTGAGCAGTTCAGCTATAGATACCAGATCCTGTGCTACTCTTGGGACTAAATCAAGAATTGCCTGTCTTGTTGTGCGTTCTTTGTACTTCCGTGTGGATGGAATCATATTGTCTTATAATTGTCAGATGTGAAATATTTCTGTCTAGTAACTCCAATACACAGTTGAAACTCATTTATTTTGCACCTCACCTCCCCCAGTTTTAGTCCAATGTAAATAGTGGAGGGGTTATGTCCATTGTTGCACACTTTGTATTAAAGTTCATCCCATTTCTCCAAAATCAAATTAGCCCAGATAAATTCTTGGTCCCCCATTCTCTTCCGACAAATGAAATTCTACAGTCTGCGCAGAGCATCTCATTGTTTTAGTGAATTGCAATTGGCAGATGGCCACTTGAGCTGAAGTTCTTCTGGAAAAAGAACGGATGTAGATGATGTAGCACTTACGAATGAGCTGGAGAGCTTCGTATAGAGATGTGACTGCAGTAATGTCCTCCCTCCTCCCCCACTCACACAAGCATTACCTCATCCTGCAGGCTTTCCCTAGGATTCTGTTTCTGCCTGTAAACAATGTACTCCTCCACAAAGTGAAAGGCATGGAAGCAAAAGGTGCCCAGCACATTGCAAGCTCCATCCCAGTGAGCTCGCCCAACGTTTCTGCTCAATCAAGAAATGTTCCTGAGCATCATGGAGAGGGATGCTGGGAAACAGCTTGGGATGGGAAAAATTCCTCCTCTTAGAGAAGGGGCCGGTGCCATTCAACTGGGCTGAAGAACCATTCCTCTGGGTCGAAGGCCATTTCATGGGAATGGCCCAGCAAATGGCTTCCAGCTGTTAGGATGCTGTGAAAAGGTGGTTTATATAAAGGGGACAGCAGTAAAGCCAGCTGCTCTGAGGCAGTTCTGACACATTATGAACAGTCTGCTCTGCTGGCTGCAGCTGGAGTCTTAAAACAATATTGCTCCCCCAAGATTTAAAATCCTCTCCACTTTTATTTATGAAAAATACAGAGTTGCCAGTGTGTTCTGAGAAGTGTACAGCCCCCGCCTCGACCCCCACTGCAAGCTCATACCTAACTCAGGGCTAGGACGTGGATTGGCCCTTTGTGAAATCTCACAACTTTAGTTGTCACAAGATTTTTGGCCCAAAATAGTCGAAATCTTGGGAGCTCAGCTGTTCATGGGGCTTCAGCTGCCTTGGAGCGGGAATTGTAGCCCCATGTTAATCTAGGTTGGGGCGGGAGGGCTCTTGGCTAGTTTGGATACCAGGTGCCTCAAAAAGTGAGGGGATTTGAATTTGATTGACCTGGCTGGGTCTGTAAAGGCCAGGAAGGAGTTAATGCAGCCCCAGGGAGAAGCAGGAGAGGGACCAGCTGGGTTCAATTACAGAATCATGATGAGGTAGCCTGGCCCCTCAGAGCTGGGGCTGAGTAAGGAGAGTTCTCTCTGTGTGTCCTGAGGAATGGGCTGAAGATATGTGCTGAAGGACTCTGTCAGAGGCTTGGCCAGCAACAAGAGGTACTGGGTGTGGATAAAAGAGATCTGTGGCTAACAGGTTCACTGGAGGCTGGCTAGAGCCATGTGCCCCTTCATCCCCTGCTGGCTATGATAAATCCTAAGAGTCTGTTTGCCCACTGGCAGCTCTTGGTGCTGAAGGGGACAATTATACACAAAGGTTAAAGTAAGGAGGAACTGGGGGTAGGGTAGCACAGCGGGGAAGGATTCTCCTTTCATGAAAACAGAGGGGAAGATTCCCTTCCTTTCCTGACTGGGAAGCACAACAACAGTCCCCCTTTTAGACTGATCCCATGAGAGCTCCCCCTCTGGTTTCAATCTACTTTAACTGCTGGTTACAAACAGAAAAGAGAATGAGACTATACGGCTTCCCATGCTGGGCTCCATATAAAGAGCTGGAGGCATTTCTGAAAGGGCTCAATAGAGGGAAGCATTCCCCAGTGTATTCTCCAAAGGGCCTGTGATCTATCAGAGAAACCAACCCCCAATAATTATTTCAGGCTTTGCTCTAGTAACCCCCGTGTGTTAGAAAAATCACAATATAGTGAACCTTTAATTCAACCCCAGATTCACCCTTCCAGGGGCAGGCTGATCTAGTGGTTAGGGTGACAGTCTTAGAAGATCTGGGTTTAATTCTCAACTCCACCACCCATTTCCTGTATGAGCTTGGGGAAGCCACTTAGTAGCCTGGGCCTTAATGCCTCACCTGTGAAATGGGGATAGCAGCACTAGCCCCTCTCACAGGGGTGTTGTAAGGACAAATACATAAAAGCTTGTGAGGTGTTCAGGTGCAATGGTAATGGGGCCTGGGGACACTAGAAGTACTTAGGATAGATATTATCATTCTTTAACAGTTGATTCTTGTGTTGAACTCTGGGAGCTGCTTCTATCAAACAACAGCCTCTGAATTTACACACACAGTCCTCAGGGTCTTCGTTTAGGAATGTAAAAGTCTCGGGGTGCAATCTGCTCTATTTTTTTGTTTGTTTTTCCCTCTAAAGGTGTCCAAGTCAATACTCGCTTATCCTATCTCCTATACCTCTGGCTTGCAGGGTACTGAGCTACCTTTGCAGGCCTATATAATATCAGCAGGTTTGGCAGCATTTGATTTTTATTTTTTAAATATATTTTTGACAGGCATTGATGTTTATTTTCAAGATTTATTTTATGTATTTAAACGTGTGTTCACAGTTGTGTGAAATCATAGGTTATGCATTTTTTTCAGTTTTTTTTAATGGATTTAAATTGTCATAGTTGCAGGAAACTGGGCAGAAACCAGGGGCGGGTCAGACAATAATTATTTAATGACAGTAGATGTTGAGATTCAAAAAGTTGTATACGCAGTAAATAGCCTGAAATAAAACTAAGAAGTTCTCAAGCAGCATTTTTCTTCTTCTGCCATCTGTGAATTTCTGTTATCAATGGAAATATTTTTAATCAGGTTATGTGTGTGTGTGTAGAGTGAAATTGATGTTTGTTAATATTTATTGATTAAAAATCACAGCCTTCCAAGCTTAAATACCAAGGAGTGGTGTTTGGGTAGCAACTTCACAACGATTGCATATTGACATGAAGGACTAAAGAGTTTAAGGGTGGATGTCATGTAAATAACAGCCTGTAGAAAAAAATGTTCTATTTGCCCTGTGATGACCTGGAGCATTTATCTATGTACTGCTCATTCTGGCTGGTGCTATTAAGTTATTCTGAAAGTATTGTGATGGAACGCCTCAGTGTGGCCATATTGTCAGTCATCTGCTGTCAGGGTTATAGCATGTCCCTCCCTGATGAGGTACAGTGGTGGGTCATTAGACTGTGAATGGTCATCTATTCAGGTGGGAGCACCTTGGGGCAATGGGCTGACTGAAGCCTAGGGAAACCAGTTTGCCTAAATGTAGCTGCAGAGATCTGGAGAAGTGGAAAGTGGAAGATTCCCAGTAGCAAAACAAAGAAATCCGCTGCAGGTCATGGGACATAAAAAATTAAGAGATTAGCAGCGCAAGATGCAGGAAGCTTGGGCAGGAGAGCAGGTGGCCACTGACTGCAGAGGTCAGAGAGAGAATCCATGATTCTTAAAGCCATGAGCTGCAGGAGAGAAATCCTGGACCCTGCAAAAACTCTCCGGAGTGGTGAGGAGCCTGAGGCAGAGAGATGTGGGGGTGTGTTCAATATTTTGCCCAGATCTGTGTATTTCTCATGCTATGTAAACAGCAATAGTGTGTTAGAGTCCTGTGCATGTGTTGGAAATGGTGAAGAGCTTTCTGATGAGATGAAAAGCAGTTTCTGAGTAGTATTTGGACATGAAAAATCCCCTAGTACTTTCTTGTAAAAACACACGCATGACCCCCCAGTATGCCAATTTTCTAGGTGTCCAATTATACTTTTTGCCTTTCTATATTTATTTTGCAGTTTCAAATGGATACAATATTTTTAAGAGACACTAAAGACAGAAAGACCCTCTTGGGTCATCCTTCTCCCTGCTGATGCAAGGAACATCCACTTCCTGTCCTAAACTCCTATTTAGTGTTGCTGTGCACCATTAAATAGCTGCTGAGCACTCCTCAGAAGTCACTGCATTTCAGTAGTGAGTAAAGCAAGTTTGGTGTACGCAAAGGCCAAATCATGCCCTTTCTGGCCTAAATTCAGGAGCTGAGCCACAGTTTCACAGGAAAATCCATTACTAAGAGAGTCGCTGACAGATCTGCAGAAGCTGGGTTGAGAGTTTCATGTCTGCAAAGCAGCCAAGGAACACATCCCTCCTGGATGCCCTGAGATCCACTGTACCCCTTTAGCTGCTGACTGACAAACTAGTAAGATGCTTTCCATCTACACAGCACCTTCCAGCCCAAGCTCTGAATGTGTTTTACAAATGTGGGTTAATCCCTATTTTATAGATGAGCACTGAGAGGCAGTGAGACACAGGGTGGTTACGCGACATGACCAAAATCAGTTCGTGAGTCACTGGCAGAGCTGTGCATAGAACGCAGGACTCCTGATTCGTACTAACCATTGGACCACACTCCAGTAATCCTCTTACCCAATCCCTTTCCCATCCTCTCCTGTTTGTCAGCTGCTCAAAGGTTAACAAAGAGAATGGACCAGTTACCTACCAGTCCCTAATACTTAGTATATTCTTCTGTGCAAACAGTAAAGTGAAAATAAGTCTCCCTTGTTCTCAGTGGGACTAAAGATTCCCTGAAAAGCTCAGCCTTGCCCCAGGAAACTTGGCCCACCAACAGTGCACAGGGACAACAGCGGGCTCAGTGTGGATGACTTGTTGAGTGGTCTCACTTTAGTAAATAATGGAATGGAAAATGAGGGGCAGTTTAATTACTGAGTGGAGGGGGCTTTCTGTAGCTAGTGACTTGGGTAGAAAATTTCACTTTAATTGTCTTGCCACCAGGAAAACCAGCACAAGTGAAACTTGGCCTGTGAGGTTTTTTTGTTCCTCCCCCACTTCCAGTAGCTGTTAAAATGACTGACTCTTACAGAGATGTGTGCTCAGCAAGGCCAGGATAGAGCTGGATTTCTGTTCAGGCTGAGTGGCCCACTCCAGAAAGCAGCTCCCTTGCCAAAGAGGATGACTATAAATAAGAATAAAAGGGAGTATAAATAATTAAAGCTGCTCATAGTGAGTAGTTTCTGAAATGTCTGCCTGATTTAAAAACTAATTACTTGGAGGGTAATCAGCACCAGAAGCAGCATATATTTACCCACAATGCTGCACTTCTTTCTCTCCCCCCACCCCCCTGATTGTTATCCAAAGCATGGGTATTTGCTTATCATTCCTCCACAGCGCAAATAAACTTTGTTGTACTTTTCCATCTCTCTCTCTGATTAATAACTTCATTGGAGACCTATTTCAGAATGAAATAAATCCTCTCGAGATAATAATGCAGGTGCCAACAACGGGAAATCTCAGATACGAGACACCAGGGAGTACCGCTCTCACCTCTGCGTGGCAGTTTAGTGCTAAGAGCAGGCTTTGCGGTTAAGGGACCAGCTGCAGTGGTTGAGGGGCAGCTCCTTTGAAGGTTAATTCCTCCTCAGCTCATGTGGACTGTGGGGTATATTATAACTCTGCTGTCTTGGACAACAAAACCATGTTCTGTGATCCAAGGCAGAGTATAATGGATGGGGCAGAGGGATGCCTATAAAGTCTCATCTACACAGAGGTTCTGATGAAGTTCACTAGGGTAGACTCCCCCTGCCAATGTTTTTATCCCCATGGCATCTATACCTGCTTGGGCAAGGTGCAATGCTATGGCGGCAGGGAGGGGTGGTGGTGTAAAAATGCCAATGGTTGATCTGTTAGCTCTCCCACTGGTGAAGCTACACCAGGGCCAGGACACCCAGGGGAGAGTCACAAAAACGTCCCAACTGAGGCAGCAGATACTTGATAGTAACTCTGAGGAGATTCCAAAGATTGGGTTAGAAGGAGGGTTACAATAAACTCTACTCATCTTCTCATCAATTCAGGAACAAAACACATCACTGTGGGTTTGAGCACTTGATTGTTTTTATTTTCTAAGCTTGTGGGATTCTACTAAGAGCTTCTAGCTCATCTGCCCCAGCAAAACTACATTCCTATCCCCCAGGTTAGCTGCCTTTTGAAACTCCCCATGACCAATGGTAGGCTAGTCTACAGTATGTTTGAAAAATGGCAAATGGTTTCAGTGCCTCAGGTTGGGGTTCCTGGTTTGTAACCTTGGGCCTGATTTTTCGGGAGGGCTGAGTGCAAACAGCTCCTGGAGCTGTAGGTGCCCAACATGGCTAAAAAACGCACTCTGGGCATTAAACGGGGCAGTTTAAATTAGTGGTGCCTTTTGAATATATTGCCCTCTATTATCCAATATACACACAGGTCTCTTCAGTGCAATTGCATGTATTTCAGAAGCTAATAACTGCGCTCACTAACTGGCCAGAGTTTCAGCACAAAGCTCCTTCTCCTCTCCACGGTCCCAGAACTCACTCTTTTCCTTTTTGCCCCCACTGCCTTTGGGAGTGAGCAACTCAGCCCAGGAACCGAGCTCCGGGCTCCAACACACAGCAGCACAAGAACCCATCATGTTAAAGCAGCAAGTGAATTCCATGGTCCTGGACTGGCCTCCATGGGAAACAGCTTCTTCTCGTGAAGGATGAAAAGTGAACCACAATGGGCACAATGCAGAGTTATGTTTGCTGTGACTGGGTAGCACTGTAAGATAGGATACCTGGCTACAGGGGCTGAGTTCTGATCCTACTTGCCCCAAGATTACTCCACTGACTTCAATGCATAATGGAATCAGACTCTTTTTGCCTAAGTAGCTCACTGCTCATGCAAAATTCTCTGAACGTTGAGATCTAGCTCATTGCTCCTTTTAAAATCTAAAGCAAAGGTTTTCTCTCACCCCCGCTAAGTGAAAGTTTGTAACTCTTTCCTCTGTTTTAATTTGTTTTTAATCTGGCAAACCTTGTGAGTGATGCTACACAAATTAATAATCACCATTGAACTGACTTAGAAGCAGTATTGTGCCGTGTTGCCTCATTTAGGAAAACAGAATAATTTATTTCAAACTTATGGGATTCAGGAGAACTGCAATCACAGACTGCAATATTTTCTCATTAACATTACCCATCTAGGCTAAAAACTGCAATTTCGTAAGTCATTCTTCCTTCAAAGGCACCTCACAACCTTCCCAGGGACTCAAAAAAATTACTGAAGCTTAAAAGGATATCTCATAGCATGCAGCAGCAATGTACCGAATTCCCTTATCTGATTAAAATCATCTTCCCGTGCCCATTCCCCTCGAGCTCTCTAATGGGTTCTTGAGCCATTCCCTCTCTCTGAGAACATCTGAGATCCCAAACTAATGGGCAGTTCCTCACAGGCAACCCTCTAAAAACAGCTTCAAATTCACAGCCCAGCACTTGTCATGAGGAGTCCTTTGATAGCAAATAAGCATCCTTAAGCCAGCCCCATTAGAAATAGCCACACAACAAACTGAGAAGGGAAGCCCAGCATTCATTAGAACCAACCTTGCAATAAGAAAAGCCTTTCTGCAGGGAGCTCGGCCCCTTACAAGCCACCCTCAAGAATAAACCAGTGTGCCAAACTTTGTTTCATTACAGCCAACCCTAAAATAACAAACCAGTGCTCAATGCCCAGTGCTCTTGATCAGCCCTGCAATCACAAACCTGTGTTCAAAGCCCACGCTGCTTTTCTGGAGCACCCTTACGATAACAAATAAAGTGCACACCTCCTTGCGAGCAACCCTGCCATGACAGAACAGCGGGCAACTGGCATGTGTGGAACAAAATAGAATATTTCATTAAAGAAGCCAACTTCAGTCCCAGCTTTCCTGGGGGTCATTTTAAACAATCAAGAATTAAAACTGATTTGAAAATACCTTAACCTCATCTCTTTGACTTTAAAAGCTGCTGGTCTGAGGCGCTGCTTCTCTCTTAGCAGAGGCAGCACTGATGTTGGTTTGGCACTGGGATTAGCTGTGGGGTTCTGTCTTTCAAACTAATTCCAAAGTACCATGCAACAAAGGGCGAGCTGCACTTCTAATGCTATTGCAGCAGAAGCCTGGGAGGGCTGCTATCACTGCGACCCTGTGAGGCACAAGAGTAAATGGGGGAAACGGAGCAGCAGTCGCTAATGTAGAGAGAAGCTAGGCAGCAGCAGCAGGAGAGTGGGGTTGGTGCCAGGCAGCAAAAGTGGAAGAAAGGGAAAATGAGAAGAGTAGGACACTGGCGTTGGGTTAATAAGGCTGGGGAAATGGAAGGAAGCATCAGTGAGTAGCACAGGGGTAGGCAACCTATGGCACGGGTGCCGAAGGTGGCACGCGAGCTGATTTTCAGCGGCACTCACACTGTCCAGATCCTGGCCACCGATCTGGGGGGCTTTGCATTTTAATTTAATTTAATTTTAAATGAAGCTTCTTAAACGTTTTATTTACTTTACATACAACAATAGTTTAGTTATATATTATAGACTTCTAGAAAGAGACCTTCTAAAAACGTTAAAATGTATTACCGGCACGCGAAACTTTAAATTAGAGTGAATAAATGAAGACTTGGCACCCCACTTCTGAAAGGTTGCCGACCCCTGGAGTAGCGGGTAGATGGGGTGTTGCAGGGAGCTGGCTGAAAATTATTAGCCAGGAAACAGAATGGCTCACAACTTGTTTTGGGTGCAAGCCAAGCTGTTGCTATAATCTGCAGCCAGACTTGCTCTGTGTGACACTGAGAACCACAGGGCCCCCTCTGTTAATAGCATTGATGGACAGCAAGGCAGGTATCCTCAGGAAAGAGGGGGCACGGTGATGAAGCCCTGTTGGTCCACCAGAGCCTGTGTGTATGTGTGTATGTTCAGGGCACAGGGCCAAGCTTGTCTGGCCTCTCAGGCCTCTGTCTGCTGGGCTGTGTATTGAAGACTGGCTTTTTAGGAGTCCTGAGCACCCACAACTCTAGTAGGAGTCAGTGAGGATCACCTCTGACAATCAGGCCCTGGGTTTATTCTAGGAGGTGGGAGTCTGACTTGACTTGACCTGTTGTAGCTTTTAATGCTGTGCATGTGCTGTGTGATCTGGGCCTTTGTCCGCTCAAGGACAGGCCATGCACGGGTGGCAGCCCATCGCAGTCTTAGTGGCTTTTCATAACCTTTCCTGTGACATGGACTAAGTCTAACAACTTCCTGCATGGAGGCAGGTCACTGGCAACAGAAAACCTGACCCCTTGTACCTCTGTTATCCTAAATGGGATTCAAACCTATGAAAACCCCATAACCCAATACCAGTGCCTGAGCTATCCAGCCCCCATTAGCCAAGTCACCTCTTAAAAAGTGTTTTACCACAGACTCATGTCAAAAACTCCCTTTAACTGGATCGACAGACTTGGCTTTAAAAATAAAATCTGCACAAAAATGTAGCTCTCTAAGAAACACACCCTAAAATGTCCTTATTGATTAGAGTGATATGAAAGTAGGAAGAACCAGTTAGTTCCCTTTTATGCTGCTGCCACATTTTATATCCTATTAGCTGTAGGTTTATGTAGGGCAGCGATTTCTTGAAGATGATTTCAGTAACTTTCCCCCTTTCTCCTACCACCTCAAGAAGAAAGGCAAGATTGCATATCATATTCCTAAAGCAAGATTACACATTGGAGAGTCTGAGCTCCCCCCAGGAGGATCAGGGCATTCCTGTACAAATATCTGTCTCCGTATATGTAATTTGCAGATGAAATTAAGTCTGGAAAGAAAGAGAAGTCTATCGTTTTATGTGTGGGCTGGTCAGCTTTTGTCTTGAATATCAAAGTGAAGTGAGTTACAAAGCCTTGGCTCTCCAGGATTATCTAAGAAACCTTGTAGATCCCAAGTGACAGTGGTTCCCGGATCAAAAGATGCAGTACTTATGCAGAAAACAGCCAGTGTGGTTCTTAGATCAGACCCTAATAGCCAAAGTGTCAGGTCAGTTTATAAAGCTGAGATTTCCAAGGTAACAATAAGATAAATGAGAAGCCAGGGGAGGCTGGGGTTTCATGTGGATTTTGGATTAAATATTAACTCACTGTATTTGGTCATAAGAATAAACATCTCCATTAATAATGTATAAACTCATTATTATTGTGATAGTGGATTGCTAGAGCTAAGGTTGCATAAGCAATTCCATTCTAACCCCCTGTTGTCAGTCACTTATAATTTACCAAAACCTTCACCTTTCAGGCTATGCCTCTTTGGAAGGTGATTGATTCATTTAAACCATTTTTATTTGTTTATTTTGAAAGCTTGGGCCAAAATGGTTGCACTCGGGTAAGAAGAGAATGAAGAAAATGCACTTTTCCTCGTTATAAAAAAAATAAAAAATCTTATGAGGTGTTTGTGCAAATTCCAAACTTCAAGGCGGCAGAAAACTGAACTTTGGTCTGGAGATAGCTCCCATAGTAGAAATGCTTTGGTTGTGCCAGTGAAAACTGATTTTGATATTCATGTTGATGAGCTCTTTAAAATCACAATCTGTCCACACGCAGTACCTTTTGAACAGAATTTTCTTCCTAAGTTTGTAAAGTGTACTGCTTGAGGATAGCTTTGGAGGCCTAGATGAGTGGCCAGCTTAGCTGTGTAAATGAAAAGTAGTCCAAGATCATGTGATGAGATTATACTGTAATTACAGACAGTTGATATTTGTGTCCCTGGCTCTTTGTATTGAAAACCTCTATGTAAAATTTAATTCGGTCATGGTGTATGTATGGAATTTCTCTGCCTCTGATGTTATTCATTCTCCTTTGACAATGTGTCCATAAGAATGGCCATACTGGGTCAGATGAAAGGCCTGTCTTCTGACAGTGACCAATGGCCCAGAGGGAATGAATGGAACAGGTAATCATCAAGTGACTCATCCCGCTGCCAATTCCCAGCTTCTGGCAAACAGAAGTCTGGGCTCTAGGAAGTTGTGGGTTGGAATTTCTTAAGGCCACTGCACCTTCTCCTTGCATCTGCAAGGAAGAAAACCATTAACATCTGTTTGAAATACAGAGCTACTCTGCTGACTCACCTAGGCAGACAGACCAGGTATATAACGTTAGCTTCCACTGAGTTTAAAAAAAGCAAAAGCAAAAGCTGAGCACCTCTCTGAAGCAGAAAAGATATAGGGTGACAAAGGATGCACTGCCAAAAGCTAGATTTTTGGATGAGCCTGCTGAAGAGTTAAGTAGGACCATAGTTTTACATTGATCTGTTTTAAGGTGCAGGCCTGCAACAGGCCTTTGCTGATTGAGTATAGTCACTGGGGAAGCCTGATGAAACCAAGAACAGTAAGGGATTGCATTCTCAAGAACCTGTCTGCTTTGTTGTTATGGACTGGAAACCATTTTGGATGCCATTAAATCATCAACGCCAGAGCTTACTGTCATCCCTGACTCATAGGGACACTTCTGAAGATCACATATTTACCTTTCCTGTGTACCGCATTGTACCAAATGGCACATACAGTAGGTCTTGTCAGTTCAACATTCATTGCTCCATGTAACTGCAGAAATGTTGAGACAGGAGAGGACATGAAATCACCACTTAATGGAAAATATTTGTCACTTATTGGTACTCACTGTATTATCAAAAATAGCTGCCAAGATAAGATGGCCCTGAACCACTTCCCCATTCCCTCTACAAGGGATTTATTCTTCTTCTGCAAATTGTTCAGAGTCAGGACAGTGCTACGCTATCAATAGATCCAGCATATGTGTTATGGAATCAAGTGTTTAGAATTCTAACAGGTATGTGTAAATTAAACTTGTTGGGTGAAGTTATGCTGGAATTGGGCAGGAGATGGGGTTTTGATTCAACAGGAAAACAAGAGAGTCCATTTCAGCAGTGACTTGCCTACTAGGCCTCTCATCAATCATGGTTAGCACCCATTATACTTGTCCTTCCTACCAAAATAAAAACACTGGCAGGACTGCAATAAGCACACCAGAGTCAGCTATACTGAACTTACTCACAAAGGAAAATTTCCAACTGAGACAGTGCAAAAAAAGATTCTGGTCACTTGCATCTTGGGAGAGAGATCTCTTGCTTCAGGTATGGGCGGGGAGCCTTGTCCTAAATTCGCTAATTGGAAAGATGAAAATGCACCTGTCTCCTCAAATACCTCGCATGTGACGAGTGATCAAACCACAGTCATTTGAATACATAACCCTAGCAAGCACTTAAAAAAAAACAACCCTAAAACACCTGGGGGAGTCTATTTTAAGCCCAGGCTGCATCACATGGGAAATGGTCTTGTCTGATTTGGCTTGTATAAATCATCTTAACAGTTCTTAGTGAAATGGAGAGAAGGGGGGAAAAAAATCTTCTGCATCCTCAAGGCTAGTATATTTGGGCAAAGCAATAAGACAGACGTGAAGAGGTTTGGAGGTTACAGTGGGAAATAGCAGTTATTCCCAATAAGCAGTGTTTAAATGGAGTGCTGCTGACAGTACCCTCAGGCAGGTTCAAGAGTTCCAAGATTTGCAACTAAAAGATTAACCAAAATAGATGTCTTATTACAGGCGAGTTTGTATCTAAATCATTTAAAGTGCCTTTAGACTCTGTAATGTTTTTCCGCCTAAGTACTCGTAGTATTTCTGCCGGTTCCTCTTGGCTTTAGTGAACAAGTAATGAAGGGCCCTTGATCTAAGGAAGCCCGAGACCCTTCTGATAACCACAAGGACCTCAGTGTGTCTGACACGCTGTGACTGAATGGAAGGCCGTTTGTTTGTTTGTTCTTTAAGTCCAGAGGTGGGGCAGGGAGAAAAATCCTTGGCCAAATTTTTCTCTCCTTTCTGTTGTTGTGTGGTGTGCTGTGCTGTCTACCTGGATTATCTAAGCCACCCCAGAGGGGGATGCATTCCTGTGGCCCTGCAGATATATTGAGCGAAATTCTGTCTGCCACAGGCAGAGCAGGAGTATGGGGTGGGATTTTTGTGCCTTGATTCTGGGTATCTTCTCAAACCACCAAAAGGTTACTTCAGAGACCCTGAGGTAACAGAGGAGCATTTGGGGGTCAAGGACATGCTCGCTAGTATGCCCCCTATATTAGAATGGGGACCACAGAGCTCCACTCAGTTTATTGCTGCTTTGAGCAAAGGGTACTGCTGGTAATCCTACAACCTTGCTTTGGCAGGGGTAACGTGTGCCTAAATTGGGACCATTTCCCTGTTCTGGGCCATCATTTACAGAGCTTGATAGGATCCTTTGGAGTGGGAGGTGCTGTTTGAAGATGCCAATTCTAATTACCATCCTAAGGCAAAGGTGAACATAGGGGAGCTTGGTTTCCTAGGTATTGCCATATTACTGAGAGCAACAAAGTCTCAGGTTTACTGATAGGTTGAGAACATATCCAGATGGTGTTAAATCCTTATAGTCCTCCAGGATTTCGAAAGTTAAATCTCTTAAGAGGAGGCCAACTTGAGCAGGAAAGAAATCGGAAAAACAAGCTTTATTTCCCCCAAGCCTGTTTCCAAGTTCTAAAGCTAAGTGATGTTTCTGTGTCATTCAGAAAACCTGAGATTACATATTTTTTTCAGTATGTCCTGGATAATGTCCCACTGAAAAAACAGCTCCAAATCAGTTTGCAATCAATTTTATTTAAAAATAAAAAGTGACTAGAAATAAGAGTTCCTGTCAAAAAGAAGATCTCTGCCTTGTTACCTAAGCACAGTGTGTTCTGACCTGTCCAGTGGCCATTTCAAAAGCATCATCACTATGGTAACTCTCAAAAGGACATAGCTTCCTTGCAGAACAAGAATGACCAGGACTGATCTCTGGTTAGTTCCTTAAGGCCGTCCGGCTGGATGTTCAGTTTGTGTCAATCATTGATTATTTTATTGTGCCCTGAAGCTTTTGGTGCCCACGTGGTCACCACCTGGGTAGTGGCATTCTCTTGTAAATGCACTTCCTAATTCATTGGTCGTCCATCTTGATATGTCTACATCAAGGAAGCTACCAAACCTGAAGCGGTACTGGTGGAGGTGGTTGCTGGGATTGGTACATTCACATCATGAGGATATTTATACTGAAGCCACCTGAAACAATCTGGTTAATTGTCCTTGTAGCCAAAATGGCCAAGAGTTTCTCTGTCCCTGAAGTGAAAATGACCAATGAAAACCTTGTGAAAGCACCATTCAGGTATCCTGTGTATGGGTGACAAAAGCAGAATGAAATAAGGTCTAAATAGGAAAAGTTCAAATTCCCATCTTCTGTAGCAAATTAATGTAACTCCTTAACCTTGGGGTGTTTAGAAGAAGGCTTCAGAGCGGACTCAGCTGTTGAAGGTGGTGTTGACCTCCGTGTTTTGTATGGTGCTAACACCGTCACCTCACAGTGCCAAAGCATGCTACAAATGCTTATTAACACATACCATGACTTTGTGAGGTGGATACGTGTTTTGCCCCCACCATTTTAAAGATGGGGAAGCCCAGGCTCAGAAAGGCATCACGATGTGCTCCAGGCCACACAGCAAGTCCATAGCTATTTGTTTTCCCTCTCATTAAAATTAGGTGTCAAATATATTGGCACTCATCGCCATACTAAGACAATACTTGGCCTGCCGTGAGCCTTCATTTGTAATGAGCCGAGGGATCCTCAGATGAAAGTTACAGACTGTTCTTACACAGAGCAATATACATGTATTCTCTACCTGTATAACAAGAGAGAAGAACATGGAGGTTTGCCTAGATAGTGCTCTCCTTACCCAGCCGCTACCACAGAGGGTATCTGACAAAAGTCACGTTCCCTGACCCAACTGCACAGAAGGTACAGGCTGTGTTATTGACGACAGATGGAAAATTGGCTTCTCTCGGTTCTCAGAAATCTCCCTTTCCCCATCTCTACTGCTCTCACAGTTTGAATCACTGCTTCTATTTCTTCCACTCCAGGAGTCTCTCCCTGAAGGGTAGAACCTGCTACAGCAGTGGTTCTCAACTCTGGTCCATCACCTGTTCAGGAAAAGCTCCTGGTGCGCTGGGCCAGTTTGTTTACCTGCTGCCTCCATAGGTTCAGCCAATTGTGGCTCCCGTTGGCCACGGTTCGCTGCTCCAGGCCAAGGGGGGCCGTGGGAAGTGGCGGACAGAACATCCCTCGGCGTGGTGTGGTCCCGCGCCAGTCCTGTGGTATGCCACTTCGCTTGTATCTGTTCTGACTTGCCTTCTCTGTAGTGCGTCTTTCACTGGCAAGGTATGCAGCTGCCATTTTGAGTTTAGGTGCATCCTATTACAAAGGAGACTCATGCACACACACTTTGATCTTTCTCAGAGACTTAAATTTTGTTCTTTCTTGTTTTGTTCTTCCCTTAACTAAAACGTAAAAAGGTGTTGAGTTTAAAAGCTCTTTAGGGCTGGAAAAACCTAATGGGACCAAATATAAGCCTGGGATCTGAACCTTCCTTCACTTTGGGGGATTTTCTGAGCTGATTCAAGATTTATATCCTTGTGCTATTTTCCCTCTAAAACACTCTGATATATTCCCTTTTGAATGGGCCCCTGGTCTGTTATAGTTGGAGAGGGAAGTTAGTCTTTGCTGGGTTCTAAGTGAAATGGCCTGCAAATTTATTATGGGGGTCTCAATACTTTTTCTGAAAGCACCAACTCCTGGGGTCATGTGATTACATGAGAATATGAGATTTGATTTTTTTTTAAAGTAAGTTTCAATCTGTAACTTAGGCTTTTGTTTGCCAGAGTGAGACCCTGAGTAGGAGGGGGGGGGATAGAGGGTGTGTGTAATGAAGCGGCAGTACTATAATTTGGCAATTAATGTAACCCACACTTGTAATGTACATGATTTCTCAAAAGTCTCGCTGGTGCATTTTCCCCCCTTTATTTTAATGTATAATTTGGAAAGCTGCCCTTTTAACCCTCCTGGCACTGGGGGGAGGACACTTATGCATGGCTTCCTTCTCCCAAGAGTTAAAATGCTTAATTTAAAAAGGTATTTTCTAGGATTTCTGCAACAGACGCAAGCATTTTGTCCTTTAAATAAAGCACCATCTAGGCTCTGAATTCGTTGTGTTAATTAACTATGCGTTCTGTTAGGCTGGTGAATTATTCATTGCGACTCGAAGCCTGGGTGACTGGGTTCAGTTCTTAGTCCTCTGAGTCCCAATGATGTTGTGCCATAGAGCTGTGTTGATGTTTTGGGCAAGCCACCTAGCCTGTCTGATCCTCTTGTACTGCATCTATCCAGTGGAGGTAATAGCTACCTGCGTCATGGAAGGCTGATGAGGTTTAATCAGTGAAGGTGGCTGATACACTTTGAGGAGCAAAATGACAAGGGTCGTTACGTGTGGTGCAGTGGGTGATATTTATCCATTGTATTAGCTGCTCTCCCAGTTTCCAGGGCTTTGATACTTGAGTCATTTCCAGCTACTGCACTCTTCACCATTTTTTTAAAATGATCCCATGTTTCTTTTCAGTAATGGTGGAAGGTGGTGGCTTGACAGCCCCGGTGACTGAGTAGGCACAAAAGAGTAACACCAGTGAACAACTGCACAGCAGGCCAGAATATTCAAGGTGATGGCTAATGCCCCTCTCTAGAACTACTGAAAACTAGGGGAAACCTTATGGTAGTGATATGCTGCAGGGAGCCTGAAGGACCATTGTCACATAACACAGGAACCAGGGGTCACCCAATGAAACTAAGAGGCAGCAGGCTTAAAACTAACATAAGGAAGTACTTCACAAACACACAGTCAACCTGTGGAACTCTTGCCATGGGATATTGTGAAGGCCAAAAGTATAAATGGATTTAACGAAAAATTAGATAAGTTGATGGTGGATAGGTCCAGCAATGGCTATTAGCTAAGACAGTCAGGGATGCAACCCGTTGCTCTGGGTGTCCCTAAATCTCTGCTGGCCAGAAGCTGGGGCTGGACAACAGGGGATGGATCACTTGATAATTGCCCTGTTCTGTTCATTCCCTAAGAAGCATCTGACACTGGTCACTGTCAGAAGATAGGATACTGGGCTAGACGGACTTTTGGTCTGACCCAGTACAGCCATTCTTATGTTCTTAAAGGTGTCAGTTGCTGGCAATTGTAATTGGATGTGGGCATGGGGAAAAAACCCTGGCTTGGTTTACCCTGTTGGATTTTAAATCTCAACCTATCCTTCCTGAGAGTGTAGAAAGAATCTGGCATATAATGGGAGATACTGGAAATAACAAACTAAAGTAGTAATGTTAACTCTGTGTGTAGAATATGGCTTTCCTTGCTTTATAGGCACTAAAGCTGCAAGCACTTTTCACTTACTTAGTGTAGAAATGAGACTTAACCTCCCTGATACTTAAAGCATAACTACCCTGGAAGAAAACAGATGTTTGGAAAACTCCAGAAAGACATTTCTGTTTAAAATAGGGATTAGTGAAAACTGCAACATACCTAGCAGCAGCTAGAAAGCCCTACGTGTGGATTACATGACATGTTGATTGGTACATGCATCCTGCATAGCAAAGGCCTAAAGCAAAACTGTTGAGGTAACATCCTGAACTTAGGGAAACTTGGGCCCAGATGTGAGTTTTGCACCTTGAGCTCATTCAAATCAGGGCAGTGAATGTATTTGTCTCCACTTCCCATGCACAACAGAAATCTAGTGTTCATGCCCTTTATGTTCCAGGCACCATATTTCCAAGCCCTGTGCAAAGCCAGGAGTCAGATAATATAGTCAACACACAGGCAACTGAAACAGCCTGTGTTCTTCACAATAGCACTTTGGACATTAGAATAGGATTTACTAAGAGGGGGAGTGCTGGCTGCGGGAAGGTAAGCTACACTCGATTCTCTTCAAAATGTTTCATGGAACCTTTAACTTCCACTTGATTCTGGCAGAAGAGGCTTCAAAGTATAATACTATGATTTAAAAGCAGGAAATCTGTAACAGCTGCCATGATTGTAGTCAGGCCAGAAACTGAAATGGGACTTGGTCTGTGATGGCAGTTAACCATAAAGAGACATGGGCAGGCAAGCTAATGATAGCATGTACTTGAATCTTCAAGGCTTTGACAGGGCCACAAGGAGATGAATGGAAAAGGAAAAGATGAGATCCTTACAAGAGTTGCAAATTCAATATGATCTTGTGAGTGGGTATATAAACCCCAGACAGTTAATGAAGGTGGAAAGGGTTAAGATCCTTCCCTGGAGTAAGAAAAGAAAAATCGCCTTTCCCCCATAGTATTACCTCCGCTGTGAGGACTGGAGGCCAGGTAAAACTATTTGAGGAAGCTTAGCAAAGAGGAAATCTTCTGGGATGTGTAATTAAGTTACCTGGCATATATACAAAGAAGAGCCAGGGAATTTTTCTTTTTCTGCAGGATTTTTTAAGATTTTTTTTAATATAAAAAACATCCAGCTTTCTTTTTTTAACAAAACACTGAATCAAAACATTTGGAGGACAGGGATGGGGGAGGGTGTTGAAATGTCTTGGTTTCTGAGTTCAGAGTTTTTGGTCTTTTTTGTTGTTGTTGTGTTTGTTAACTTATTTTAACAAAAAAAAAACAATGGAAAACTTTTCACAATTTTGTTTGTTTTGTTTACAAAAACAAATTAAGACTTTTTTTTAAGGTGACCAGTTCCAATTTAAAGGCTGTAACTAAGGATCCCATCTACACTAACTAGTGTTTGTGGCCTCTTAGGTCAGGAGCAGGGAACAGGATCCATAGGGGCCGGAATGGGCCTGAGCACAGATAGGAATCTCAGAACCCTGGCTGTCACCCCACTGCCACCCCACCCACACTGAGTCTCAGTACTGCCCCTTACTCCCCCTCCTATTCCTCTGCCCCCATTTTCAGGGAGTTTCCTCCCCCGCAATTTTCACAAGAGGGAGCAGAAAGAGCCTGGTAGTTCAAGGTGGCTCTGCTCCCTTCTTCCTCGCCACGAACAGTGGCTCAGTTTGCTCTCGGCCACTCTGGCCCTGGGGAAGAGGAAAGGGGGTGAAGAACCCCTGGAGCCACACCATGGCCCCAGGCCTCGGAAGAGGGTGAAGAAGCCCATGCTGCAGCTACTCCCTGCCCCAGGTCTGATGAGGAGACTGGAGAACCTCTGGAGTTCCAAAAGGATCAAAGGTGCACTGGGGACAGAACTGGGGCAGAATGGCTGTGGGGGATGGGCATGTCTGGGGCTGAGGCGGATGAACTCATTTGGATTTTTGGCGTCCGGGAGAAGCTGGAAACTCGGCACTGTTAGGGAGCATTTTATACCCATCGGTGTGGTTTGATTTTTGTTCCATCAAGCACCTCTGCACCCTCTAACTGTGGGAGAGTTGACAATACGGTCATGCCACACACATGCACTTGCGGGTGGGCCGGGGTATGTGTCAGAAATCAGGAGACAGACCACATCACACACTAAAACTTTTTCTGTTTTCTGATTTTTTTAAATACAATTTTAGGGCCAAACTCCATAATCGTTTGGGGTCTGACTGGTGATGTTCAAACTTTAGGAGCTGGAAGTACTGGCAGCTACAGCCTGCTGTGGACTGCACCCTGCTGACGAGAGGCTCACCGTCTAAAATGGAGCATTCTCTACCCCAGGGGTTCTCAAACTGGGGGTCGCAAACCCCTGGGGGATCGTGGGGTGATTCCCGGGGGGTCACGAGCTCCCATTCCATTCGGCGGCATTTCTGCGGATGCTCCGAATGCTGATGTGTGTCCGCTGAAAAGCCACCAACTGGAACTCTTCTGCTTTTGGCGGCATTTTGGCGGGCACACAGAGGACCGCTGCGAGTCCGCCAGAATGCCACCAAAACGGGAAGTGTTCTATTCGGACATGCCTCGGGGCCGCAGAGCATGCAGAAGAGCAAAAAGAGCTCTCAGACCTAGAAAGTTTGAGAATCCCTGCCCTACCCTAACCCAACAATAACAACTACTCCACACTGCTTAGGAGGAGGCCTAAAAGGCAGATGGACTGAAGAGTCAGGAACTGCAGGGAGGAAGAAGTTATACTGGACTTTGGTAGAGATGCCTGAGGTGGAAAGAACTGCTGGGGGATGGGTTTGGGAGTGATGAGTTTTGAGATACGTCAGAACAGTTGTTTTTATTTTGAAGGGAAAGAAGTAGCCAAGTCTCAGGGAGAGTTAAAGGACAAGCAGAGAGAAGGAAAAAGTGACAGACAAAGGGAGCCAAAAGGTATGCATTAAGCGTTGGTTTCCTAGTTCAGAGCCCATTGGCAGGGCTTCCAAGAGATGGTGGATTTGAGAGGGGCTGTGGCCCAGAGAGAACAAAGAGCATCTATTGGAGCCACTGTATGTTTTGGACTCTTGCTTACCCTGGAAGTGTGGAGTTTTCTTCGTTTAGCCAGAGGGTTACATTTAAGCTGCCCCCACTCGCTATGGAGAAATGGGCTCCCCCAGCGATGGGCATAGTGGATTATTAACAGAGTCTAAACAATTTCACAGAATCCCGCAAACTGAAAATAGAAAAGACTTATTTGCTCCATCCCCTGACTAATGCAGAATTTTTCCTTTTCACGTATTAGCATAGCATGCTGTCTAGTGGCACATCCAGTCCAATTTTAAGATTTAAGCAAAGGGGCTTAGGTACTTTTTGAATATTCATTCTTAATTCCCCCCCTCCCGTTTAGTTTCTCCCTTTACTTCTTATTACACCACTTTATTACTCTCTCCCCAGCTGCTCTTTTGCTTTCTTGATGTTTATATACTGTGATCATATTCCCTTTAGTTGCTGTCATTTAGCCAAGCTGTTCATATTTAATAAAAAATATGTTGCACATAGAGACTTTAATCCAAGGGTCTCAAAGTACTTTATGCCTCATAACACAACTGTGAGGTTGGGGTTGGGTTATTCTTGTTCTCCTGCCCAGGATACGGAGGGAAGAGAGAGAAAGTGATTTGTCCAAAGGCATATATCACATCTGTGACAGAAACAAGAATAGATCCCAGGTGACCTGGTGCCTACTCTACTCTAACCAATAGAGCACATTCCTTTTGTTTTAATCTTTCTTCATAAGTCCTAGGATCACAAGAATTTCCATACAGGATCAGATCAGAGATCCCTCAAGTCAAGTATTTTCTTTCTGACTGTTGTCAGTATAAGATGCTTCAGAAGAAGATGCAAGGAACCCCATATAACCTGCCACAGAGAGAAGTTTCTTCCTAACCCCACACACTTACTGTAAAATACGATTCTTTGTATCCCTTACATTAGATAAGTTTAAAAATAATTTAACTGTTGATGTTTTCATTATATAGAACTGTCTAGTTGTGTTTTATACTCCTCCTAATTTCTTGGCCTCAGTAATATCTTGTGGCAGTGAGCTTCACTGGGTAGTTATGCATTATGTTTTTTTAAAGTACAGTATTGTAACAGTTTAAATTTGTTGCTTTCAGTTTTGACTGCCCCATTGCTCTTATATTATGAGGAGAGGGTAAATAGAGAAGTAGGTCTGTCACTCCTATCCCAATTATTATTTTGTGTACCTCTTTCATATTGCCTTTAATTTGTTTAGTCTCTGAACTAAAATAGTCCACATCTTTCAATCTTCTATTTAGGCTTTTCTTATACTGTGTTCACCACTATAATATCTGATCACCTTCCAGTAGTGAATTAAACAACATGACTAATATTTGTCACATGCGGTTCATTCTCTCTCGCCTCCTCTCCCTAAGGAGATAACTGTGTGTGCACTGGAAGGTTTTATTTTGAAAGGGCTTGTTTTTAGGTTGTTTTAGAATGTATGTGCTGCTCTATATGTGTCAGGGCTTGTCAATACTTACAGCACTGCAGCACTTAGTGAAGATGCTCCCTAAGCCAACGGGAGAACTTCTCCTGTTGGCATACATACTCCACCTCCTCAAGAGGTAGAGTTTTATATCAGTGTGAGAAGCTCTCCTGTCAATTTAGCGCTGTCTACACCAGAAGTTCAGTCGGTATCACAGGCGTCAACTTTCCAAAGTTCCAGGAGGTGCTAGACCCCTCAACTCTGCCCCAGGCCCCGCCCTCACTCCACCCCTTCCTGCCCCCCGCTCTGCTCCCTCCCCGGAGCATGCACAGAGTTGAACCCTATAATTGGTATATTTTCCACACCCCTGAGTGACGTAGTTATACCAGCATAAGTTTGTCGTGTAGACCAGGGCTTTGAGAAAGCAGGTTGAGGATGTGCACCTTGAACTTGGAGTGGAAGTTGAAGTTTCTCTTTTCTGGAAGCCTCCCCATGCCTCTAATAACTTTCTTGGCCTATCTCTGGGTCTCTTCTATTTCTGAACTATTTCTTTAGAGACATTAGCCACAACTTTTACCTCTTGAAATAGAAAACGTTTGAAAATAAGAGCTCTTGTAAGGAATGTTTAGAAGGCAATCCTTTGTTGTTTGCAAAGTGACTAGGCAGTCTTGTCTGTTCTGAGTCCCAGTATATTAACAGGAGGATTGGTGCAGTAACGAGGACAGTCACTCAGACAGGATGGCATTTTTATTTTTAATGTGAGTACATTTAATAAAAAAACTTAAAATGTTTTGAAGAAATAGACATTAAATGATGTTGTTTATATAACACCTGATGAGTGTTAGAGAGGAAACTCAGTGTGAAAACTAGCACATCATGAGCAATAGTAACAGACAAAGCCACAACTTTGCTAGAGAAGGAGAATGAGGGTGCAATTTCAGTGCAACAGAGAAGAAAGAGGTTTGAAGATAGTTTTTAAATTATGGCATGAATGAGGAGGAGGAGGAAGATAGCATTCGGGGGAGTAGAGATTGAAGACGAGAAGCAAAATATTTAGGAACAGCATCGGAGGCATGAACAGTATTGAAATGAGAAGCTGGCACTAGTAAGGTGTGACAAAGAAAGAGACCTGTTTTTATGAAAATAGTGCTGAAAATAAAGCAAGGGGTTAGCTTCCTGTATTTAAACAGGGATTCCCGCAACGTGTCCATCCGCTGTCATCCTCCACCCTCTGCCTTGGTCTCTGAGGGCTTGTCTTCCCAGAGACTGTGCTCAGCAAACCAGATTGTGAATCTACAGCTCACTAGCTAGCCACACATTAACTAGCCATGCGGACCCTGCTACCAGGCATGAAAAATGTCCCTTGTGTGCTTTGACTGCTGTAGATTTACACCTTGGCTTGCCACATGCTAAGTCTCTGTGTACACAAGCCCTGATAAATGTTTATGAGGATGCTGCAGAAGCTACAAACCTTTCAACTTGACAAGATGCAAATGTGGGGCCCACTGTGTGACAGAAACCCAGAATGAGGAGACACAAGATATTCACTAAGCAAGCCTAAAATAGTGAGGGATTCCCTCCTTCAGCATAAATGGCTCCCTAACTAACCATTCTCCCCTGGTTCGTTTGTTCTGATGTAAATAATCCTCAGCAACAAAAGTGAGGGGATGCCAAATTTATGTGGGACCTTGCGAACTCTGGGACTTAAATGAGTGAGGTCCCTCAAATGTGGGGATATTCGAGAGATTTGTGTGCAAGGGAATGGCGTGGGAAGAATTATTTTCTAGTTTAAAATGCCAGCACTACTTCATAGCCAAGGAGGTAACAGCATTTGACGTACAAGGGCCACCGCCTGGAATTGTCTCTGAAAAATCTATGAAGTATTTTGCATAGCACATTGTTTGCTGGTGATATCTTTTGTGGGGGTGGGGGCGGGGAGAAGGCCATGAACCTTTGGGTTAAGCTGACCCTGGCAGGGGTAATCCAGATGTGTGGCACTCTGGAGATAGGGAACTCATCCTAGCTCTCCTTTCAGTTTGAGGGTGATCTCTCTGTGAGGGACCCTAGTGGACTTCTCTAGCATGTCAATATGTATAAGGCTATGGCAACAGCTGTTGTCACCCATGGCTCCATTTCTTAAGGTAGTTACAAATAGCTCTCGGGTGAGAAATTTAATATGGGGGAACAAGAGACTGAGAGAGGCAGAGTGAGGAGAAGACTGGTGAGATGTGCCAGCTATGGGGCAAAATGAGCTAGGTGGGCTGTGTGATCTTGAGCAGATTACAGGGGCCACTCAGGTCAACGGCGCCACATGGAATCGTGATGCTGTGGAGTGAATATGCCAAGCTTTTACCTCTGCAGTCCCAAGTCCAAAACTTCCTTCCAAACAAATAGAAAGGGTGGAGTTAGAATTGGATTAGTAGGGGATGCAGTTGGCTCAGTGTTGACATGCACTGGCACAATCGGAGAGGGGCCAGTGTTGGTGTAGCAGGCCAGGGATGGAGATCACTGGCAATATCCAGAGGGTTGTGCTACTGGAATGGCTTTGGGTGTAGTATTTTGGGACTGAGTGTGCAGTGGTAAGGGTTGTGTGCATCAGGGAACTTTTATGGCACTTGTGCATGTCATGCCAGTACAATTTAGCCTCAGCAACATGTTCACTCAGTCTTGAGCAAAAAAATGTTTTTCTCTCCAAGTCCCAGCCACCCATTATGATAGCTCAGCCCTTCTGTTCCTCTGATCAGTGGCACATTAGCAGGAAGGTGCGGAATATACATTGATGTTATACTCTGAGCTTTGATTCTTCTTCTTTGTAATGATTTAATATTTTGGCTTAGTAAACAATCTGCATATGCAAAACAAAACCTTACAACCCTCCTCAACACTGGCTGGCTCCTTTGAGCTCATCCCATTAACTTCCTGAGAGCAAAACCTTTTTGAACAGCCATTTCAGAATGTGTGAAATTGATTTCATATCCATCTTTCTCAGTGAAAGAAGATGGCGGCACAGAGCTGAGGACTCTTTCTTTATCCCCCTCCCCTTGCTTTAGTTTTTGAGAGATCCTATTCCCACAGCTCATCTCCATGGTACAAAACAGATGGCTTTCAGTCTCACTGATGCTGTGCCTGGTGCCTGCAGGTTAGCCACACTGACTTAACACACTGTTTCCACCCTGTACCTACTGGTGAGAAAACAATAGGAAACAAATTTATAACTGCCCCTCCTCAGGTCATTTGCATAGTGCAAATTCCCCCACTACCTCTCTTCCTCACCCCCCGCCCACGAATGTCTTCATGTAATTAATTAATACAGCATTCATCAGTGCTTAATTCACGTTTCTGTAGTACACCAGGATGGCAGGGAAAGGCGGGGAGGGGGGACCCTACAGAGGAGGACAGTAATATGCTCCAGTTTCGCCCTTCTATCGGTGGAACTTAATTAGTCCCCATGATAATATGTGATCATTTCCTGCAGCCTTTGGATCACACGGTTCAAAAAAAATTTAGTGCACCCTAGTGTATAGCCCGTTCCAAACAAACACTGCAGCATCTTTCCCTTAAGAGTCGGTGCATGGGTTTTGTGTCTGGATTTTTTGCAGGGGGATTGAGAAGGGGGAATGTATGGAGGGGCAGGACAATCTGTTGTAACAAAGCCCCCTCTTTCTTTCCAATCTTAAACCCTAAACCCCACAGTGTTGAGCCAGGTGAGGAAAGGAAGCAAAATAACCTGATGCTGCCTCCTTAGATACAGTCTGTCTCTGGGTTTTGACACTGGCAATGGGCAAGGTATCTGGTGTGCTGGAGCTGAAACTGTGTCAGGCTGTAAAGAGTCGAGTATATTCATTTTTGCTCATAGCTGTTACTACTGGTATTGCAGGCTTGTTATTTTTTTTTCTTTTTTAAACATGACCTGTTTTCACATGCAGTACTTCCTATATTGCAAATTCTTACTGCCTTTGCCCTGAAGGGGACCACAGCTGGAAAGCCAGCGAAGATGGGGGGAGGGCACGCGGGCCCACGCTTTTATTTTTCGACTCTGTCAAAATAGCAAACTGGAAAAACACACAGAAAATTTAACCGATGTGGCAATTTCAAGAGGCAAGCATAACTTCTCAAGGACCTTCTGCAAAGTCATCCAATCTGCGAGGTAATTTCCTGCTGGTTAATTAGCATTGGTTTACAGAGCACATTGGAATTTAAGCATGTGTGGTTTTTTTTCTATTTTTTTTAAGCTTTAAAAGGAACACCCCCCCCCCCAAACAACAGTGTATGCTGGCAGTTCATTCCTTGGCAGCATACAAATGAAGTGGGGGCAGAGGCTTGTAAGTATGGACGTGAATGCCAGTCGCTAATTCAAAAGACTAGGTCTTTTATTTGCATGTTGTCTTTGGAGGGAGACTCATGACTCTCCTCCCCTTAAAACAAAACAATCCCCCTTTGCTTTAAACATTTTGTATCGTCAGTGACTGCAAAATTCAGATTGTCTGGACACCACATTTAAAATAAAATAAATAAAGTAGGTAGTAGATGGGAGAGAGAGGGAGAGGTAGGATGGGGGAGGGAGGAGAAAAACAAAAGCGAAAAATATACTGCCTGGCATGCCGAGGTGTTCTGCGGTGGATCAGGCGCCTTGCCAAGTGTGCACACAATAAGCAGTTGTAGTATGCACAGTGCCCTTGTCTTCACTAATGGCAGCTGCAAAAGAAAAAGTCTTGAGCATTGATTACGATGGAGGGCAACTCATTGGGGGGGGGGGAAACGGGCGGGGGTGTGGGGATGCGGAAATATAGACAGGCAGATTTGCGTGTCTCCCTCTGCCCCACTGTTTCCCTTAGATCCAAAATGGCTGGCGATGTTCCCTAACACCCCCCCCACCCCCCCATTTTCTTCTCTCTCTCTCTCATCCTCCCGCCCCCCTTTTTCAAGGATCTTGATGTTAATGCTGTAGGTCTTTAGCTTGAATGCAAAGGCTGTTTTCTATCAGTTCGGCACACCAGCCTGTGAGATGCCATCTCGCTCACATTCTTCCCAACGCTAGACAGAACTGAGGAATCTGAAAGGCATTATTGGTGCTCCGGCAGCCTGACGCGCCCTGTGCACTTGACTCGCTCGATTTGCATATGCAATACAGCCATACGTAATGAGTGTGAGTAATTATGCCAATCAGAGGGTTGGTTTGTGTGGGGCGGTATTTTTTCCCCCTTCCTCCCCTCTTTATTCCCGGCCTGCGGCATTGAAACTTCGCTACCTCTTTGGTGGTGGACTTAGGGGCAAAGGGGGAGGGAAAAAAAGGGGGTCAGTTGGCACAGCAACTGTTGTTAAGGGAGAATAGGAGGCTTTCTTAGATACAGTAGCAGCTGCCAGCCAGAATAGCAAAGACGAGAGACTTGGCACCACTCCAGCTTCCTGGAGGGTTTCAGAGGGATGGTATGTTTGAGGGTAAGACTAGCTAATTAATCTTCCGGCAGGGAACAATGCAATATCAGACAATTACAAAGACAGAATGAAATGACAATAGTGGGAAGGCTGGCGTATGAATTTCTCAAAGGGTCCACTCCTCAGCCCACTGCTGTATACTTTCTATGTGGGGAAAGCACCGACTGCACTTGCGTTTTTGTTTGAATTGAATTATATCCATTTAAGGGAGAGGCTGGTGGGAAGGTGGGAGGGAGGGTGGAAAACTAGACTTGGTTGCATAAAGGTTTTCAGAAGAGAAAGGGAGAATTGTTCTAATTGAAACGAGTCCCCACTCCACACGCCATACTCAGGAGGCAAAAAATGTGTTGTCAGCAACCCCATTGGTTTATGGGTTTGGGTTGTGTTCTCCCCATGCCCAATCCTCCGGTTGTTCTGCGATGATGCCATGGTGTGAAACAGAGATCCATTTTGGGGCCGGGGGGATGGCTGGTGGGCTAGAGGGGAAAGCCTTCCTCAAAGCTCTGCTAGTTTCTGGAAGTTATTGGGGAAACACACCTACTAGCCCAGTGGCAGTAATTGCCAATAATTAGCCGTAATAACTGTTACCAGCAGTTGGGATGCTGTGATGAATAGGGCAGCACAAGTCATGTGTCAGAGGCTCCCCGTCTGTTTATTTGCAGTGGGGAAAGTATTAAAAAAGTCTCATTTATCCTGGAGCTTAGGAAAACATCAGCAGGAGTTCACGGTCTCTCCAGTATTTGCATGAGAAACCACTCCCTCCCCTCAGGGCTTTACAGCTAAGCTATTGAATCTCCCTCCAGGCACTGCGATCCCAGAATGAAACTTGATGCAAAGGGGTCTCCGTATAGGAATGATTAAAAATGAAATAAAAGCAAAATTGGTCAAATTCTGCAAATAAAATATGTATTTCTGGGGCTCAGGCCCAAGTGATGGTTTCATACTGTGGCCTTTGCACCATGGGGGATGCTTTGCAAAACTGCCCCTTGGCAACTCATCCAATACAGCACAGAAGAGAAAAAAAGCTTGTTGGATCTATTCCTTCTCTGTCGCTCTCCCTCCTGTGTGAGGGAGCTGTTTTGTTTGGTGCCTATGTACAAAAGGTCAGATGTCACAGGCATGGCTTTTAAAAGCCCTTACGGATTTCTGCTCACCTGTGATAGGGAAACGGCTCTTTCTCAACTGATTGGGTATAGACAGTGGGATCTCCAAGTGCCAATTCTCGCTACGGTTATTGGATTTAAGGTATTGTAAAATAAAGGGAAATTTTTTAAAAAAGTTGCATGATTATTTTTTAAGGTAATCTAAGAATGAAAAATGTCCAACTGATAACCCTGGGCCCAGTTCTCCAGGCTGCAGGATACTTGTCTCTCTTTTTGGTGGCAGGGGAATAGGCTCTCTGGCAATAGTTCTCTGCTTATCGACAGATACCTCGCAATCTGTAGCAAGGCAAGTCTCTCTCCACACCTCTCCCTGACGTCCTGCTCTAGGGGGAACAACTCGAGAGTGGAAAGTAAGTTCAGTCTCCACACCTGACATATTCATTCCTCATCATGTCACCTGAAGACCACCACCAAAGACACTGTCGGTGGGTTTTGTAATGTGGAGAGATGCCATTTGTCCACCAGCAGCGAGGTAGAGACCTTCAGAGACAATGGAAACCGTTGCTGCCTTGGTTTCATTGGGACTTTCTCAACAGTGACTCCACCAAAAGCCTCTTGGGTCAGTTTCTTGTAAGGGTGAGTAGCTTTTTGTTCAGCTTCAACAAAGAAAAGGAAATGTGAAGCCAACATTCTCTGTGAACACAAGTTCCCTGATGAGCTGCGGGGTATGCAGTCTAAAAGCATCTCCAAGCCAGCCCTACTTGCTCTGGGCCAACTCCGACACCTTCAGCTCCGATCCATGAAACTGAAGTCATAAGGCTGTGAAGAAAGGATCCAGATTACTGAAGGGGGAACCTGAGAAGGTGCAATTCACATCATATTTTGTATTTGTACAGATCCTTTTCTCTTGGGATCTGAGAGTTTTTTCACCACAGGGTATTAATCCCTTTTTAGAGATAGGGAAATGGAGGGCCTGGAGGGTTAAGTGAGTCCCCTGACAAGGCTATGCAGCAACTCAGTGACAGATCTGGGAAAGAGCTGATTATATCTCACCTGACCAGACCCGTTGCCAGGGTAACTGAGCCGAGGTCTCCTGATTCCCAGTCCTCTGCTCTAGCTCTTACACCTCTTAATCCTGCCCTGCCCTTTGGAAGCTCAGTCAAACACCTTGGGACCGCACATTTGGGCCTGGAACTCTTGTGAGATCAGCCTTTTCAGAAGATGGGCAGACTACCATCCGAGCTTCTGTGCAGGTGCAAAGTTACCTCAGGCAGCCTTCCTCAGGAATCTGATGCTGTTACTTCAGGAACCTCGCTGGAACCCGGAAGTGAAGTGAGAGAAGAAAGCAAAAGGAATCTGATCATTTTGATACTCAGCAAAAGGATCCATTTGGGTTTGGTTTGAATCTTGGGGATAGGTTTGTGATGGTTTGTACTTTACCCAAAAACTATTCACCATTCCTGAGAGCAGATTTTGTACCTTTGGAATCCTACATCCAACTGACTTTTCTGGGTTTGCTCTGCCTTCGGTTATGGGTATACTAATCTTGTTGATACCAGTGGATCTGGACTTGACTTTCTAGAGCAGAGTTTTCACCTTTATGTGTACAGTAGAGCGGTTTAAAACAAAAGCGTGCGTGAAATTCTAAAGAAATGGCTGTAATTTCGCAGGTGTCTTTTGTTTAACTCCAGGTTTGTGCTTTCTGAATTTTCTATGGATATATATTTTTAAATGGAAAAATTCTAATTTTGAATTTTTTGCCTTTTAAAAAATATCCCTCTTCCCTCATGTGACAATCTGACCAATCAAGTTACAAAGTGGTGACACATGTCTGGTCCTGGCTTGGACTTTTTCATGCTCCCTTTCACACTACACAACTGACTCTGACAGTAAAGGTGGACATATCCAACCTGCATTTGGGTGCTAAAGCAAAACAGGTGCATTGTCACTTCCACTGTCATAATCCATTGCTCATCTGAAGCAAGCATGCCTCATGGGACATTGGGACTGGAAATGGAGCCAAATACATAAATACAGTTGTATCTAATCTGACTTTTTTAACCCTTTGATATATTAAGGCTTCAGAACAGTGGATCTTATCTCAGTCTGCTCTGTGCTGAGACCGCATTCCCATTTCCTTTTCCATACTGGGATCCTCTACCCTATCTAGCCTATTGGAAGGGCAGGAAGATTGCAACACTGTGACATGTATTTACAATCCCCAGACTGAGACTCCATGCTTTCATTGCTATAGCTAGCAAGGTAGAATGTGTGATCTTAGGGATGAATATTTTCTGCTTGCCACTGAAATGTAAGATAATGGCTACCTGCTGAGTGGAGCATGGTAGCTAGGAAAGGGTTAACAACGCCCTGAATGTCTCCCATTCCTGCGGGCTAGTGCACCTGTGCATTGCTGTTTACCACAGGGTGCCTTCCTTTATATCATGCCGAGCCTCTTCAAGTCAACCACTTGAGTTAGGAAATGTAATTTGTAATAAATCTGTATTACAGTACCGCATTACTGTACAAGTAAATCTGCTTCAATGGTTGTAAAAATTAATTCCTTATCCTAAACATTATTATATAGCTTTTAAAATGAATTGACTGTGGTTGGTATCTTAGTACGTGCCATTATTGGTAATTAGTGTAACAAAATAATGTTGCTGTAATATTTCCTTCCTGCTCCTCCCTCCATTAGGAGCCATTTCCTATTAGACAATCAGAATCGCAAATATGATGCTTGCATGCAAACCTCATGCTTTGATTTTTGTATTGGAAGACAATTCTGCATGTTCTGCATCTTGGATTGCAGTTTTGCCAATAAGTTTTTGATTATACATAAGCATCAAAGTCACAGTACTTCAAGGCCCAGTGTGTCAAGATGCTGATCATTCTTCTGAACTTGGATTCTGTTCAACAGAAGCTGAATTTGCTTAGACCTCCCAGGACTTGGCCTGTACTTTGGATAGCACCTTTCCTACAAAGAAGATCTCAACAGGCTTTACTGTGGAACATCATACAGGCATATTTTGGGCAGACTCATCAGCTTCAAAAATTGTGTTTTCATTAAAACTTTCCATCTCTTCTGATGGTGAAGTTAGGCAGGGTACTCTTTTCAGCCTGCTGGAAGACAGCCTAAATAGCTCAGGAAGTTGTGATCTGAGAAGAATGAGGTGTTAACTCTGAAATCTAATAACACATTGAATGTCATTATTTCTTAATATTTCCCTGCTGATCGCTTTTGCTGAACCATCCAGCTGCTCATACAGAATTTAAGTACAGGACTTTTTCCCTCCATAGTATGACCACCAGTTAAACAATGTAAGTGGGAAGCATATGGTACAAATAGAACAACATTTCATATTCTCTTTATAACAGTGTTTTACATATTTGAAGACTATTATGTCCCCTTCAGCCTTCTCTTTTCTAGACTAAATATGTCAGTTCTTTCAGTCTTTCCTCAAGAGATTTAGAAAATCTGACCTGTAATAATTTGTGATGTTCTGTTCTGGATTCTCTCCAATTTGTTTACATCTTTCTTAAAGTGTGATTCTCAAGGTCTTCTCATGGATGGCTACCAAAATGACATGTAGTGGGCAGCTTTGTAGGATTAGCCAGGAAATTGGTTACATTTTCTCCTTCATGTTGGTTTCTTAAGTGAAATTTTTCTCTCTTAGTTAAGGAATTTTTGGAGGAGAACATAGCCCTTTTCAAACACTTTGATCAAGTCATCAGAGTCCAAATCACCTGGCTTTTGAGGGAAATTCTAAGCCTTTCAGGACTGCAAATATCTTTTTTCCAACTGCAGTTAGCATTTTATTGTATTTTACTACGCCCCCTAGTTACAGAGTGGCTGGCTCCTGTAAATAAAGTAAGTCCTTCTCTATGCTAGGACAGCTGCTCCTGTCCATTTGGCCAGTTAAGAAGGTAGGGAAGCCGTTGAAACCTATAAAGGACGAGGGAGAATCAGAGACAGGGAGAGGCCTGGTGAACCAGAGTTGCCTGAGAGGAAATCAGGGCAGATGAGAGCTGGCAGAGACTGTATGTTTGGGACCTGGGAGAAAGTTGGAGGTAGGAGAACAGCAAGTGGGTTTGTTGGCTCATGTCCCCAAGACCGAGAACTTGAGGAAGAGGGCTGGAGGGCAGGAGAAGCTGCAGAGGGAGATTCCTGTTGGCTCTAAGCCAGCTAGCCAGAGCCAAGGACCAGGGAAGACTGAAGGCAGGGGACCAGAAAAGAAGCTTATCTTCTGCCATCCCTGGGGCTGGAGGGCTGGACCCAGAGGAGCCATGAGAGGGCTAGGGGGAGTGAGGGATGCTCCCCAGTAAAGATGATCTGCCAGAGAACAGGGTGTGGGGGTTCCCACTGGGAAGAGTGGAATTATGTTCCAGTAGGAAGGGCTGGTACAAGAATAGTAGAAGCCTTCCAGAGAGTCCGGATAGGATCAAAGGCACTGGTGTGTAACATATAGAGTGTCATGAGATGAGACACTGGGTGAGCTTAATGACTGTTTGCACTGGAGTGAGAAGTGAACTGTGCGTGTTTCAGACCATTTGCACAATATTTTATAATAAACCATCCCTAAGGACAGTGTTGTTATGTTAAGAGAGCCTACATGGAATTACTGGGGACGAATTTTTGTCTAAATAAATATATTTCCACAAAAGTATTTTGTCTCATTGGCATTTTCTGGTGGAAAAATTGTTCTGTTAGAAAATTTCCAACCAAATCTTCTTCTGTATGATATATCCAACCCTACTAGGTTCATTCTTGCTTTTGGGCTCCAGGCCAGTTCCAGCTGCAATGCTATCAACTGACAGATCTTGTGATCTCTGACGTGGAATATTCCAGACCTTGAAGGTTCCATTTGTATAGATGGTTACCACTGTTTTTAAAGCTCCACTCTAAAATATTGGTTTTAGGTGCTTTTGTCTGGGATTCAGACACAGAAATCCCTCCAGTGGGCCACCATATGAACATGCTTTAACAAAAATGTACAACTTCTGGGGTTAAAATAGGACTTCACCATTGTCCACAGTCAATTTCTGAACTGGTAAAGCCTGAAAGAAGCGAGAAAAAAATTCTAACATATTGGTGATACAGCTGCGCTAAAGAATAATAATAATTAATAATCATAATACTGAGCTTTTTATAAAGCACATTTTATCCTTAGATCTCATACTGCTATACAAATGAGGTAAGCATAAGTATAGGATCTGTTAGGTGCTTATGGTGCAAGTATGAGCTCTGCGTTAATGTCTTCTGTTATAGTACAGCTCAAAGGAAGGTGTCTTGTATATTATCTTTTCCCATGTGCTTTTGCAGTAAGAGAGTTAAATTGGGGTAGATTTTCTCCATGACAGTGGCCATTGTGTACTGGCTAAGCAGTGAGAAGATGGTTATTGTAACTTGTTTTCTGCTTTTCTGAATTAAGGGGATGTGTCCCAAGTTTGTTAGGTTTTTGGGGTTTTTTTGGTAGGACTATACCAAAGTAACAGATGTTATAAGAAACTTTAGATCGCATTTGGATAATCTTGAATTTTTAAAGTATTTTTTTATTTTTTGTCTCTGGTTGTATGAAAGGTCAGACTCTTTACAACTGCTGTATAAAGGAAAGAAAGATGTTTACATTTAATATAATATAATTTGTGAGAAATCTATGTTATAACTGAGTCATTTTGCTTATTTAGACTTCATAATTATGTGTCTGAATTTAAAACAAGGTGTTTCAAATTTTGTTTACTTTGTGGACCATTTTTTAAGATCATGATTTATCTTGTGGCACAGCTCCATTCACAGCCTCCTGACCCTAATTCCAGACCTTCCTTGTGGCATCTACAAGGCTAGGAAGAAGTAGTAATGGCACAATATTCTTAACACAGAGTACAAATACATTATCTTTAATGTGTTGTGTATGGCTGCCTGGCTGCATCAGTCTCCCCAGTTTTTGGTTTTTTGCATCAGTGCTACTTATCTCCTTTCCTTGATCAATCTTGAATCATTTTCTCTCTGCAGCAGGCTCCTACTGCTGTTAGGATCTTTGCAAAGAGAAACCAAATGAGATTAATCATTTTCCACATCAACCTCTTTGAAAACATAAACTGCTTGCTATCCAGCTCCCAGCTTGTTTCAGAGGGGAGACTGACTTACCTTGCTCATGCTGTGTTTGTTTGCTCTAGCCTTTTTTTGCTGAAAAATTTCTCACTGTTGCTGAAACCAGTTCAGACTTCAGAGGTGACTAGTAGCAGTGGGAACTCTAGTGTAGACAGGATTCTAAACAGCTGCCAGCATTGAAAACCATTGTGCCATCTAAATCTTAATCAAAGTGGATCTACCTGACCCAGTGTTTAAAACGTCAGAGTCCACAATATTACTCCACTAGCATTCACAACCATTTCTGATTCCGCTAGTGTTAGTAACCATCGGAAATTTTTCAGCCAACAGTATTTTTTTTTATCAGTTAGGCACATTTAATCTGAATCCCCCACCCTCCGCCCCACACACACGCTTATTCATGAGTGTATCACAAAGGGTACACTATTCATAATTCACGTTTCAGAATTCACCTCTTGTTTCAGTGTGGTTGTCAGTTCTCTCCCCTTTCCCCTCCCAACTAGGGTAATAGAAATGTAGGGCTGGAAAGGAACTTGAGAAGTCAAGCCCAGCCCTGTGTGCTGTGGCAGGACCAAATAAACCTAGACCATCCCTGACAGGTGATCTTTTTCCCAGCTTATTTTTAAAAGTTTCCAACAATGAGGACTCCACAATCTTCCTTGGAAGCCTATTCGAGAGTTTAACTACCCTTATAGTTAGAAAGTGTTTCCTAATATCTAACTAACCTAAATCTCCCTTGAGGCTGATTAAGCCTATTACTTCTTGTCCTTCCTTCATTGCACATGGAAAACAATTGCTCGCCGACCTCTTTATAACAGCTCTTAACCTATTGGAAGACTGTAATTATGTCGCTGCTCACACTTTTTTCTCAAGACTAAACATGCCCAATTTTTTTTTTCCAACCTTTCCTCAGAGGTCAAGTTTTCTAAACTTTTTGTCATTTTTGTTGCTGTCCTCTGGACTCTTTCCAATCTGTATATATTCCCTTTCTAAATTGTGGTGCCCAGAGCTGGGGCCTAAGCTGGGCCAGGTAAAAAGGGTCAATTACGTCCTGTTTCTTATATACAACACTCCTGTTAATGCACCCCAGAATCATATTAGCATTTTTTTGCAGCTGCATCATATTCAGCCTGTGGCCCACTATAACCCCCAGATCCTTTTCAGCAGTACTACTGCCTAGCCAGTTATTCCCAATTTTGTAGTTGTGCATTTGATTTTTCCTTCCTAAATGAAGTACTTTTCACTTGTCACTATTGAATTTCATCTTGTTGAATTCAGAACAATTTGTTAAGGTCATTTTGAATTTTAAACCTGTCTTCCAAAATGCATGCAACCCCTCCCAGCTTGGTCTCATCTGCAGATTTTATAAGAATACTCTCTACTCCATTATCCAAGTCTTTAATGAAAATATTGAGTAGTGCGAGACCTGGGATTGACACCCACTAAATACACTCTGTTAATTGGGCAGCAAACCATTTATAACTACTCTTTGAGCATGGTCTTGCACTCACCTTATAATAAATTCATCTAGACCACATTTCCCTAGTTCGTTTAGAATATGTCATGTGGAACTGTGCCAAAAGCCTTACCAAAATCAAGGTATATCACATCTACTGCTTCCCCCTAATCCTATCCAAGAAGGAAATTATGTTGGTTTGGCATGATTTCTTTTTTATGCTAACTATTCCTTTTGACCCTATTACCTCCAGGTGCTTACAAACTGAGTGTTTAAGAATTTGCTCCAGTATCTTTCCCGATTTTGAAATTAGGCCGACTGATCTATAACGTCACATGAAGTAAGAGAGGCTGACCAGTTTTCAGCAGACTTCCAGTAATATGAAAGATCACCTTGCAGCTGAGTTGAAAGATGGAAAATTTAAGTCCAAAGGGAGGTTTTTATTTTAAAGAAAGTTTTGAGTGAATGAGGATGGGGTTTATCCCTGGAACTGTCCTGTAATCAGAACTGTACTATTCATTTTATGTCAAGAAGGGGCAGAATGGCCTTGTGAGTAAGGCCCTGGATTGAAGTGCAGGAGATCTGGGTTCAAGTCTTCACTTGGTGTGTCTACCTTAGTGACCTTGGGTAAGTCACTTCTCTCCACTTTGAGTCCCATCTATAAATGAGGGTAATACCACTTCCTTTTTGCATCTTGTCTGTGTAGGTTGTGAGCTCCCTGGAGCAGGGACTACCTCTCACTATGTGCTAGGCCCAGTATCTGCACAATCTTGTGTGAGGCTCCTAAGTGCTACTGACTTACAAATAGTAAGTTATCCAACTTAAACTATTTTGTACTGACTGATGCATGTGAAGTGTAGTTGTCTTGGTCAGTTGCATGGTGGCAGCATGTGGTTAAAAACCCTGCATGAACAAAAGCACAATTTACAGCCATACTGCATAGATACTACAACAGGTCCAAGAAAGGTCACGTAAAGGGATGCTGGGTGGGAGCTGAGGACATGCTGAAGAACACAATTCACCCTTAATTAAATAGAATGGTCCATTCAGTAGAGAATATATTCTAAAGTTCTCTTAGGTTGGATGGACTCCGATTGTGCTTGGCCTTTGAAGTGCTGATTAGCTGGGCTGGGAACACACTGATAAAAAGTTAATTTCTATTTGCTGTTGCTTTGTAATTGGATGAACATGAAAGCAATTAAATATTAAAACATACAAACAAATAATGAAGTCACTGTAATTAGCCAAAGTTTGATCACTGTCATATTTATTTAGGAGGAGATGATATATCTCAGCAGGTGACATTTTAAATACCCTTGCCCGCTTTGGTGGTGTCTTCAGAGAATGCTGAATAATATACAGAGGATTTAATTAAACCCCGTTGTAAATCAGCTGTGATGACAAGGAAGTGACAGCTACATGTTGAAATGAGAATTAGACCTCAGCAAGAGAGATTAATTAACTATTTTCTATAGGATTCTACCTAGACTTCTTTCTCTGAGGTTTGAATTTATGTGAAAGGGGGAACTTGTTTGTTGCTGAGGGTGTTCTCTTATCTTTATAAAAAGTTTAATTAAATTTCTGACGTAATCCCTAGAACACTGCCTTTCATCCTAGGATCTAACAGACCTTTAAAAAGGTGAGCATGTGTTGTTATCCCCATCTGACAGCTGGGAGAAACTGAGGCACAGAGCAGTGATGTGACTAGTCAGTGGCAAATCTGGGCACTGAATTCAGTTCACCTGAGTCCCATCCCAGCATGTAGAAGATGCTTCTGCAGAAGAGACTGTACTGAGGGCTTTCACAAACTGGAGGCAAGGGATTTGTTTTTCAGTAGACATTGGCAGATATTTCGAGAGAGGAAACTTTGTGGGCACTGAGGTTGGTTGCTCACCTGCTGTGTCTGAAGTTCATGGGAGTATGAGATCTTTATCGTGTCAATGGACACTAGGAAGGAAGCTCATCTGCTTGTGTGATAAATGAAGGAATTCTTTGGAAAGGCTGGTGTGTTGCTTTGTGCCTTAAAATAAAAGGAAAGGGAAAGGAACCTCATAGGATTTTCTCAGCTTCGTTCGTGTAAGCCCAACGGAAGGTTTGCTTGCCTGTATGTAGTGTTGTTCAAACCCCATTAGGCTAGAAATTTAATAAGAATAGGCTTTCTTGGAGTACTTCTGTCACTGGTCAAAGCCATAAGTACAGAGACTCTCCTAATTATGCCAAACAAATGAAGTTAACCAAACTCTTGAATACCAAAGAATTCGATTTGGTTTGAATTGGGGGTTAATATTTCAGTTGGTCCTTTTCTCAATTAGTTGTACCCTGCTTTATAAGTACATTTTAGCAGACTCTAGACAGTGGTTAAAAAATGCCTGAGATTATGGGGGAAAATCATTGAGATATCTAACATGATTGACCCCATGGGTTTGTCTAGTAAAAATAGCCAGTGTTGGCCAAAGGAGTGCCAAAACAAGAAGTGGGTGCAGACATTTCAGGCGATGAAAGAGTCAATGCCTAAGATGCCTGTGTTGGGAAAGAGAGACAAAGGGGTGCTAAGGTAAAGCTATATGAAATAATAAATGGTATGGAGTGTGCCAGTCAGATACTCCTGTTTGCCTTTGCCTGTAAAATAAGAACAAAGGGAATTAAATGGCAACAAACGTATAAAAAGAGACAAATTTTTACACATCATATGATTAATCTATGCAACTTACTGTTGCAGGGTTTTATTGATATTATAAAGCCAAATACCCTTGAAATGGTTAAAAACAAGATTAGACATTTATACAAATAACATCAGCACCTACTGTTAGAGAACAGTGAGATGGAAAATTATTAGGGCTACCAATTCTCAGGCACACACTGGTCACTAGCTGGGCTTAGGAATCAATTTCACTCTATTACATAGTGTTGGACAATGAGGTATATTATGGGGGGTTTACACCATCCTCTGAAACATCTGGCATTAGCCACCACCACCTGGAACAGGAAACCAGATTAGAATGGGCCGTTCTCCTATGAGAAAAGAGAACCCAGGCATTTTTACAGTGACTCTAGCTGAGTCTTATGCGAGTGAACATTCCTCCATCCAGAGTCCTACTTGGGGGATAAAGTATAATGGAGCAATGACTGGCTTTTGTGAACGGTTAAGCTGCAGTGCCAGGAACCTTATTTCTACTATGACAGTGTAGAGGGAGGTGTGGGCCGAGATCCCTGATTCAGCAAAATACTGAGGCACATGCTTAGTCTTAACCGTATACACAGTGCCAGTGATGACATTTTAATTAGTCTTGTGATTAGTGTTAGGGGTATGGTTGAGAATCTTGAAGAATTGGGACACAGGTGAAAAATTTCTTTCACTCATGAGCCCTGCCCATGAACAAGAGAACGATCTGTGTGGGGAATGGAGCCACGGGACAGGACACACACACGTGATACCGCTGTCAGTGCAGTTTGTGAGAATTTTAACTGTATTTACCCTTCCGGTCAAACCAAATCATCTCCCTGCTTTCGTTACTCCCAGGGGTACCACTGAATTTCTGGGGCCTGCAGAGAGGATGAGTCTGAATGGCGCTGTGTGGAAAGATCAGCACCGAAGAGTCTGTAGTCCTTCCTGGTCAGGTAAGGTGACCCGTTATCTCAGATTGCTGCACACAGGACTCCAGCGCTACATTTGCTACTGGATGTTGTGATTTGCACAGGTGACTTTGCATTCCAAGCGCCTGATTTTCCTTTCTCTCCCACTAGTGTAGATTAGGAGTAAATGTACACACTGGAGGGAAAAGGTTGTACTATGTCTACACCTCGCAGGGCTGTACATTTAATTGTATCAGCTCAAGAATGCATCTTGGATACCTCTGTGGGCAGCTGGATGAAGACTTCTGTTCAGTGTATGGCTGTGGTCTGAAATGCAAATATGATGCTAGCATGCATAAGGAGTGGGGAGAAAAATAATAAGAAAACATTATAATGCTATTATATAAATCAGCCTCATCTGGAATACTGTGTGAAGTACAAATCACTCAATTTCAAAAGAGATATTGCAGACTTAGAGGGGACTCAGAGAGGGCAACAAGAATGATTAAGGGCTTGGAAAAGTCTCCTTTCTAATCTAATCCCAATCTTTTCAATTTCCCTTCATAGGAGACCAATAAGAGGGAATGTGACACAAGTATATAAAAACAATGAATGATACAGAGGAAGTATCTGGGATCTTCTATTCTTTCTGTCTCATAACAAGAACAAGGGAATATTAAATGAAAATAAAAAGATGGCAAACTCAAAACTGATAAAAGGAAATAATTTCATGTTGTGTGAAAAAGCAAACTGTGGAACTCATTGCCACAAGATGTTGCTGAGCCAAGAACTTAAGAGTCAAAGAAGGTTTGGGCAGATGGATAATAAGAATATCCAGAATTGTAATAGTTAGCAAGAAAAAAAAAGTATTGGATGGGAGCTTAAGCCCTGAAACATGAGGTTTTAATTAGTTTTTAACTATTGGGGTTTAGGATGAGGCCTGCATCAGAGGCACATTACTTCACATCAGCCCACTGTGAACTTCTTGTGCCTTCCCTGGAAGCTCCTGGCATGGCTAAAGACAGCACACTGGTCTAGATGGACCAGTATGGCAATCCCTATATTTCTGTGTTGATTAAAGTTCAGTTGAGTTAGACCAGCTTAACCATAGTATGAGGAAGAGAAGAATCATGCACTATAATTAAGGCTATGTTTTCGTCAGGGGTATTTTTAGTAAAAGTCATGAACAAGTCACGGGTAGTAAACAAAAATTCATAGCCTGTGACCTATCATGACTTTTACTAAAAATACCTGTGCCTAAATCTTGGATGGGGGATTGCGGGTGATTTCAGAGTGGTGGTCCCCTACTGGTGCTAGGGGAGGAGCTGGGCCGCGGCACATGACCTGGGACCCCGCGGGTGCTGGGGCAGGGCGGGTGGCAACACACAGCCCGGAACCCCTACTGGTGCTGTGGCGGGGGTGGGGGAGGGTTGGCGGGGCTAGCAGGAGCTCCCTACCCAGCTTCATCTCCCTGCTTCTGCTTGGAGGTTCTGGTAAGGGGGCTCCTTCTTGCCCTCATGCCTACCACTCGCCTTGCCATTTGCCTCCTAATCCCGCTCACTCGCCCACCTGCCTCACCTCCTCGCTTGAAGCACGGGGCCCCCAAAAGTGCAGGGTCGGGGCAGTCACCCCGATTTGCAGTACCCAAGGGACGTCTCTGGAGGCAAGAGTCCTATATAGAAGGGCCTCCTTTGTTTCACAGCCCTGATTCACTGGCTGAGCACTGTCCACCCTGCGTACAGAACAAGGCTAGGGTCCTGTGGAAAAAATAGCACATGCTCATGTATTTAAAGATTATATTGTACAAGGGGCTGAATTTAGATTGCTTGGACAATCTTATTTCCTCCATTTCTACACTTCTCAGTGTTTTGACTTTACAACCTCAATGGTCTTTTAACATAGTGTTCTGGATATAATCTATAGATAAAGTGCCAGTAGATGGTGCTCAAGAATATGTAGCATAGTTCCTGCATATTTTTGGACCCATAAAACTTTTTTGTTGTGTGCCTCAGATGGCTTCCTTTGTATCCACTATTAGCTCCTGTCGTGTTCTGGTTTGGAAATTCAGTGTAAGGAGTGAGGAATCTAAATCTTTGTAGCAGCAGGAATTGTTGGCTGATCCTCATTGTCGTCTGATCATCTCCATTTTCTTTGCACCCTTTGGGTTTAAACAACGTCACAGTCTGGAAATCCTGAGCCAACTCTCTCCTCAGCTGACCCCCTTTTATACTTTGCTTTCAGCTTATTTGTAAAATGACATGAGAATTTAATTTGAAAGCTGATGTTAATTGACCTAAAGAAACCAGGAGCCCTCTGCTGCCTTTAAAAACAAAAAATCTGTGTACTCCCAGCTCTCTTGCTTAACCATGTTCCAGCGCAGATCAGATTGTCTAATGCATATTGAAGCAGCTGCTGTTTTAATACAAAAATAATAATATGGTAGCATTTAGACACTCTGAGATCAGAACTCCATTGTCCTACACACTGTGTATATAGAGAGACATTCCCTGCTCCCAGAGAGTGTAGTTTAAAAAGCCAACGTAAAGGCTAAGAGGAGCGACACGGGCATACAGAGTAGAAGTGACTTGCTCAAGCCCATGCAGCAGGTGAGCAGCAGAGCAAGTAAAAGTCAAGGTCTATCAACTCCCAGTCTAATGTCCTGTTTACTAAACTACACTGCCTTTACAATACAGTGCAGCCTTTTAGCGGTTAGGTTTCCTCAATAAATAAATATTGCATTTTATCATTAATAGAAGCAATGCTCCCATCTTCTAAAATATGTGGCATCTCAGAAAGTGAGGGACTTATTCCCATGGCTATACCCAGACATGGTTTGGGCAGGCATTGTAGAAGTTTCCAGTGCGTTTCTAATGCATCTCAATCCTGCTCGGACCCATTTCAAGATATTGTGCTCTATTCTACCATCGTCCCCACCTCTACCAGTGCACGTTGTCCTTGAAGTGCCGCATCCTCTGCTGTTACATTCTGTAGCTACCACAAATCTTTCCCAATGTACCTTGTTTCCAACCTGCAGAACTCTCTGCTCGTGCTAGGTCTTGTCTGCATTAAGAAAACTAGCACCAGTTTAACAAAATCAGTACAATTATACTGGTGCAAACTTCCCATTGTAGATGTCCTTAGACCAGTTTAGCTTAATTCAGTTTCCAAAATAACCAAAACCAGTATAATCATGACTTATAAGTGGCTTACGTGCATCTACATTAGGGGTTTGCTTTGGTGTAAGTTCACTGATTTAAATTTATTTTAGTTACATGGTGCAATTTTTCTACTCTTGATGAGCCCCTAGTCCAGCCTGGAAGATGGGGTGAAATGGGTGAAAAGAGAGGACAGATCCTCCAGGCTCAGATGGGGATCCCTGTGAAGCACAGGGCTTGTCGGTTCATCACAAATGGAGAGGAGGCAATGCAATCCAGTGGATAGTGCATGTGGCTGGGAGTCAGCAGACCTGGGTTTTATTTTTTCACTTTTCCGCTGACCTGCTGGGAGACCTTGGGCAACTCTCTTCCCGCCTCAGTTTCCCCTCCTTTGTAAAGCACTGAGATCTATTTTTCAGTTCATATTCTATAGATAAATAAGTCTAAAGAAAATAATGGTCAACAAAATTTGGATCAAAATCCAAGTGACCTCACAACATGGAAAAGCTCAGGTCTGAGATTTTGGTGTGAGCCTTGCCCTCCTCCCACCTTCCCTCCGCCCTCTCCACCCCATCCCCGGGGCTTCAGATTTATTATGCCTTAGAAAATTTGCACACCTTATGGAAATTTGCCAGTGGAGAGGGCTGTCTGAGGGCACACCGTTCTCTGGACAGGAAGAAAGCAAGCCGTCTAGCTTAGGTGAAGAAATGGCACACTGCCTTTAGCAGTTTCATTTAGGGAGCCCTCTTGTGGCAAATGCTAAATATGTCTGAGGCTTTCTAAGAACGCTGGCTTGGTACTTGTAAACAATAACCAAATAAATCTACAAAGAAAACATATGTCTAAACAGAGAATGTTCCCATTTCTGTTTGAGGGTTCTCCTTGTCCATAGACTAATTAGCAGTAAAGAATAGTGAAGCTTTGTGAAAGTGAGACAGCAAACTGTTACAGAATCAACAGAATTCCCCCTTCAAAGTTGGTGGCTAAGAGAGAGGCTTTGGTGATCTCTTAGGCAATTTAGTTTAATGCTGTTCTATAATCTCTCTAGAATCCACATGGTATCTGCCGTGTGTAAAATGTACTTGTTTTGTGCCTCTGCTGTTATGGAATATGATGATACAGAACATGACTGCATTAATCACTTTCCTTCCATGCACCTGGCCTTTCCATACCACTTTGCACTTGGCAAACTGGCGAGACTTTTTTGGAGGGGCGGAGGCGGGGAGGGTGTCTTTGTGCTGATAATTTGGACTCATTAAAAATCTCCAGCCTGGTGAGGGAGCAGCAGTGTTGCTGTTCAGAACAGTGAAGGTGATATCAGAAAGCAACTTTGGAAACAATCCTAATTGTCTCTGTTTGCTCCAGTTTGATTGCATGGTACGTTTCTTCAGAGCAATTAGACTGAATGGGAAGGGAATGAGATCTTGTGCCACAACAATTGCCTAGGCTAAGGTCAGTTGCTCCCATTTCAAACCAAAATTAGGCTAGAAAGAGGATGGTCCTGCATCCCTTGGGATGGAAGACTGGGCGGAGCATTGTCACATCTTGGTTAGCATCATTCCACTGAAGGCTCCATTGCTTGGGACTCGTTGTTTTAAATATTGCTCTGGGGGTGGGGGTTGTAGTAGGTGGCACAGTTTTACAGAGGCAATTACCCATTTTATGAGTACAAATCCGAGTGTTCCTCATACAGTGCAACCACACAAACTCTGTGGGTACAACTTCAGATAGGTGTCTTCATCTGAATGTTTTTGCCATACAGATATATTAGAATTGCCTTTATTTTTACTGGGATGTACAGAATTGCATGATCATAAGAAACTGCCACTCAGGAGAGTAATAAAGATATGTTTGCCCTTTTATGGCAGGCCAGGATCTCCAACCTTGTACAAACACAAATGAAAGTTTTGCAGCTTTATTCCCATTTTGCTAAAGAAGGAGACTGAAGCACAGAAAATCTAGTTAGCTTTTCCAAGGCTGCACAGTGAGTGTAGGAAAGAGCTGGGAAAAGTTCTCTTGACTCCCAGAATGAGGCCTAAGGATACCCTCTTCCCTCTGGTAATTCGAATATCATGCCTCCTGCCCTTCCCTACACTCTTTTAACCTCTTCAGGGGCTGGTGACTTTCAGATAAATGTTGAAAAGGTGACACAAAAACCTTTTAAACTTCCTCCACTTTCGGTCAAATTTCTTTGACAGATTTCTGTATAGATCTTATTTATGAGTGAAGCTGACAGAACCCCGAGGGCTCCCTGTTTTTTCACAAGCAGCCTTCTTTCCCTCTCATGCTCTCTCTATTGTCAATTGGGATAAGACCTTGACTGTGACTTTTTTTCCCTCCTCCTTCTGATGTCTCTTCCCCAAGCCCGATGATGACTGCCTGTTTATACAAAGTGGAGATGACATCTGCACTGGGAGTTTTTTATTTCTTCCACATGTTATTGTAATGAGCAAAATAAAAATGAACAGCGTTAGGTAATGTTATTTGCTCGAAAAGCTGGGCTAGGGCTTGTACCTGTTGCTGCGGGGAGATGGCCCGGCTATGCTGATTGAAATAATTAAAGCCCACTGAAACGTCAGGGACAGCACTGGCTTGGGAATGTCGTGTTAGACTGCAATAGAAAACAGATGTTCCCTACTACATTTATTCTCTAAGTGAAAGTATAGCAGATGCAAAACAACATTAAAATGGTATCAAGGCTGTAAATACTGCTCATAATTACTGCGCCAGCCAGGTAATGTCGTTTGCAGCAAGCCAGCTTTCTCCAAAGGATGCTGCAGGCACATTCTGGATGCATAATGTCTTTTAAATGACAGATTTGTGCATTTTTTCCCCTTTTAACATATGTGTGGGTAAGCTTAAGTGCCCATGGGGGAGCTGAGGAGAGTGCTGGATAGTTAGATGAGTGGGCAAGATCCTGCACTCACTGGTAGGAGACGCACTGGGATTGGAGAGTAGAGAACAGCTGCATGTTAGTGACAACAATCATCCTGCTGGCAAAGAACAGGGGTGGCTCAGGCTAGACGGCCACAGTGAGGTTTGAAAAGGAGCAGTGTGCACTCCTGCAGACAGACACAAGCCAGTAGGGTCACTGCAATGTAAGAAGGGGAGAAATAACGGAAGCTACCCAGATAGCCTGGTGGCAATGGTGACACCAGAGTCCTAGAGGCGAGGAATATGCAGGACAGACATGAAATGCATGAAGGAAAAGGTGACTAGGAATAGGAGGGGGAGTGAGGGGAACAGAACGTGGGGGTGGGGAGGAGAAGAGAGATTAAATTAAGAGGAAAAAGGAGGCCGGGCTTAACTTGTCAAACTAAAATTAAATTAATGGGGGAGGGGAGGAAGCTCAAACATTATGGTGAAAAATTTCCAGTGCACTCTTTTTTAAAACTCTAAGAACTTTAAGAATTCAAAAGGGACTGTGAGTGGAGACTGAGTGGGGAGATAGCTGGCATGGCGAGCAGGAGGGGAGGAGCCCATGAGTTTTTCTCTCTATTAAGAGGAGCTACAGAAAAGTTTGAGCACCCCCTTATGTTGGGGCAGCAAAAGTAGAGTTATACCAAAGAAAATGTCTTGCTGCAGTTAGAAGCCCAGTAGTTGGCAGACATCTGCCCATCTTAAGGTTTTATACTGCAGCCCATCACCAGAGTATCTAAGCACCTTGCACATAAAACCAATAGCAAGAGAGAAGCTCCTAGTGGACTCCATGGAGTCTCTGGCACATCTCCATTTTGGGGGTAAAACTTCTTTAGGGGGCAGGGTTGCTTTTCATTTTAAAATTATGAATTTACTTTTTTTTATCCAGCTGTTTTTGATTCAGGTATGGTTTTTGCATGTTTGGGGGTTTTGAGTAGAAGGGGTGCCAATGTTAGGCATTCTTAGGGTGGAAAGACCTCTTCAAAGGAAGATTTTGCAGCATTTCTCAAAGATGGTCAGACTCTGGGTTTGCCTGATCTCCTCCAGAAACTTGTTCCATAGCCAGATCCCCTTGACTGAGAATACTTTGTCTCCTGCAATCCTGCATTTCATCTTGGGCTTTATGATCTAATTTGTCCCAGTAGAGGGCAACTGTCACGGTGGTTCATAGATCTAAATTTGGTCTTTAATATAGTTGGGCCTAGTTCATTAATTGCTTTGAATATGAGAAGCAAAGGCTTAAACTGGCGTTGAACACTGAATGGGGAGCCAATGGAGGGATGTGAGCATGGGCCTGATATGATTCCGCTGAAACTACGGAGAAGATGGGTAGCCACCTTCCATATGAGTTGCAGCCTATGTAGTGTCTTGAGCTTCAGCTACCACATATTTCTGTAGTGCATCCTGGAGATGGATAAATGCAGAGATGTCTGGGGTTAGGTCCTTGCCCATGAGGAAGAGATGAAGTTTCCTAATGAGCTGGAGGTGAAAGAAGGCATTTTTAGGTACTGCTTCTGGGTAGACAAACCTCCAGGCAGAATGAGAGCTGCAGAACGATCCTTCTCTGAGGTTCCTAGGGAGCTTTTTCTTACTAATCTTCTTCCAGGGATTCTGCTCCCCTTTCCTTGTTGTTTTTTATACTTTTCAATAACTAGCTTGATAAAATGCAGATTGCAGAATTGCGTCCATAGCCTGAGAGCTGCCCTATGTTGTTTCTGTCTAGCACACAGCACTGTGGGCATCAGGAGCTAATGGCTTAAGATGCATCTCAATCTCTAATACCAGCAGGGGCAGGGTATGCGCTAGAAAGCTGATGATATCAATTTAGCTTAGACGTGTGGCTAATAACCTGCCTGGGGGTGACCCATTGCTCTGCTGTAGGTGAACTGGTCAGCAGTTACTGCTAATCCCTCTCATAGGGCATGGTATGTTTAACAGGAAGATGTAGCCTGCTGGGAGGAGTTTGAAGTCTATGGGTTTCAATAGTCAAAGGGCAAAAATGCTGCATTTTCTTTTCTTTTCCTTTCTTTTAAAGCTGGGAAAGAGCAACAGGGAATGGATCACTTAATCATTACCTCTTCTGTTCTTTCCCTCCGAGGCACCTGGTATTGGCCCCTGTTGGAAGACAGGATACTGGGCTAGATGGACGTTTGATCTGACCCAGTTGAGCCGTTCTTATGTTCTAATATGAACTATCAATGGAGGATTTCTACCCACTTGGAATTTCTTCCAAACTTTATTGTGAATTGCTGATATTTCAGCAGCCAGCACTTCAGCTTTTCATGCTTGAGGGCTCCCCCTCTGCCGACTGCAGTCCTTCATGAAGCACGGACAGCACAAGGAGTAGTAGCAGGACCAGAGAGCTTGCCTCTCCCCACCAATGTCTCTCTGGATCTGAAGTGGAAGGGACATTTTATTAAGCCTCCAAAAGAACTTTGCACTGTCCAAGCAACATCTACATGACATGCAATTACATAACCACCCCATTGCATCACTCAAAAGATCACCATACTGTGTCAGTGTCCTGTGATATGCACACTGGACTAAATTCACTCAGAAGCCATGTTGGTTTTTGCAATTTGCACCTCCCTGCGCCTGTGCGCATGTGAATGTGGTCCCCACTCTTTGTGACGTGTACACACAGACCTCCCATCCCCAACACACACCCACTCTAAAATGGTTAGCGCTGCAATATGATTTTAAAAACAGAAAATCTCCTGCTGAATCAAATTATCTAGAGAGAGCAACCAAATGTGCATTAGCTAATCAAACTGTGATTTCAAATTGATTATTGCAAATAACGATCATGGAGTTCTCATAATGGGAATAATAAAAAAGAAAAAGTAGAGGCTGTAGCAGGTGCCTTGGCTAACCTGTCCTTGGCTGCTAGCTAGCGATGAATTTATGTTCCCTCTCCCAATACAGAGATCTCTCTGTGAGTTGATAACCTTGGATTACTGTCCTAATCTGGGTGTTCCCATTACCAATGCTGGCTGGCACAGATGCTTGGCTTGCTGTTTGTTTGGTGCCCCTCCCCCACTCCTCTCTTAGCATTCACGCCTCGCATTGTCCTGCCAACGGCATGGTGAGGTTGGCGGTAATTGGCAGAGTTCCAGTGGGGAGTGCTGGGCTGCTGATTACAGGCATTTCTCACACTTCGCAATGTGGGCAGCAGCCTTGTGCACCTTCACGCTTGTTTCCTTGGCAACCAAATCACTCTGCTAGAGCTCTGCAATGTCAAAAAATGAAACAAGATGACACCCAAGCTCCTTTGAACACCCACCCCACCCCCCAAATCTGTCGCTCCCTGAAATCCTGTGCATTTCAGAGCTGCCATGTGCTAGATGGGCATGCCTGGCTGTTAGAAAAGGAGTGAAAGAAATCACTCTTCCTTGAAGACTGTCTGCTGACATATCCAGATCAGCCAGGTGTTTAAGGACTGTGAAACTGGAAAATGGCTTCTGAGCAAGCCAGGGAACATGTACACTTTCACACTTGTAGGAGACTTCAAGTGGCTTAAGATGGCTGCACCAGCTGCTCTCCTTGTATAACCCCAGCCAAGATGCTGAGCAAGGTACAAAAGAAATAGCATGGTTTTGCAGCTGGGGTAGTGGCCTGGGCATTGGGAGACCTGGCTCTAATCCTAGCTCTGCTGTGTGTGACCTTGGCCAAGTTTATTCATCTGTTTTCCCTCACACCTTTTGTCTCACTTGCCTAATTGGATTCTCTGTGACTAGGTCTTTGTACAGCACCTCACACAGTGAGGACCTGATTTTGGTTGCTATTGTAATACAATCGTGAACGATGAGCTATCCCTCAAACTGACAAACATTTCAACTGTTACATAACAGGATGGACCTTCTATTGACACCCAGTGCTCTGGGATCATTCTCCTTCTAACATTGCCCTATAGCTTTAACCATATCTCCACCTCCTGAAACCTGTGCTGGCAAGTGGTAGTGTACACAGATCTGTGGCTCCCTCCAGTAAAAGACCAGGGCTAAATTGATGACTGTTTTGCCAAGTGCTGACATCCTCTGATGGAAGGCCCCAAAGCAGAGCAAATTATTACCTATTAATAAAGGTACCAACTCTTATTTCTGTATGGTGGCACTTAACACTACTTACTGTCTGCTCAAGCTATCATCCCAGATTAGAATGGTTGACTATATTTTCGATTTATTAGTTCTTCTTTCTTAACTTTGGGTTCCCAGTTCTGGTCCTGGAGTGATATTTTCTATTGCAAACTCTGATGGAAATCTCAGTGCAAACATCCAAAACTCACATGCCCCCTTGCTCCCTTGTATTATTGCACGTCAGGGCACCTGTGCTCTTTCAATGGTGGTTGGTGAAAGCAGCTCTGGAGTCTGAACACCAGCTGGCAGTCATGATGTATTATCGACACTTAGATTAAAAATATTTGAAGAGACCATTCTTACTGGATCAAGACATGGCCAGTTTATTCCCTCCCTCCCTCCATTTTGTAAAGACCGTGCGAAATAGATGCACGGGGAGAGGGGATGTTGATCCATACAACTGGCTTAGTAAGAGAAATTCTGTATTGATGTAACTAAATATACAGCGATTGGGGACTTTGGTAAATGGAATGCAGGTCACTTTTAATTCCAAGTCACTGATTTCAGTGCCACTTAGTGTGGTGAAACGACCAGAAATTATTCTGATGGCTGTTCAAGGGGTAGCTTATATGAGGTGACTTGATGGTGTCAATCCATTGGCTACTCTACACGGGCCCCTACCCTTCCCCCCAACACCTCCACAAAAGAAACCATTAGCATTAACCACCTGGTTGTCCGTTTCTCTCAGTAGCGTCGTAAGAACATGGAGAGTGAAAGGTGCCTTCACTCCTATGAGTGTTCCTTATAGAGTCACAGGAGAAGGGCTGGAAAGCTTGTTTCTGCACTGTTCATACTGCACCTCTCGTGGATTAATCAAGAAATTTACTTTAAAAGTTTACTTTAATAGTACAGTTGGACAGGTTTACCATATTTTCTAGAGTATACTGCATCCCATCCCCCCACCCCTGAAAGGTGAAAGAGTTGTCAGGACAAAAACCAGTCTCCATGTTACAAGGATGCCATCCTAATACCTCCTTCAATGCACACTAGTTCAGATTTTCAACTGTTATTAGAATGTCCTTTGAGCAGATTTGCATCCCAGTTTTATCATGGTGCCTATGAAAGCAATGCTTAGTAAGCGAAAATAGCATCTTTCTTCCATTGGCAAATATGGAATCAATTTGGGGTGTCTTTTTGTATTTGTATGTATGTAACATACTGGCCAAATGTATATGTCCCACCTGAGGCTGTTCCATAGACTGCAGTGGTTCTCACCCAGGGGTGCATGTACCCCTGGGGGTACGCAGAGGTCTTCCCTGGGGTCCATCAATTCATCTAGATATTTGCCTAGTTTTACAGCAAGCAACATAAGCACGAGTGAAGTGAGTGCAAACTAAAATTTCATTCAGACAATGCCTTGTTTATACTGCTGTATATACTATACACTGAAATGTAAGTATAATATTTATATTCCAATTTGTGTATTTTATCATTATATGGTAAAAATGGGAAAGTAAGCAATTTTTCAGCAATAGTGTGTTGTGACGCTTTTGTATTTTTATGTCTGATTTTGTAAGGAGGTAGTTTTTAAGTGAAGTGAAATTTGGGATTTGCAAGACAAATCAGATTCCTGAAAGGGGTACAGAAGATTGGGAGCCACTGCCATAGAGTAGCGATACTTGCTAGTGCTGCCAGCTTATGACTTGAATCTCTTGGCTCGGTTGACTGAGGTCCGTCCTTGGGATATATAAGGGCCTGACTCAATCCCAGCTGATGTCCTCCTGTTTATATATAAACCTATTTTATTAAGATGAGAGTTTATATTCACAAGTGGGTATGCCCATGTTGCCTGATACTCAAGCTTACCTGTCAGGATTTGAATGTAATCACCTCCGCTCTGATTACCATAAACACTTTGATAACCTACCCTTTACCAGCTGTCAGAGAAGTCTTATCACTCTTTGCTAGGGAATTTGCTCCTGTGATTCTGGAATACCTGTCTAATGTACAGGAGATTATTTCCATGGAGAAGTTCGTCCTGTTTCTACAGGTCAGGTCTTTGGACTATAAAGTTACTGTGTAGGCACCATGTTGTGCTTCTGTGCAGCAAATTAGCCTTTGCACAGCTAAACCACTGATTCTGTCTTCACTTGATCATGCTGTATGTCAGGAGGGGTGGGTTGTTGGGGCGGGGGGAGGGAGCTATTTCCTTCCTTCTTGGGGTTCTTTGGTATGAAGATCCACAACTCTTGTGGCCATCCTTCACGAGGAAAGAGGAATGACTTTCACCTTGTTAAGACAAGTTAATTGGTTTAGTGTGAGGGGAGAAAGCTCCCTGTGCTATGAGTCCTGCTTTTAATAAGAACATAAGAATGGCTGTACTGCGTCAGACCAAAGGTCCATTTAGCTCAGCATCCTGTCTTTCGACAGTGACCAATGCCAGGCACCCCAGAGGGAATGATCATCATGTGATCGATCCTCTGTCACCTGTTTCCAGTTTCTGGCAAACAGGCTAGGGACACCATCCCTGTCTATCCTGGCTAATAGCTATGAACTTATCTAGTTCTTTTTTGAACCCTGTTATAGTCTTGGCCTTCACAACATCCTTGGGCAAGGAGTTCCACAGGTTGACTGTGCATTGTGTGAAAAAATTGCTTCCTTTTGTTTGTTTTAAACCTGCAACCTATTAATTTCATTGGGTGACCCCTACTTCTTGTGTTATGAGAAGGAGTAAATAACACTTCCTTATTTACTGTCTCCACACCAGTCATGATTTAACAGACCTCTATCATATCCCCCCTTAATCTCTTTTTCAAGCTGAAAATCTCAGTCTTATTAATCTCTGCTCATATGGCAGCCATTCCATACCCCTAATCATTTTTGTTGCTCTTTTCTGAACCTTTCCCCATTCCAATATACCTTTTTTGAGATAGGGCGACCACATCTGCATGCTGTATTTAAGATGCTGGCATACCATGGATTTAGATAGAGGCAATATGATATTTTCTGTCTTCTTATTATGCATCCCTTTCTTAATGATTCCCAACATTTGGTTTACTTTTCTGACTGCAACTGCACATTGAGTGGCTGTTTTCAGAGAACTATCCACAATGACTCCAAGATCTCTTTCTTGAGTGGTAACAGCTAATTTAGACCCATATGTGTAGTTGGGACTATGTTTTCCAGTGTGCATTACTTTGCATTTATCAACAATTTAATTTCATCTGCCATTTTGTTGCCCAGTCACCCAGTTTTGAGAGATCATTTTGTAGCTCTTCTCAGTCTGCCTGGGACTTAACTATCTTGAGCAGTTTTGTGTCATCTGTAAATTTTGCCACCTCACTATTTACCTCCTTTTCCCGATAATTTATGAATATATTGAATAGGACGGTCTCAGTACAACCCCTGGAAGGACACCACCATTTACCTCTCTCCTTTCTGAAAACTGACCATTTATTCCTAGCCTTTATTTCCTATCTTTTAACCAGTTACCAATCCATGAGAGGACCTTCCCCCTTATCCTATCACAGCATACTTTGCTTAAGAGCCTTTGGTGAGGGACGTTGCTCAAGTCTTTCTGAAAATCTAAGTACACTATATCCACTGGATCCCCTTCATCCACATGCTTCTTGACCCCCTCAAAGAATTCTAGTAGATTGGTGAGGCATGATTTCCCTTTACAAAAACCACATTGATTCCTCCCCAACAAATTATGTTCATCTATGTGTCTGATAATTTTGTTCTTTACTCTAGTTTCAACCAGTTTTCCCAGTGCTGAAGTTAGGCTTACCGGCCTGTAATTGTCGGGATCACCTCTGGAGCCCTTTTAAAAAATTGGCATCACATTAGCTATCCTCCAGTCATTTGGTACAGAAGCTGATTTAAATGATATGTTATAGACTACAGTTAGTAGTTCTGTAATTTCACATTTGAGTTCCTTCAGAACTCTTGGGTGAATACCATCTGGTCCATAAAAGACCATTCATAACGCATCAAATGTTTCCTCTTATTGGGCAGAACAATATAAGAGAGTAATTCAGCTCTTAGCTCAGGTTCTGGTCACTTTGCCTCCACAGCATCATCAGCTAGGGTTGCCAGGCATCCCATTTTAAACTAGAATGCCCAGTTGGAAAGGGACCCTGGCAGCTCTAGTCAGCACTGCTGACTGGGCTGTTAAAAGTCTGGTTGGTGGCACAGCGGGGCTAAGGCAGGCTCCCCGCCTGGCCTGACTCCGTGCAGTTCCTGGAAACAGCTGGCATGTATGGCTCCTAGGCACAGGGGTCAGGGGTGTTCCACATGCTGCCCCTGCCCCTAGCTGCCTGTAAAATATTTAAGTTTCTGTCCCAGCCCAGCAATTTTCACCTGCACTTAACTTATGTAGGGTTTTTGGTTTTTGTTTTATTTGAACTCACCCATTTCTTCAATGAGTGCAGTGTCCTCATAAGTCCTTCATCTAGTGTGCTTCTCTTATGAAAGGACTCAAAGTGCAAAGGTCTCCGTTTAAAAGTTGGGAATGTGCTCATGTAAAAGCGTTTTTTTTCCAGGCTGCTGGGACAGGACTCATTGCTAGACTTTATGAATTCCCAAGGATGCTTGCTAAGAGCCTGATCCAAAGCCTATATGTTTTTCCATTGACTCCAGTGGGCTTTGGATCAGGCCCGAAAGCAGGGAATGGATCTGTTTGGCTCTAAAGCAAGGAAAGGGGCTGACCCTCAGGAAGAGCTGCTGTGATGTCATGCAAGATGGAATCGTCCCATTGCTCTGTGTATCAAAAGAATGGTGTAGACTGGTTTAAACTTCTAAATAATGCCAGCACTATGGGTAACTACAAGGCAAACCTGCTCTCTTGGAGTGGAACAACGGAGAGGCTAAAATAAGAGGTTGTCTGGGACGTGGGGAGTCATGCCAGCATTTTCCTTGGTCTGTTTCCAAACAGATACAGTCTGTGCTTGAGGAAACAAAAGAGATGAGTCAGTCCTCTCAGGGAAGGTTATTATAGGAACCTCTTGCCGCTTCCAATTTAGCCTAGCTTTGAGTGGTTAATTTTCTTTTCAGTGTCCTTTTGAAAAAGAGGAAGTTGGTTCTAGTTCTAACTCATCATACTGAGTCTATTAAATGAAACAATTTCTGACATAGGCTTTGATTGTCTCCCAAAATAGTATGGGGTTGCTATAGAGCATTACAGGATTAAAGTAGCAAGGACAAAAATTAATATCTTACATAATTTAAATGTAAGAGAGAGAGTCCATATTTGAATCAGAGGCATCTGAATCTCTCGTGAGGAGTTTTGCATCCAAAAGGAGATTCACAGAGGGTCTGTCAACCGAGGAATGTCATGTAGCCTTAAGAACATGGCTTGTGCCAGGACTGGCTTTGTACGTGTGGGACTCTGGAAGAGAAATTGGGGAACACTGGGTTCAGTTCTTCAGCCCAGTTGTTGGAATTACCCAGTAGCAGTGTCTGGGATACTCAGGATACTAGCTCTAGCTTCAAGGGCCAGAGGAAAATTTGGTTTTGCAGATGCTTGGGACTTAATTGATGTATTTCTTTGAAATTGCTGCTTTAGTGTGGCAACTGGCTCTACCTGGGGCCCTGTTTCAAATTTGCTGCAAGCAGAACTGCTCCTATAAGAAATGCAGAAAGGACAGGAATCCAGGAGGGAATTTTCAAATCCTTGTGCTGCCCAGTAAGCCACCAGGCCTGCCGTTTGCCTTCCAGATTGCATTGATGATTGCACTGCTGCTTCCTTTCAGGCCAAGCCCTTTGAGGCAGAAGTGGCTCCAGCCTGCTCTCCACTCAGCTGCCAAGGAGAAAGGCCAAATATGCAGGGGGGGAAGGCGCAGGGAGATAAAGACTGAGGGCCCCTGCCCCTCCCAAAGGTAATATGGGACCAGGAGAGTGCTGCAGTCCCAGGCTGAAGGGGTCACTGGCCAGGGGAGACAGGTGAGGCAGTGTCCTCCCCTTTAGCTTGTGTCCCCCAATATGGGGAGACACCACTCGTCTATGGTCTTGCCATGGAGTCAGACAGACTGAGATGCCCAAGGCAAGCTGGACTATGAGATACATGACCACTTTACACCAAAAATCACAATATTCAGGTTACTCCCAGTCCCAAAGGACCAGTCACTCACCCTTCCTCAATTGTACTCTAATCTCAAACCAAAAACAATGCTTATCGCCAATCCTGTAAGAAACCAACTAAAGTTCTATTAACTAGGAAAAGAAAATGAGTTATTGACAAGGTTACGGTAGGTAAATGTACGTACATAAATGAGTTACTGTAAAAAAAAGTTTCTATTAACTTTGACAGTAAGCTGACTCCATGTCCAGGCAAAACAACTCGGGACTCCTTGCAAATGCTTAGAAATCCTCACCCCTCAGAGTTCAAGCAGAATAGGTATGAGAAGTTCTCCTTCACAGGTATTTTTATTCCCCAGTGTTCAGGCTGTGATGGGATGAGGGCTTGGGCACGTACCCTCTCCAGGGCGGTAGGGGGAGCAATCCACAGTCTTTTGTCCACAGTGGCTTCTCTGATGTCTGTAGACCCTTTTTGTTGGGGAGGAGATAACGCCTCTGGTGGCAAACTAGTATTTCACACTTGATAATGCTGCTTCACCCCTAACTGTGGGGGGAAAAAATTTATAGGTACAGAGCAAACATTTAAACATTACTTTATAACATGAGATACAGATATTTGTAAGTAGGATTAATACATGCAGCTGTTCATAAGGTCTAAACACATTCTTATCAATTTAACATCTATTTTAATACATGACCCAGAATGGTTCCCAGCTATGCATTTTTCAGTGTTCAGTGAGACCCAGGCCTTGGCATGAGCTGGCACCTGGTCTGCCAGCATCCCAGCAGGTATGTTGGTTACCTGCGCAGCCTTAACTGCTGCTCTCCAATCCTTACAAAATGTCCATTTTATGAATATAAACTACCTAACAGCCAAACTCGGTAGCTTAAATTAAGGCAGGCAATCCTATGTTCCTACTGGCTATAAGGTATAATGCTATGTACTTGCCATTAGATTTGATGTCTCAGTATGGCGTGCAGTGTTTCAGAGAGGATGTGCATTATCTTTGCAAACAAGGGCGATAAAGTTGGGACTCAAGCTGTGTGGAAGCCTTTTCCCCCCCTCAGATCTGTAGCTAACAGCTGTTTTAATGAACACCTCCTGTTTCAGAGAAGTACAGATTCCATAGAACATGACATTAGGTTACTAGAATGAGGACTCGTCACCTAAGTACAAAATTGCCTACCCCATTTTGAAAAATGGCCCATTTCAGCTTGTCTTTAAAATGAGAGTTCATTTTACACTGACTTTTCCCTTTAACACATGATACATTTAGTCTCTGAGACATCTGGATGAAGAGTGACACATTTTTAATTTAGAGCACCCGGAAAAAAAATGGTTGTGTTTTTCTCCCCCGATAAAGAACTGAGAACTTCACACTGTATGTTGAACTCCAGTTACAGATTCAAATCAATCTGGTAGAATTAGAAGAGGCAATTTTCTGAAATATTCCCTGCTAAAAAGAAGGCACTTGTACATATTGGTGTTATAGTGAATGGGGTACTAGGTACCACTACCCTGCTTGGAATCACAAGTGCTCATCCTCTATCCCAGGCCTGATAGTTCTACCAAGAGCAGGAGATTTCTCTGTTAGTTCGAATGGCAGAGGCATGAGGTTTGACAGCAGGAAGGTATCAGTTATGTCCCTGTAGTGTCCATCATGGACAGCATAGTATAGTAAGAAGAAAAAGTCTTAGATATCATAAAGTTGTTAAAAATATAACATTGTTTCTTACTAAGAAAGGAGTCACAGAAAATGTATATAAGTTAATACGAAGCAAAAAAAGTGTCTCAGTCCTCCTTTCTTATGTGCCCTGCCTCTCTCCCCTCAAGCTGATTTCAAACCCAGACCAAGGGTTCATAGAGTTTCTGGTACTTAGGCACTGGCACACATTGTTGGCCATCTGTGCTGTTTAATTCTGAGCTACCTGTTTGTTGCTAGGTTGCATTAAATACTGCTGCATACTTTTGCCTATACAAGAGCTCAGTAATACAATCACGTGCTAATAAATTCATTTTCTACTTGACTGCTCATTCGTTGAAATATTAGTACATAAGAAGAATACAATCACTGCGAATGTGGGACTGACTAATCAATGTGTAACGAATAATCAGAAAATACAGATGTCTGAGAAAAATGGCAGCAGTGCGGAATGACTGCACCAAGGAAAGGGGGAGAAAAACAGGGAGAGCTGTGAGCAAAACATGACATTGAGCCTTTCCTGCATCCCCTAAATGTCCCAATTTCCTTAGACGTGTCAAGGTGCTGCTGGTTGGGTCATAGGTCCCAGTGCGTCTCACCTTGACAGAACTATTCTGTGATGTTGCCATATTCAGTTGATATTCTTAGGGGGCATTCAAATAATCTCTAGCGACAAAGGAGAATCCTGTTTTGTTTCTACCATTGTGTTATGCAAATTTGTCTTACAGACGCTCCCTGACTTACGCAAGAGTTCCATTCCGGAACACCTTGCATAAATCGAATTTTGTGTAAGTTGGAAACGTATCTCTGACCATTATGTGAAACAACCAACCAACCAAAAAAACCCTCCTTTTTCTGGCTTACGGAATTTTTTCCATAAGCACGGATTTGTGTAACTCGGATTTCTGTACGTCGGGGAGAGCCTGTATTCTGTTTCTCCACAATCTGTTGTTTCCATGTGTAAACTACACAGGCTAAATTCTAGTGATAGCCTAACTGTTCTGGAAACACCGCAACATCCCCCACCGTTGTCTTTTTCCCGACCTGAGCCCTAGCCAGTTTGTGTATATGCCTGCAAGACTGAAAATGTTCACATGTAGGTTTTTGTTTTTTCTTTGTTATTTTTTGTTGTTGCTGTAATTGTGGGTTCCCCCTGGGAGCAGAATCAAAAGGATATGAACAGCAAGAGAGTCGTTTGCTTGTTGTCGTGAAATTCCCAACACAGTTTTTCAGCCCCAGAAAGTTGGAATAGTGTGGTTCAGTATACGACCTTGTGGGTGCTGTTGCAAGCTGGATCTCTGAACCTCAAAAACTACCCTGAAGGTGGCAGCGGGAGTCCTTCCCATAATGTGGCTTGTAAAGTGCTTTGGGATCCTTTGGAACAGATGTTGCTAATCACTATGTAAATGATACAGTCACACTTTTTGGACGGCCTTCCCTTCGCATGAACCATACTAAAGTAATTCATTCGTCTTTCTTTGGAATACACTTCTTTCTAGGAATCCTTCGCTTCTCTGCTGGAGCCCTGAAGGTGCCTCCTCCACCTTTTTATGGTGCAATATATCCCACCTGCCGTTCCATTTTCTAAGCAATAAATCTGGGCCATCTTCTGATTCCCAAAGAGTGCTCAGATTGGCTCCATGGCAAGCTCAGTCAACAGCAGGATGAGGGAAGGGTGAGGTAACACAAGGAGAGGGAGGTAGGGGATGTAAAACCTCTACTGTAATTAGGTGCATTGCAGGGTGTTGTTGTGAGCACTGAGGTACATGGTACACCTGACATGTCTACACAACAGTGGGAAGGATGCTTCTGTGACATTCTGGGATGCAATCCAGACTAGTTGTGGGTTCATGTCACCACCTGCCCTGCAACCTTAGTGCCTTACAATGCTTTGTTGCTGTAGCTCCCACCTGGGCTTCTCACAAACAGCCAAACAACATGCAGGTCACACTCTGAGTATCTATGTGTAGCTGCAGCCTGCCAGCAGCACTTCAGTCAACACTCTGGCTTTCACATGCAGGGTGACCCCAATGCACTCCCAGTCCTAGATTTTTACCAAAACCATGGGTTCTGCCCAATCCAGCCCTCTCCTGGGCAGTTCAGGTATTAGAGGTTCGTTGTCTCTGTAAGGGGTCTCTGTACAACAATTTGCTACCTTAACTGGAGTTACCAAACAATTCAGTGTAAACAAAACACTAGATTAGTTTTGATTAAAGATGAAAACAAGTTTATTTAACTACAAAGAGAGAGGCTTTAAGTGAGCACAAGTGTAAAGTGCTAAAGTCAGAAATTGTTACAAGAAAAATAAAGATAAAATACTTTCTAGTAGTTAAAACTTAACAAACTAGCCTTGGTTCAAGGTGAAATCCTTACCACATGATCCCAGCAATAGGACTAACCAAATTCCTGGGTCAGAACCCTTCCAAAAGTCTAGCGGCTGGTTCCTTTGTCTTCTCAGGTGAAAGAGCTAGACAGAGAAAGAGAAAGAGAGAATACCTGTGATGTTTTTACTCTTCCCTTTTAGTCACCTTTTTGAAATACATTTTCCAGAGGGGAACCCCTAGATAAAGTTCATTATAGCTGTGAAGATGGACATATGGGGTGTCATGGAAAAAGAGGTTCCATGTTTGTTGTTTGTTAAGATGCAAATCCACCTATCCCTTCTCTGCTTTACTGCCAAGGAATGGCCACTTGACTGGTGATTGCCAGTCAACTTTGACACCCAGCTAGATGTGTTACCTTGTCCTTTGTCTTTGAGAAACTGATTTACATACTTCTTTGGTAAACACATTTCGGTCATAACTTCATCTTATGTACATATAGTGTTGCTACACACATTTCACCATGATATTATTGACCTGCAAGTTACTAGTTTTCAAAAGATACCTCACAAGATGTATTTTGAACAGAGATGATTACAGTGGTGTGTCAGGTGTGACTATAGGGGTGCATTTGGTCACAGCTTTCCAGTACAGGCAGAAGGATACCCACTAACTCTGCCCTCGCTAGCATGCTAAAAATAGCAGAGATAGTCATTTCCCCATGGGCACATCCTGCACCAATGGTGGATCTGAGAATGGCATTCAGGAACCCTTTCTTCCTGTCTCTTACATTAAACTCTTGGCAACATTGCCACCGTTGGAAGCTTTCGATAGGACCCTTCTACTCTCCCGGGATATATGAACGTGAGGACGTAGAAAGATTTAGTGAATAATCATTCAGTGTTTTGTAATGCATCTTTTTATCTTTCCTCTTTATAAATCTTAAACCCATGAGCCTGGATAATGCTGGTTGTGCATCATCAACTTTTTGTACTAGGAAATAAAATGTATAACTTTAGTACCTCTCCTGCTTATACTGGGCCAGAATCTGATCTCAGTAACTCAGGGCTAAACTTCAAAGTTGACTTGACGGGAGTCATTTTCATTCAAGGGCATTATTATATGCTGGGTTTACCACCACTATGACAGAGATCAGAATCTGAGCTTTGGAAATGACTCTCCCTTCTTAAAAATAACAGAACTGCGTTCCCATTTTTGCCTCTCCCCAAGCTAGCGGGTGAGGTAGTGTGTGACCTTTCTGCCTTTGTTCCAAAACAAAGTAAGATTCAGGCTGGTAAGGGCTCTTTTGATGTTCATAAGCAGTTCAGTGATCCTGTCGTGTGAAATGATTCCTGCTGGCAGAGATCAGTGCAAGTGATGGGCGAGATGATTAATGTGTCTGTGTGATTATCCCCAAAGCTCTGTGTGTGTATGTGTGTATACATGGGTATGCACTGAAGTTTATCTCTCTCCCATCTCCCTCTCCAGTAGACATACGTTGGTATATTCACTCTGGTTCCAGATTACCTTTCTAGAGGACTCTCAGTTTCATGTGATAAAAACGTTATTCACTTTGGAGGTGAGGGGGGCAAGGATGAGGTTAGGATTAAAGTGACTAGAGGGGAAAGAGAAAGCAAATTCCTTGTGTCTTTTATAGGGTTCAAACTAAAGTGTGTATGTGTTTAGATAAATTCATAACAGTAAGAAACTAGAGCAGATGCTAGTCAGGAATATCTGTGTAGTTTGGAAATGTAGGCAGGATGGGTTAGGGAAAGTGATAGAAGGTTAAGGGGTAGAACTGACTGGGGTAAATATATTTTGTAAAGCATAAAAGAAGTTAATCTTGGTTGGCAGTTGTGTGGGGAAGAGAGGGTATTTTTTCTTCTCCTCTCTTTCCGCCAACCAGTATTCTTTATTGTCTCTCTCAGGTAGATCGCTCATTGCTATAAATTTTCTTATCTCCAGTGCTTTTCCAATTATGGATAACAACAGAAACGCAGTCATTGGTTTCTAAAAGGTCATCAAGATATAAGGCCCGATTGGGAAAGGAATGACTTACGGAGTTGGCTTGTGTAAATCTGAGGAAGTTTTATGCACAAGTCAGGCACAAAATGTAAGTGAGATTCATAAAAAACAGAGATTTACACTGGTTTCAGTTAGTAGAAATCAAGATGCTTATGAAAATTTCCTCTCTTCTGTACGCAAAGAAAAAGCTTTTAAAAGTGGTCTTTTGAATGAATTTAGTGGTGGAGAATGTACCACCTTGACAGCCCACGAGGATGGAGACCTCTGTTTTTCCAAAGATTACTTATAGTGTAAGTGATGGTAAAACAAGCCCTCTCCTCACACCCTGCTTTGCCGGTGACCTGGTGATAACCTCTTTAGAAGAGAGGGCAATTCAGTCTCTTCTGCTTCTCTGCTAAGACTGCCTGCTGTGTCCCACCTGTGCGGATGGTGATATAGCCGCTTGCCTGCTAGAATCAGGATTATTTCCTCTAGCTCATTTCACACATTGCAGGTCACTGAAGGTCCATTGGTGTGGTGGTGTTGCTCTGCTCACCGCTGCAGATCATTGTCAAATTCACACTAACCTAAAGGCAAAAGTCTCCTCAGCTCATTACTGGGGACAATCCCCTTCCCCACCTCTGTGCTTAGTCCGCTTGGAACACACAGTGTGGAAACTGGGTCAGAATTGATTTCCATACATGCAATGCAAGGGTGCTTGTTCCCAGAGCTGTACTGCAGGGCGCAGGTCCCCAAATGAGAGACTCTAGCCTCTCTCAAGAGGGGACACAGTAAAGGGCATTTCTCCGAGTGTCCCTTGGTCTCTCCCAAAACGTCCATTAATTGCCACCTACGTTTCCCTTTGCTTCTCCCCCTGCACTGCTCCAGCTCCCTCCTTGGCTCTATTGCTCCCAATGCCTTCCCTTACTCCTCTTGTCTCCAATGCCCCTATGCTCATCATTCCACTCTCCACCTCCCCGGACCCAACCCAACCCAGCCACCTCAGCAGTCCCCAGGCCTTCACTTTCCTCAGGCCAGCAGCCACTCCTGGAGAGCTTCAGGTGTTTGGACAGCACCCGCTATTCCACCCATCTGAATGTAAACAAGGGGGAAGCATTTGCACAGCATAGCACTATGCACACAGATAAAAATGGCTTTCCTGACCCAAAGAGTTTCCAGCCAAATAAGACAAACCTACAGGAAGACATAAGGCAAACATTCAGGGGAGAAGAGCGTGTGTGTTTGCACATGCAACGAGTGTTAAGAAGCCCTTGGGTCAATATGTTCCTAGAGTGGTAGAACAGAGCCCTGCCATGCCAGGTGCCTAGAGGAGGATGGAGGGAAGGAGGAAGAGGGAGTTTGGCAGCTGTGGGAGAGGAAGGAAGTGAGCTCTCCCCCTCCATAGCTAAACCATACCCCTCCTGGCTGCCCTGTGGCCCTGCCTGTGCAGTGTACAGCAGGCCCTAGAGTCAAGGGATCAAGAAATAAATTTAAGTTCTTCCCAATGCTCTATGTGTCAGGCAGGGGAGAATGGATGCAGAAGAGCAGGCTGTGGGAGCTCACTGGGAGCTCAGAGGGCTCTGCCGGGGTTTATAAACACCGAGGCCCAACCCTCGTATTTGTAATTCAGAAAGACACAGAAACCTAGTCCTAGGAGACAGAGACATTCCCTCTTTCCAAAGACACACGGATGCTCTATTTTAAAGTCTACTATATATTCAGGCCCTGTTTCTAGAGCATGCTACACTGTAGATTGTGGCAAACTCTTCCTTGGTCTTCCCAACTCCATAAATATTAATTTCCAGATGCCTGGGTGCCTAAAGGCATCCGCTGTGGTTCTCCAGCTAAGATGAAGGACACAGTGGAACTGCCCCTCAGTCCACTTTGAAGCTGCATGATCCCAGCCAAGACAGAGGTGCCTGGCAGCTGCAATAGGTAGCGGGAGCTGCCATGAGCTACTTAACCTGCCAACTAATGCACAAAGTCATTTCTGCCACAGCTGTCTGAACAATACATTTGCCAATTAAGTTAATTCAATCAAATCCCTTGTATCCAGCACAAAGGAAAGAGCAAATCCAGGCGAAAGAGAGAACAAGAGTGTAAGCTCTCCTTTATGTCACACACAAAAAGGAAATTTCTATATAGGGTTTGTGTGCATGACTGACGTGTGGTGCCACAGAATCAAAGCCTAGAAATCTTGATTTAAGGGGATGTGTTTTCCTGCATTTGTGCAGAGGCAGGACAGCTCAGGGAAATGGTGATGGCTGGATGCAATGGTTTCACCTCTAGTTCACGTGTTCAAATGCAACCAAGGGCAGGAGTGATCTAAAATTAGAGAGATGCTGCCCACTGGGTAAGAGAGTTCACTGGACTTGATTCTGAAAGGTGAGCAAATTCACCAACATGTATATGAAGCTGCTTTCTCCTGCTGCCTTCTCAACTCTAAAGAACCACTGTACCCATCTTAGCTTGAGTGGATAAACCCTATGAATGCAAATATTCCCATTCCTCACACCCTTTGGTGGTGACCCAACTCTTTGAGGATGTACTTCTTTGCATTCCTCTGCGTGTGAGCATCCATTATGATGATTTACTGAACGCCAGTAATGAACATGAAGCCGTATCATCTGTAGATGACATACTCCTCTGGTCCAAGGATGCTGTAGACAGACAATACAGGTCAGCCCTTTAATACACCTGTTTACCTGATAAAGGTGCACTCTCCCTAAAGAGTGCAGATTTACTTAGGGAGAGATCCCCAGCTGCTGTGAACAGTCATTGCTTCTTTGCCTTTAAAGGGTCAATGGAGCTGTAGTGACTGGCCCATTGATTTCCGCGGAGCTCTGCCAATGGACACCAGCAAAAGCTCTCGCCTTCTCTTCCTCTGACCACCCCACCTACCCATTTTTAGATCAACATTTTTTATGACACAAGAACAAACAATATGTGACGCTGTCCTCTATTCCTGTCTCTGCGGGGTTGGGAGTCTCAACGAGTCAGGGCTTGAGCAGCACTTCTCAGTGCTAAGCATTATCATAACTTTAAAAAACAAAACGAAAAGAAAATTGAGGCCAAATCTCCCCTCACCTACTGGTACAACTCAACTGGGGCTGCCTGGGTCTAAGTGAGGCCATGAGATGGCCCCTATCCTGCAAAGGTCAGTCCTTCAATGGGCAGCCCAGTTGCTTGTTTTGCAGATAAAATTCATAAATTGGTTTTGACAAGTATATGCCAATTTGGAGTATTCCCCACCTGTCCTGCCATTTTAAACGTTTCTTTAGCCATACTGAGGCGATGGCCAAATACAGAAGACCCCAGCTCATGTAAATTATCTTCCCTGCCCACCCCCAAACTCCTAAGAACTCAGAAGAGCTGATCAAAGTGGTTGTGTGCCTCATATGATGTGGGAGCTAATATGGAGCCTTGTTTGAATAATAGTTCTTCATCACTGAAATGAGACAAGAAGGAAAGAGGCAGATTCCCAGCATCAGTGCTTTTTTCCCCCGTCCTGCAGGACAAAGAATGGGAACTGTGAGTGAATTTGCTCGTTTCCAGATTGACACAGAGCGAATGCAGTCACTGGTAATCAGTGCATACAAGAATTTATCACCTCTGCAGATTACAAAGTGGGGAGCAGGTGTCTGACCTACAATGACAAAAACACAGAGTGGCAGTGGGGGAGGAAGTGGGATCAGGGGGAGGAAAACAGATAAGATGTCATTTTTCAGCACAATTTTTCTCTCCTTAATGTTCTCCTAGATTATGGAAAACAATCATGGGACATGAGATGCTGGTATTTTATGATGTCAATGGGGTTTAAGGTTTTAGGTGCAAAAAAAATGTGGTGTTTAGATTTTGTATATTATGGAACATTTATAGGGCACACTAGGTTTATTTAACATTATTTATTTACTCGAGGCAAGAAGGATAAATTGGATTCTGTATCCAAGCACTCGCATCTAAAGGAAATGAAAAGGAATGAACTTGGCCTCCACTCGGGGCAGAAATCAATGCAAGAATGACCCTCACGAGATTAAAGAGCTACTCTTGCCTCAAAGAAAATGCTGAGAGTTACTCAGTACATGAAGCTTTCCCTTCCCATATTGTGTGTTTTCTAGGTTTCTCTTTCCTAATTCTTCGTTACTAGGGATATTGCCATTAAAAAAAACCCCACTGCTCCTGTAGAGTTCTTTTGCTCCCTCCTGTAGGTGCACGTCTCCACCTGACAAATGGCTTCTACTTACTGTGGACGTGATTATGTTGTCACTGAGCAAATTCCAACCTCTGCGCAGGTGTCAATCCATTGACTTCAGTGGAGTTGCACCTGGTCACGGTGGTCTGAAATCACCCCACACTGTTAATGAGCTTGATACTTTGCCCTGTTTTAGGGCCTTCCATCTGAGGATGAAAACATGTTTTATAGACGTTCATTAAGCATCATAGCACCATGGGAGGTAGGGAAGTATGTCACTCATTTTACTAGAGATGTTCTCAAGCTGCAAAAATTCAGATGCAGCTCCCAAATATCCCATAGTTCAGAGCCATTTGATACACATTCACTGTTGCATTTTGCAAGTGGGAAAAGTGAGGCACAGTCAGGTAATAGACCTTACAGAAGGTGACATGCTCTATGTTAGAGCCAGAAATACAAGCCAGGGCTTCTGTCTCCCAGTCCTACACTAGACATTAACCACTAGATAATCCTTCATCTCTTAAGATGGGGACTTGGTAAAAGAAGCAGATGAAGGGTTAAAGATCCTTTTCTCTTCCAAATGTACTTAATACTGAAAAGGAATTACAGAAGCAGAATCTGCCCCATGAGCAGGTAACTGGGCATGAAGCACCAACTTTTTATGAAGCCACTAGAACTGCAGCTCTGGGGGGCTGTGAGCAGGTTTTGCGGGGGGTGCCAACCAGGGCCAGTGTTAGACTTGCTGGGACCCAGGGCAGAAAGCTGAAGCCCTGCTGTGTGGGGCTGAAGCCCGGAACACCCAGTCCTGCCATCTGGGCCTGAAGCCAAAGCCTGAGCAACTTTGCTTTGCGGGGACCCCTGTGGCATGGAGCCCTGGGCAATTGCCCTGCTTGCTACCCCCAAGTGTTGGTCCTGGCTTTTATATGCAGAAAAACAGGGATTTTTGGCACTGGTGGGCCATAGAGTTTTTATAGCATATTGGGCGGGCCTCAGAAAGAAAAACATCAAGGACCCCATTATAAACAATGGCACAATGGAGGAGGGTGACCTCCCCAGACTCAGCTCAAGAACTCCAACTCCTCTTGACATGCTGATGATCCTGGGACCACTTTTCACTCATGGGAGCTGCTCACCACTTTTTGTATCACTCTTAGTCTGACGCTATATAATCCAATTTTGAAGATGGAACTTGTGGGAGTGCAGGGTGTTGTTTTACCTAGATCTACAACAGCCTTCCTGCTAGTAATCTGAGCAGGAATAGTAATAATCATTTGAGAGGGAAGCTAATTAAATTAAAAAGATGACCAAACCGGAGGGATAAACCTTTTGATGAAGAAGGGCTGGGGAAGCATAGAGGGGTGGGGAAGGGGAGGAAAGCACATATCTCTTTGAATCATCAGTGTCTCAGGGCAAGGTTGCTTCAGCCATAGTGAGTATTCCTATGAATTATCTCCTGCTTTTATTGTCTATTGCTACCAGGAAAAGACATGGGGAACTAACTTTTTTTTTTTAATTTGGACAGACTTAAAAGAAGTGGCATCAAATTTGAAGGGCACCCAATCAATCTGTTGTCCTAGCTGCATGAAATTGTATTTCCCTGCCACTTCATATCTTATTTGCAGCAGCTGGGCTGTAAGTCATTGGTGATAACATTCTTTATTATACAGCCGTGTTTATGAACTGTGCCTGGAAAGAGATGATAGAAATATGCAGCAATATGCAAAGGGAGGGAAGGAAGGAGGGGGAATAAATGCTAGTTGCTAGGGCAACCATGGGGCTATTTTGGGCATCAAATTTTGCAGATGATGAAAAGCATTTTCATGTGATGGCTGGTCTCTCCAGGAAAGGAAGGGGAGAGAGGGCATACAATAAACTGTGAAGATAATATTCACGAAGGCAGCCTTTTAATTTTTTCAGTAGTTTCAGCTTTTTAAAAAAGTATTAAAACCAAAAAAGTTGATATAACCTAGTTAGCAGGAAATCTGGGTTTTTTAAAGAATAATAGGAAAAGACAGCCAAGGAATTTAAAAATCTTCACTTCAATGTCTTCCGAGCACCAAGTGAGACTGTTTAAATCTAGCAAGTGCTGTCAACCCTGGGGTCTGTAATTGTTTCGGTTCATAACCAATCCAGTTCACAACAGACAAATGCAAACTTTTCTTCCTAAAAAGATCTTGTGTGCCTCATAAACCATGATTAGCCTCTGTGCTTGGGCTGAGCCCCCACCCCCTACATCATGAACTAAAGAAGTGAATTCCCAAAGACCCAGTTGGACTTTTCAGGGACCCTGGTTTGTCAAAGGGAGAGACAGAGCTATTTTGTCTCCATCTTTAGCTATATAAATACCACTGATCTCTGTTAAAATTCCAAAGTATCTAACTAATGGGAATTGTTCTAGTCACAGCTAATTGTCCAATCTCAATATTTCTAGACTATCCCTAGTGTTAGTCAAGATAATGGCTCAACTCACTATCATTTAAGGACTAGTTTTCTGTTTCTTTTATTTTAAATAGTCTATAATGAATTTAATGCTGATGAAGGGTACAGGACTTGAACCAAGGTACCTCTTTCACACTACATGGAAGTTTTACCTCGAAGCTCAGAAAATGCTGAGGGCTAAAATGGAGTCACTCTGATTTGCACCAGCTGAGGCCCTGGTTGGAACCATTTGCAGCTATTTAAAGTGGGTATGAAATAGTACTGGATCAGAATTCTGCCCTCACATCTGTGGTAGCATTTTACACAGGTGAAAAGAACTGAATGAAGAGGAAGGTCAGGGAGAGCCAGGTTCTCAAAGCACACAACAGGTAGAGCAGGAGCAGGAGGAGGAGGAGGAGGAGGAGGTTCTTCACAGACCTGTTTGCGTTTAGCAGACTGAGTGAAGAATCCCTTTATAATCCTTGTATCCAAGGTTTGTATGTTCCCTGCAATGAGAGCTGCTAGCCCCATCCTGCTTGCCCTAAAGAATCCTTTTCTCCAGCTTGATATTGCATAAATTAAGCAGAATCCAAATAAAAAAATAGCTTATGGCTATTTTGTGCAGCTTGCACCTCACCTTTTCTCTAGAATTCAGAATGTATTGGCAAATTTAGCCAGGAATTGGAAGAAGTTTTCAGCAAGGAACCTTCTCCAAGTACTATGTCACATGTTGGTGTTATTGCTCCCTGATTGTGTTTTTAATTAAACAGTTAGCACTGGTGTTGAGATTCTCCTTCAGTAATTAAAACACAGTAGTGAATAATTATAAAAGTGAATTGTTGAGTTCAACAACCTCCAACTGAGGCAATACGACCTGTTTCATTAAATTAATCCAAGTAATGCATGTTCACAAGAACGTAGAATGATATGGAGGTAGATAACCATCAGTCAGCCCTGCATGTCTGCCTCTTTTAGGTGAAGTATAGTCCCAGTCTCATTTTCTTGTTCTTTCACCATTTTGTTCAGTTCTCTTCTCCAGAAACAAATGTTGCTGCTGTCTTTTTTTATTCACACATGGTGTGCTCTCAGCTTTGCCCTGGTAATGCATACATTTTTAAGGCCAAAGGGGAATATTACAATCCTCTTAGTCTGACCTCCTGTATAACACAGAGCATGGAACTTCACCCAGTAAATCTTGCATTCTGCCTCTGTTTACTCCATTTCTAACTAGCCTTTTGTGTTAAACAATTCTCTCTCATCTGGATTTCCTCACTTTTAGTGAAGATGAGACGAAGGTGGAACTGGTTCTGACCCCTTGAACTGTGGTGTTTAAATCCAAATCCAAATTTCTTGGCTCCCCCTAATATTTAGATTGTCTTCTTTACATTTTTAAAGCCCGCACTGTTATATTTTCCATACACAAAATGTGAGCAGATTGTTTCACTCAGAATGACCTTTATTTGTTAAGAGAACAAAAGTACATTTTTTTCATGAGAAGTGCACCCAGTGTGTGGATGTCTCTTTTGTTACAGTCTGTACTTAACTCAACACAAAATGGGTGCCAGTCTCTGCAGACAGCAGTGTCCTTAGCAGGTAAAAGAGGCAGTGCGGGAAATAAACCCACAAGGGGTGAAATAATATTTCCCCTCAACCATGTTAGACCTACAGGATTTTGGAAACCTGTTTAGTTCATCTCACAGCCTTTCCCTTCTACCCAGGGAGAATAAATCCAATTCCAATAACTATTGTGCAGATCTTAAGATAATTAAGCAGATTCCAAAATACTCTGGTGAAGAATTTCAATGGCAAAAATAAGAGGTCCCCAACTCCCATTGACTTTCACTGGGAGTTGGGTTCTTAATGATGCTTTGAAAATGTCCCACAATGTCTCCAGTATTTCAGAAGAGAATTTACCAGTTAGGGTCTAATTAATGACATTGGATGCTTGATTGTGCAGTTAGATTTATTCTGTACTCATGTGAATCTCTGTAGACAACGTAGCTATCAACAAACTGGGCATTTATGTTCATGGAGTGGGATTTTGAAACATTTCTAAGTGATTTAGGAGCACAAGCTCCTTTGATAGTCACTTACGTGCTTTGGAAAATGGGATTTAGGCTCCTAAATCAGATAGTAATTTCAATGCTGAGCTCAGCAAGATCTAAATGCTTTTAAAAATCTGTTTGCAGTGCTGTTGGTCTGAGAATATGAAAGAGAGAAGGTGGGTGAGGTAATATCTTTCACTGCACCAACATCTGTTGGTGAAAGATGCACACTTTTGGGGGACACAGAGCTCTTCAGATCTGGGGAAGGAAGCACACTCTCCTTCTCCAGACCTCAAGAAGAGCTCTGAGTAGCTTGAAAGTGTGCACCTTCCACCAACAGAAATTGGTTCAATGAAAGATATTAGCTCGCCCACTTTGTCTCTTTAAAAATCTGGGCCTTAGTCCCCAAAAAGCCTGAGCAAGAAATACAGTTGAGAAACCATTTTTCTTTTGCAAAGATCTCAAAATTGATAATGGTTAATGAGAGCAGGAGATTGGAAGCTCAGATCTCTGGGTACTGCTTCCTGATTTTGCTGCTGACTTCTATGTGAATTTAGACATATTGTCTCTCTGTGCCTCAATCTTCCCATCTGTAAAATTGTATAATAATATCTTCCTTACTGAAATGGTGTGAAAATGGCCAATTTTTAAAGTGATTAGAAAGCCTTGGTTAATAGGTGCTGGAGAATTTCTAAATATTCTTTGTTATTAGAGCTGGTAAATTTTTTCAAATATTGTAAAAATTACAAAATCTGAAACAGAATTTGACAAAATTCTCACAACATTTGTCCTTGTTTCTGAGCAGCTACTGACTTGGTTGAAATTTTCCAAATTTTAGAATTTAAAATTTTTAAAGTTTCAGAAAAGAGGAAGAAATAGGGGGGAGGGAGATAATGAAATTCTCCCCTCCCTTTTTTTAACCTGTTCTAATCAGCTCTCTTTAATGTGAGCCAATAGAGGTGTTGCAGAACTGGAAGCATTTTTGCTGTATTATTGAGCTCTGTTCCACTTGAGCTATTAGATTCTACAGGAAACAATCACCTCAAAATTGCAGCCATCTTAATATTCACTATTAAGTCTTTTATTACTGGGAGCACAGATATCAATCTTGAAAATAATGCAAATTCAATGTATTTTTTTCCAGGACATGGATGCTGCTTGTGAATTTAAAACCAAAGACAATCAAGATCTTGGTGAGAGAGAGAAGGTCAGTCTCATAGCTTTGTTAAATCAAAATCATGACATCTGTTTTCACAACCCTCATTTAAAAAATACATCACTTCATTTTATGGGTTGATGTCTCCTCAATTGCATAAGAGGGGAGGCACATAAAGGTTTAAAAGGAGTTGTCCCTGCATAGTTTCTGCAAGTGGTAGTAAGTGAGAAAGAATGACCAAAAGTTTAGGGTGCTGCTAGGAACTTGGGAGACCCACATTCGATCCTCTGTTCTGCCAAAGACTCCTTGTGTAAGTTTGGATAGTCATGTACTGTGGTCTCTCTAGCCCAGATCTACGAAGGCACCACTGGAATCTACAAAATCGCTGTGTGGCTGCCACCTGAACTCACTCTGTGCTTAAGTCAAAGTTTCGTCAGTGCCTACGTTTTTGTACTGGGACTTGCACATTGCTGCCTCACTCTGTGCATCTGGACACCTGTCTCCCACCTGAGCCCCTGTGTGATCCATGAACATGGGAAGTGAGGTGGAGGAGAGTCAATCTCGCCTGCAGGGCCTGATCTGACAGTCATTGGGCCAGAGAGCGAGAGGGAAACACTCGAGTTCAGTGGTTACGGCACCCACTTGGGAGGTGGGAGACCCAGGCCCCAGTCTCTTTGCTCCAATCACTCTTTCATTGTTCTACACAATGGAACAGCTTCAACAGGAGAACGTAGGGAGCCCCACATCATAATAACTCACAGCTCTGTGCTTAAAGCACCCCTATTCAAAACTTTTCTCCCCCATTAGCCACAGGGGGGAACTGAACCCCGGTCTCCTGCATCCCTGGTAAAGTGCTATAAAAGTTATGGGAAGGGCACCACTGTCTCCTCTTTCAGACATTTTATTTGGAAAGAGGCATCAGCCTAACTCATTCTCACAAGAGATGACTTAATCACCTAGGCCACCAGGTGGTAGGTTACCAGTTGTTGTTTGCTCGCAGCACCTGCAGCCCAGTATTAGGCACATAGCTCTGTGAGATGGGTGAGACTTAGCATACACCCCTCTGGCAAGCTTAGATGAGGAGTTACCTAGCGGGTTGGCTTTAGTGGATCGCTTTCTAAGGCACCTACTTCTCCCCATGCATTGTAGAGTCAACATAGGCACCTGGCTCAGGCTTTATGGATCACAGTGTTGTTTTAGTGATTTTTTTCTAGGCAACTGAGTCCTTTTGTGGATCCAGGCCTCTGTGCCTCAGTTTCCCATCTGTAAAATGGGGGTAATAAGGAAGGACTATCTTAGAGGAGTGTTGTGGGAACATCTGCATTAAGAACAGTGTGAGGCACTCAAATACTAAGGTATAGGGTGGGGATGACTTATGAGTATCCTATATTGGTGGCAACTAATAGAAAAAATTAAACTGCAGGAAAAAGATAGTTTGTTATTTTTCAGTTCATCCCTTTAACAAATGTTTAAGTCAGTCCTCCTGGGGCTTGCAAAGGTCTCAAAGGATTGCGGAGTCTTCAATGATGGAGTTGCATTGATTCATAGCAAAACATTAAGGCTAGGGCTTCTCTTTTTAATGCCTATATAATGCTGTTGTTTTATTGGAAGGGGAAAAGATTTGTTTGTTTGTTTTGCTTTGTTTTAAAGCTGTTCAGTTGTGTTGTCTGTGTCTAGTTGCTAGAGCTGGGAAAACACTACCAAAAAACTATCTGTGAATGTTTGTTTGAAAAATTTTTTTGCTGAACTTTCTGTTTTTATTGCTATACTTAAACCACATACTGGCCATGAAATGATACATTTCATCCAAACTATTACAAAAGTATTACATGCAGTATTTCAGCCTATCAATATTTTTTGCCAATATGAGTGTAAGAGAAGAGTACAAGAAAAAAAGAGAACACATTGTTGAATCAGTTTTTAACCCTTAACTAAAAATTAGCAGAAACTAAACAATTTTGTTTCTCTTGAACCATCCCAGAAAAAATTGTTGCTGTACATCTATTTTTGTGTGACTGGCCTTCAGCTAAAGTAGCCTCCCACAACAAGATTTATCACAGTTTAATTGAACATTTTTGAGGATAAAGTTTACTAATAAGTTAGCATGACAGAATTTGCACAATAATGGGACATTTTTACATTGCAAAACTCTGTGAAAGCTGGGAATTTTAGTATGAGAGATTTTTAGTTAGGTTTTGTTTGGGTACATCCTTTAACCTCATATACTGGTACCCAATGGAGAAGAGAGGAGATATAACACCTGAGTCTTGAAATGTCAGCAGGTTTGGACAAGGTTTAATTTTAAAAAACATCCTTGATGGACTCCATCTCTGACTACATTCCAAATACATAAATCCTCTAGAAAAGTGGTCCTGAATCAGAATCCCGGATCTGATAATCCTCACACTTTGAAATTTGGATGTTGAGCTAGATAGGAATTTTGTGACCGGCTCTTTATAAGTATCTTTTATAATGGCCTGAATTAAAACCCAGAAAACAAAACATCACAGGAGTTTGTGAAAGTTCAGATCTAGTCTCTACTTTGTAACTAGGTCCCATTTCTCTACATTTTGCAGACATAGCATATGATAGATGTATTTTTAAAGTCCACTGGCTGCACTTGGGTTACTAAGGAGATGATTCATACAATAACAATCACTATTAAAATGTAATAAAATATATATTCAAAGCTAGAAAAATGGCATCTCTGACAAGTTTGTGTGGGATACCTTATAAGGCATCCTCTATACAGTAGTATGGGACTTTAAATAAGAATGCATCAAATATCAGAAATGAGTGTTGAAATAGGGGCTGATCCTGGAACACTTGTAATCAATGAGATTACTGGGTGAGTAAGAATCACAGGCATGAGCAAGGATTTGCAGGTGCCAGCCACATTGTGTTCACTGTAAATGTGGACTTGCTGTGGACTGCAAGCTCTCTTGGGAAAGCGACCAGTCAGTCATTTCTGATGCGCAGCCCCATGATTCATTTTCTCCTGTTATCAGATGTCAGGGCAAGATTCCCCAGTAGCTGTCAGATCTTCAAGTTTTTCTCTAGTGCTGTAGTATTAATGAGGCCTTTGTCTACAGGAAGTGTTGTGGTGAGGCCTATGTTTTTATCAGGACTGTGGGGTTTTGGTTGGATGGTTGGTTTAATACTCTCAGTGAGCATCCCATTTTCATGCATAACTGGGGGGAGTTTTGTTAAATGTAATGATGATCTTTAATTTACGAGAGATTTAGGAAAGTAAGATCCAAATTCTGGAACTCTCACAAGCGATGAGTGGACCCTCTCTCCACAAGTAGTTCCGCTAACATCAATGGGTCTACTTACTGAGTAAGGTGCTGATCATGTGAAATAGGAAGCAGAGCTTTATAGGCCCTATCCAAGAATCAGCTATGTGGTCTTCTGAGACGTATAAACCTATCTCTAGTGGATACTATAGTGAAAACCTTCAACTGGTTCCTACAATTTCCTCATGGCAACTGGGTTTTAGAACAAAGCAATAGGCCTATTCATGTATTGGCCCTCCAGCTGACCCAACAGAGACTAGCAGAAATCAGTAGAGACCAGATGAAGGACTAATAGTCTGCACAAATTAGCTATGGGAAGGATGGGGTCCCATAACTAAGTAGGTTAATTCAGGGCAAAATATAAAATCTACCAACTCTGCAGGCAGCAATAGATGAGATGTAAATAATCTCCTCATCTTGAGCATCCCTACTATCTACTGCATTATCCTTTTCCTTTTCTTCATCCCACTCAAGCTTGCAGGAGGTGGGAATTTCTTCTGGGGAAAGGGAGCTGCTTCCTTGGCCAAAGGTTGTAGAACCACGTTGAAGAAGCAACAACAGAATCCAAGGGAGATCAGTAGGCCCTCCATGTGCATGGAAACCATGCCATGATTATCTGTTTAACTAAAACACTCATGTCATAGAGCTATTTTAGTATTATTTCTACTGTGCTCAAAAGTGTGCCAGGCACTTTATAGACAAAACAGAAAGGGATTGTCTCTCCCCCAACTCCCCGCCATATGATCCAAACTGGCATGTAACAAGTGTAGGTAGCAAAGATTATAGCACATAGTAAGTTTGTTAGCTGTTTGGTTCAGCTAATGATCTTGATGGTACAGAGCAGTTTAATATCTAATTATTATTAGTGACTCCATTCTTAAGGGCACCGTGGAAGAAATCAGTTTCAAGAGAGTGTGGTGGCTTGGAGGACCTGTAATGGGGCAGCATTCGGTGCATGAGGGTAGCATGGCTGAGGGAGAAGCAGACAGCTTAGGCTTTGAGGCTGATATCACTGTGAAGTTGGAGGCTGGGATAATAAGAGAAGCGATTAAATGGGAGATGTCAGTTGGGGCTGAGTTACGGAGAACCTTGTAAGTGAGAATCCAAAGGTGAAACTTGATGTCGTGGAGGAGGAGGAGCTAGAGGAGAGACTTTCAGATGTGGTCAGACCAACAGGCCAGGAAGATAATTATGGTGGTTGTATTTTGGGTAGGCCGAAGGGGATGATGTGGGTATTTGGAAGGCCAGCAATGTGTACATTCCAGTAATTGAAATGGGAGATAATCAGGAGTATAACTGTTGGGACAGAGATGAAGGGTCAGATTTTGGAAATGTTGTGAAGGAAGAAACGATAAGATGTGGACACGGCTCATTGATTACAATGTTTTCCCCCAAAAGGCTGAATCCAGACATTAAACTTCATTGTTTTCTCGTGCATCTTCTTTTAATTCTAAAACACTAGATTCTTGGGTCACAGAAATGTCCCCGCAGAGAGTGTGGCAAATTTCACCCAGAGGTTCTAGCAGATTTTTAAAACATGTCTTTAAATAAAAATTATATAGGGTTGCCTGCACTCACCTACATTCTCCCATGATACAAGGAAGCAGGTAGCACTGTTCCAGTGAACTTCAGACACTTATACTTTTGAAAGACCAACTGATGCTTAAATGTGGCAATACCACAATTGTGACAGGATTAACAGGATTATGTTGACGTCAGGTCCAGAATAAACAGCAGAAGCCGGTGAACCAAGGGGGAAGAAACAAAAAGGATTCTAATTTCCCGCTGATGGCAGTAGTGGTCAAACACAAGCAAAGAGAAATACCAAAAATGTGAGCCCCACTATCATTTAGCAGTTGCTCTGTTTGTTTGGGTTCTGAATGAGGATGTGGAATTCTTTAAAGGACAGGTAAGATAGTAATTTGCCTGTTGTTTTATTTTACCTGTAACACTGCCGGTTACTATACTTTCAGGTCCTTGTACCTCCAGGTCCTAATGGAGCCCCTGAGGGCAGAAACCTCAGTCTCTTCCTTTTGCCCAGGACCAGGTAATAGGTTGTAACCCATGTGAGTGAATTACCTTCCTCTCTTTAGAAGATGGAGATAACTTTCTCTCTGAAATTGTTGGAATGGACCCTTTCCTTTCAAATAAATTAATCATAGCAAGCTATCTTTCGGTTTCTTAAACACCTTATGTTTTTAACATCAAGTTAATCTAAGAAAGAGCGGTATTGCAAAAAATAAATTTGACTTTTAACCACATCACTTCAAGAGAGGCCTGGGGAAGTTAGACTCATAGTTAACCTATTAGCTACAGAAAGGATAGGCGAGATTGTGTATTCAGAGATCTTCACTCCATTCGAGAGCACTACTCGCTGACCATCCTCTTCTCATCTACACTGAGTCTCTGCCTCTCATCACTTCCCTTGGGATTTACCTTCCTCCTGGCTCTGGTCTATTTTAATATAAGCTGAATTCCCTCTTCAATTTCCCAGAGGAGTTAGGAAGGAATAACATTGGCAATACTCCTGCAATACTGGTTGATCTGCCTTTAGGATCCATCTTGTCTGACTGAGAGCCTTTTCCCTTCAGACAATTCAAAATTTCTTTCTGACTTTCCACCTCCCCTCTTCAGATGTGCTGTACAATATCTCTCTACAGGAAACCCTCGGAATGTATAATTTTTAACCACTCTGCCTGTCAGATCCACAAAAGCTCTTACTGGAGGTGTTTGCATAAAAGAGCTCCTCTCTAGGTATCAGAGCCATTGGCAATGCTCTAGACAGTATCCAACTGGGCTGATCGGTACTGGATGCTTTAGTCTCCTTGACTTAATGGCTATGTACATCTTCTTACTGTATCCTCCCCCTCAATTCCCTTCTGTATTAGCATTCTGGTTGTGCCCAGCCGTGTAAAGAAATGAAGTCTGGAAGCTCTTAGTTTCAGACATGACAGATTCTTTTATTACCAAAAATAAAATGTAAATCATAAGTAGAGATAAATCAGAGAAGAGAATGGGCTTGATTCTGAGGTCTGGCTGAGCTCCTCTCAGTGAAGACCTGAACATGCTGGGAAAAGACAGCTTTATTTAGTACACGTACACACAAGCCTAAGGGTGGCTGAGGGTCACTCTGGCCTCTAAAGTGACATAAAGCAGCCTCGGATTTGCTCTAACTTGTGCTGACTGATAATAGTCCCCAAGGTAAGGATCACTGGGTCACAGCAGTGTTCGTGCTGTGTCCCTGGTGCCAAGAGTTGTGACGCAAGGGGAGGTGCAGAGGCAGGGAGTTCTCAGCTGGGTGATTGAGCGAACTTTATAGCCTGTTTGAGCAACCAGAACGTCACAAAAGGGCCTTAGCAGGGGCAAGATCCTAGCCAAAATGGGCATACTGCATCTCCATGCCGCTCCTCTGCGTGTCCTTAGTCTTCACAGTCAGAAATAAAATATTTAGTTAAGCACTGGATGTTCAGATGGGCTCACAAACAGACAAAATCAGAAGTGACCCAAAGTCATTACCCAAAATCTAAAGGCTTTAAGGGGTCCTCTGTGAGATGAGTTGGAGGTCTAAATCCTATTGTGAGTAAACAGACATCCATGGGATGGAACCACTACCTGACAAATACCTTTTGAAGTCCTGGATTAAAATAGACCATGGAATCTGAATTACTTTTATTTTAGATTAAGGAAAACCAGCTACAAGAAAGAACAGGAGAGAGAGCACAATGTGTGTGTGTCTCATCTGGAATAGCCTATAGCAACACTGGGAATAAAATGGGTGTTTTCTGTACACAGGTGGAGTCCTTACAAATGCAAGCATTGGTCTCAGATTAATAGCTGAATATACCTCATTAACATTTGTTAGTTACTGGAGCATCCTTAACTTTTAGTTAGATAAATTTCTGGCAACTTGAAAATAGAAGGAGAATGGACTTGTGGTTGATGCATTGGCCTGGAACTCAGGGAATCTGGGTTTATTTCTCTGCTCTGCCACATGCATTATGTGTGTGACATTGAACAAGTTCTTTAATCACCCTTGCTCAATTTTACATCTGTAAAATGGGGATAATAATTCCTTTCTCTCATCCTCTGTTCATCTTGCCTAATTAGAACACTGTCCTGCAAATGTGTACCCATGTGCTTAACTCTAAACATGTGAATATTCTCATTAAAGGCAATGAGTTTATTAATATGCTGAAAGTAAGTATGGTTAATATTAAAGGTTATGATTGCAAGCTCTTTGGGGCAGCACCTATATCTTACCATGTGTATGCTCAACACAACTCCCATCTTGATTGCAAGTTCTAAGTGCTACTGGTATACAAATTTTTAACTTAAAATAGTAAAAAATAAAAACTCAGTGAAAATGAATCTGAAAGATGCAATATTTAAGACAATAGATTAAGTACTCTGATGGCTGTAAGTCGATAGACAGAGAGAGCGGTGCTATTTTGATACTGTACTTCACTGAAAAATAATCACGTTGCAAAATGTCAGTCTTTGGCAGGCTGAGGGCGCAATATGAGCTGCAAAGGGCTGATTTCCATTTGTGCACAGCAGAATAGAAGACAGATACTGAGCCAATTTTTTTCTCTCGATTACACTGTTGTCAAATCAGAGTGAGTCCTCTGACTTCATTAGAGTTACTCTGGATTTATACTATGTGATGGAGTGAGACCAGAAGGATATCGACTGAGGCAAATTGCGGGGAGAAGGGGCTCTGGTCGGTGACCCCGTTCACGGCCTGGATCTCAAAGGTGTACTGGGTGTGGGCCAGCAGATCGCTGATGTAGATGTGGGGCTCTGTCAGGCCCAGCTGGCGTGGGGAGAACTGCAAGTTGTCCCCACAGCGGGTGCAATGGAAGGCAGAGATATCAGTCTCAGGATGAGCAAGTCCCTGTTCCCTGGATAGCCAAACAAAGGCTACTCCAGGTCAATCAAGATACCTGATGCCAATTAACCAGTTAAGATTGTTAGGCTAATGCTGGCCTCTGACCCCAATTAACTGGCAAAGGGTCAGGTAAGGCAATTAGGCTAATGGAGACAGCTGGAACCAATCAAGGTCTCACTCACACTACTTAAAAGCTCTCCTTTCCAGTTCCCAGGAGGGAGCCCAGGTGAAAGGAGCTGGAGGAGAGGAAGCATAGCGGTGTCCCAAGGTCAGGGTGAAGCTAGGAAAAGGGGACCATGGGGAAGTGGCCTAGGGAAGCAGAGCAGCGTCAGTGATGAACGGAAAGCTGCCACCATTAGGGTCCTTGGGCTGGAACCCAGAGTAGACAGCAGGTCTGGGTTCTCTCGTCCCACCCCATACTCTACAGAGATCCCCTTGAGAGAGGAAATAGAACTTGGTCCAGTCAGGAGGCTGAACTGCACCTACTGAGCTCTACAGAGCAACAAAGACCGTGGGGTATTCCCCCGTCCCATCTCCTCTACTGGGTGGTAATGAAAGTAGCTCAATAGGCTGTGACTCTTACCACTACTTTGAGAAAGGGAGGTCGTATTGGGGGCCTTGTCAAGTTCTGAGGCCGCTTAATCTGCCCAGAAGCATGGGACCCATCAACACAGGCTCAGAACTTTGTCACAACTGGTATAAATGAGAGCAGACTATGACCCTAGTTCTACAGCTGTTGTTTAAATGGAAAATCCTGCATTCTGCAGCTATAGGAAGAAAAACAAGCAGAGAAACCTGCCCTTAGTACCACACAAAGTTTCCTTTAGGAACCATCGTTTCTGTGTAAACTATGAACCAGGCAGACCTGTTGTCCCCTTACAAGCTGCAAATTACACAGGCAAATGTAATTACCATTCTCTTTGTTATTAGCTTGAGCTAGGAAAGCTTCAAGCAGTCGTCCTGTTTCAGTGTATTTCAAAGCTTACTCACAAGATGCATCCCTGATATTGAAGACAATGAGGTCCCTTTTTTAAAAATTCAATTAAACATTTGCCTACTGTGACTCTTTATTCACTGCAAATTGTCTCTGTAAATAATCTTCATCAAAAGTCAGAACCAATCCCCATTAGTTGTTTAGATTAATTAATGAGTCCCCCTGGAGCCACCCAGATGAATTCAATTTAAACGTCAACAACTTGGCTATGGAGTTTCCCAGGTTGGCATTAAGACAATATTAAACCTGCAATAAGTCACATTTAAAATGTTAATTCGTAGAAGCTCACCATTTAGAGCATTTAATTAAATCCTTAAATAAACTGCATGGGCTCAGAACCAGATGGTTCTGCATTTTCATTGCAGCAGAGAGCCTTGAAGTCATTGAGGGAAGTAATATTGGAGGCATGGTGAAGATAACCAGGATATATAGTGTAATAAAATCTAATCTTGTTTCCAGCAGGGAAATTCAGTGTATGTACACAACCCAGGCTAAAATTGTAAGTTAATTACATTAACCCCAGTGTACTCTGGTATCTGAGCAGCCAGAGATGAAATTAGTCTTTTCCTATCATAAGATTCTTTTCAACTTCACTATATTAATTTTTAGCCAAATACTTACTCATAAGGAAAATTGAAGTTAATGTAACCAAAGACAAAGTAATGCAGTCTTAATATTCTGAAGGGATTATGGAGGGCTGTGAAAATACACTTTGCAAATGTCACTCACTTAGAATGGATTTGTGGTGGGAAGTTGAGGAGAGAGAAAAATTATAGCTGTGATCTGCACCATGCTGGGATTTAATAAAAGTCATGATTTTAAAAATTCAGACCTGTGGGGAGGGATAGGGGGCATGGGAGGAAAGGTAAAAGGGCTCTGTCTGGTGACCTACATTCCCAGATACACTTGGTCAGTTTGCATCTCTACCAGATAGGGGAGGAGTGAAATCTTTGCATTTCAGCTTGAAGTTCTGTACAACAGTTTGTATCAGTGGTTTTACTCCAAGATTGCCCATCACTATCACAACAAATGCTTTTTTTTCGTAGAGGCCTGAGGCACACCTCTTTTGCTCAATGAAGGGGCTTCCACACAAGTTCCAAAGTGCTGATTCTTCAGGATAGAGTTCAGAATGCTAAACTGTCTTGGAAAGTTTTAGACTTAAAATAGTATTTTAGAGCTTTCTGTTGAAAGTGAACCATAATGTGGAGGTCAGCTTTTCGGAGGCCCTTTTCCAATTACGCTCTTGCTTTTGTCCCCCTTTAAAATCTCTGGCCGACATTTTCAAAAATGACTAGCAATTTTGGGTCCTTCAGTTTCTGAATGCTCAATCTGACATCTTAAGGGAGCCTGATTTTCATAAGGCAGGTGCTCACCACTTTCAGAAAAACAAGGCTACTCTGAGGTGGCTGAAATTGAGCAACTAACATCTCTAGTCACTTTTGAAAATTTAGGCCCATCTTTCCATCACCGCAGATTGTGACTCAGTAAGAAGAAAAGACTACTTGTCTCTTAATGTTCAAGGAAAATAACTCAACTTTCAAAAATGGAAATCCTTCTGATTGTGAAATCAAATATGGCAGGGAACCTGCTTTCCCTGCCACAAATAAAGCCCAAAACAGAATGACTTGTGTAAACCCCAGTAGAGTTATATACCTCAATATTTGTATTTGTGTTTACATTTTCATTTCTATCTTTATTGCATAAAGCCACCTCGATAGTGAGATCTATTCCATTCAGGAACTGGAAGGTGCCTCAAGAAGACTAGATTTTTCCTGATTTAGGCTCCATAAATGACTCTGTAGGCAATTATATGTATTTTTTTTAAAAAAAAAAAAAAAAGCTCCCTGGAAAAATGAAACAAATACAAGTGCTTTAAATAAAAATAATAGATCCTACCTTCAGCCCTATTGGCTACTCCTCTCTCATCATGGCAAGATTACAAAGGAAGTCACATTTTAATAGTTCGGTCACTGCCAGTAGAAGGCTCAGAATTCCAATTAACAGTTTGTGTGCAGCATGTTGCTCATTGTGTGAACTTTCAGGCTGCTGTGCTGAGTTGAAAGAGGACAGCTCTCTTTTCATACATGTTTTTTTTTCTCTCTCTCTCTCTCTCTCTCATTTCCAACCCCCAACTCTCCCTACCACCACATTGTGGCTAAGCACACAGAGATTTAACCCTCCCTCTTCTCCCACATCCCATATCATTAATGCTCAGACCTGTCATTCATGTGGTATCTCTTTATCAAACACTCTGCCTAAGCCAGGATGTGGCTAGCCCTTGTAGTAAGATGTATGTAAATGAAATTCTTCCCAGGAGGCCTTGCTACAAACTATTTGTGGTGCATAAGGAATTTGTGCTGTGGGGAGGGGGGCGTGGACTTGTTACTTCAGTAATCACAAACTACTGAGCTCCCTCGAAATTGGAGAAGCAGCAATAATAATCCATCCTGCACTGTTCCTAGTGCTTTGAGTCACTCCATCAGAGGAGCTTGCTTTGCTCTCCCTTTGTCACAGCTAATTTAGATGCAGAGATGATTTTTACATAATACAGGGATGGTAAGAAAACTGAAAACTTTCTTCCCTCTGTCTCTGTCTCATATGAAACCGCATAAGTCAGTGCCTTGAAAACACAGAAGTGCAGGTAAAGGAATGTGCAGATAATACAGACGTATATGTGCTGCTCATGAATATTTGATTTTGTAATTATTTGGGAGGGAAATCCCATTCTCCCATATTTTAGACTTTTACTCCCCGACTTCTTTCTCCAGCACTACTTGCTGTGACTGCACCATGGAAGTTTTAGAGGGGTTATTTTTAGAGGAGTCAGGGACAGAGAAAGGAAAGTGTGTGTGAGAAAATGAGAGGAGAAGTGTCAGCAAGATTATTAGAAATGAAGTTGAAAGCAATCACCATGAACTGGTTATTAGCGCTCCAGCAGATTTGACCATTAGGCACAGTACTAGTTCAGTTGAAAAGTAAATCCAGCTCCTGGCCACGTGGGATCATAAAAGATCCCAAGATAGGTGTATTTGATCTGGCATCCTCGACAAATTCTTGTTTGGGTAATCCACGTATGTACATTTTCTCATTAATTTGTTGCTATGTTAGTCCTCTTCATTTCTTCTCTGGCCTGCTGGTTGGGTAGCATTTCAGGATGCCATTTCTGTAATGGAAGGTAGTTTTTCCTTGTTCTTTCCTTCCCTTACTGGATTCACCTTCCTGAAAAATGTGTTGTACCTGTAAACATTACTAATAGCAAGACTCTGGAATAGTCCTTCAAAGGAACTGGTGGAAACCCCATCATTTGGGATATCTAAGACTGATTTAGACAAGTGACAGGCTATAGAAAAGATGATCCAATAGACCTTTCCAATTTCCATTCTTTAGGGGGGCCCCCAAACAAAAAAATGTTTGTTTGGAATTCCCACATATTTTGGTTCAGATCAAATGTAACCTAGATCCAAATTGCCCCAGTTTGCCAAAGCCAAACTCTGACCTCCTCAGCCCATTTCAGATTGTCTGTGATAGTGGTATTCACCTCTCAGAACTGGCATTTGGGATCCTGAGTTCCATTACAACACTCCTAACATTTTTGTTCTTGTTTGCTTGGAAAGCAACTCCCTCATGGGATGGGCTTTGCTGGCAGCATGGATCGCATAAAACCTGAGTTGCCCCTCTGTCAAAGTATGTGGAACTTAAATGCATCTGAACCTATTGCTGGATTCTGCCTGAGGCAAACATTTGATTTTTGTAGTTTCCTCAGGTTCCTTCTTTAAGGACCCCAACTCTGATTATCCATGGGGGTCTGAAACATTCAGCTGAGTATTTCACATGTCTCCCAGGTCATATGGATAATCAGGATTGGGACCCTTAAAGAATGAATCATATAACTGTGGGGGCGGGGGTTGGCAAGCTTCCATCCTGCAAAGCTTAGTAGCTCCCCACTTGCAGAGCACAATCTCTGGTAGGCACATGAAGCAGTATTGACTGGCTCTGGAAGTAGCTACTTTAAGCCTCCTTGGAGAGAAGGTCACTGTAATGTGACCACAGGGCAGAGATCAGATTGGAGAAAAAATGGTAGTGATGCTGTACTCACAAAATAAGCTCCACCCATTGAAATCACCAAGACGAGGTGTTGCTCACAGTAGATGTTAAAAATATGACTTTGTGCATGGCTTAACTCCATTGGGCTCCTTGAGCTCTGCTCCTCCTCAGCAGAGATTGAATATGCCCATGGGCTTTGATAGGCTTCATAGGCTTGACTCCATCTTGAGCAAGGGGGAAGTTAAGGAGTGACAGCATCTCCCAAATGTCCCCTACTTGCGGCACCAACATGGGGCGTCGCTCACAGTAAACCATGAAAATCCATGACTCTCCCTCTCCTCTTTACATGAGGAATGACATAGCTAACACTGCTGACACTTAAATGATCATCACAGGATCTCTCAGTTAACCCCTCAGTGAGATGAATGGGGCACTTTATCTCTCCAAGCTATTATCCCAGGCCCCTGCAGATTCATCACTATGTCAGTTACTCAGGTAACATTTCTGAGGTTTTCTTTGCAACCATAACACCTAGAGACTTACTTTTTAAAAATATGCTTCATAGAAGTGTGACAAAAACATGTTTACTGTCTGTTTCCAAGCCTCCAAAGTGAATGAAGAAAGCATCTGGTGGCTGAGGGTCCTGGAAGACTCTCTCCTCACTTCTTTCCTGCTCGAAGAGAGGCAGGACAATATGCAATGGCTTTTCTCTTGCTATAGACAGCTGGATTTAGGAGCTGTTGTAAATCAGAAGGGGCAGGAGGGCAGAACCTGGGGAAGTGCCTGATTTTTGGTTAATCAGAGTTCACTTGTATATCAGGGCTTTGTTGCAAATTTTACCGCCATGACACTCAGAGCCCAGCAACTCCTGCCCTGGCCTGGCTGCACCTGGCATTGTCTTCCTCTCCATATTCATATCTCCAACTTGCTGCATGCTCTTAACTGTCTTGGTATCTTGTGTTCTGTATCCTGTGGCTCGTGCTCTGATTTCTGCTGCTTGATTGTTAGCTGATGCTGGGGGGGATACAAAAACAATGAGGGGGAAAAATAGCCCCAGGATAGATGCTTCTGTTACCAAGTGAACTGTTTTCAGGAGGTGTTTTCAGAGTAGTTGAGATGTTGTAGACTGGGCAGAGGAGGCAGGTGTGCATGCTGGGTATAGACTTGTACTGGCAAATAGAAGGGTAGGGGATGTCTGTACAGTTGGGCTGTCCTTGGTGTTCTATTATTCTAAACCATTTCTGGCTAGTTTTGAATCCAGCCCTCTTAGGCCCCCAGTCTGGCATGTTGAGCCTTGTTGTCTTTTCCAGGTTTCCTTTCTTTTCCATGAGGTGTGTGTCAACGTGCCAGAGAGTCAGACAAGATACTACAACAGCCATTTACTCTGCTGGCTGCTGTCCTGAAGAGCTGGCAGGCTCCCCATTTCTCAGCACAATTTTTAAGTGTCAAAGCTGTAGTGAGGCTTAGGCAGCAATGGTGTCTCAATGGCAAGGCTCTGGTTAACACATATCGTGTATTTAGCTAAGCCTTTTACAGCTCTACTTGACCTACTCATCAGCAGTGCTATTCGTTCACTGAATTGAAAGTAACATGTTCTAGGCACCTGTGTACTCCTGCAGTTTGTACTGCGAACTGGGTGTTAACAGCTGAACTACCTACATGTCCTTTGTGAAGTATTTGGAAGTTCATTGGCCAGCACTTACCTGCAATTTCATTAGTCTCTTTGATTCCAGCAATTATGTTTGTCCTCCCCCCCCCCCACCCCCGCCCCCGCGCTGGTCTCTGCTTACTCCCATCCCTATTTCTTCTTTCTGCTGTATTAAATTGCAGGCCAGATTATAGTCAAAGCCTCTTTCATTTCTCCAGGGCTTCCTGGGCAGTGATTTATGACTATCTTTAATTCAACAGACCTTAGATGGGGAGAATTTGGTCCTCCTCTTGATGCTCAGAAGTAACTCCCAGTATTTATTTCGATGTGTTTATAAAGTCTCCCGAGCTGTCAGTGCGTAGGTAGTTATTTAGGATTCGCAAAATGTGGAAATAAGCATCCAAAACAAACTATGATTTGCCCACAAAATAATTCCAGTTTCCAAGATTGTAGGAGACCAAATAAAGAAGCTCCCACGTCTGTACCCAAGTCCCTATACAACTGCCCCCCAAAAGCTCCTGGACAAAGGAATTCACGTTGAGGCATGACTTCAGAGTCACCAAATCTGGGCTCTGTTGGACCCAGGATGGTGGTAGGTGGCTGAGTGTTATAGTGGCTGAAATCAATGTATAGGGAATGCAGTGTTGCCAGCCCCCCAAATTCAAAAATTATGAGTCAAACTAAAAAAACAACAGCATGGATTTTAAAAAGAAAATTAATGTTTTTTGAGCTATATTCTGATTTTTTTTTCAGTATGTGTGACTATTAGTGAAACACAATTTTGGCCACCACATCCCTATATCAATTAATTTTTGTGCACACCCCCCCGTATCAATTCTGTACCCTAAACCCCAAATCAATTAGCTTTGTGCCCCCCTCCACCAACTCCACCCAGCCAGACACATAATCATCTGCTGGAAAAATACAAAATGTCCAATAAATTCTTGGAATGTGTTGTGGACAGCTTCTTCTTTCAGAAGAAAGGAATTAAATAGGGGGATGGGGCCAAACATTTTAGACTTGATTCTGACTAATGGGGCCATTTTTTGTGAATTTGAAGGTGGCAGGTAACTTGAGTAAAAGTGATTATGAAATGATAGATGTCCTGATTCGAAGGAAAGAAAGGAGTTAGAGCAGAAGAATATGTACAATGGACTTCACAGAAAAAGCCGACTTTATCAGACTCAGACAACTGGTAGGTTACATCCCAGGGGAAGAAAATCTAAGAGAAAAGGGAGTTTAGGAGAGCTGGCTGTTTCTTAAGGAGACAGTATTAAAGGAACAATAGCAAACAATCCTGATGCAAAAGGAAGGATAGGAAGAATTGTGTGAGGCCAATATGACTGCACCAGGAGCACTTTACCTGAAAATCAAAAAGTGGAAACATGAACAAATTGCTAAGGATGAGTACAAAAGAACAGTGCAAGCACTTAGGGACAAAATCAGAAAGGCTAAGTCACAAAATGAACAAGACTTAGCAAGGGACATAAAAGGCAATAAGAAAAGGTTTTTAAAGTATATTAGGAGAGAGAGAAATACGAAGATCCCTTTCTTAGCAGGGAAGGAGAGCTAATAACCAATGACCTCAAGAAGGCTGAGATGTTTAAGGTGTTTATTTTGCTTCAGTCTTCACTAAAGATTAATTATGACTAGATGCTTGACAGAGTTGATGTTACCAACAAGGGGGAAGGAACACAAGCCAGAATAAGGAAATAACATATTTAAATATATTAAGAAAAGTTAAATATAGGCAAGTTGGCAGGGCTTCGTTAAATTCACTTTAGGGTATATAAGGAACTTGCTGAAACAATCCCGGAACCATTAGTGATGGTCTTTGAGAACATGTGGAGGATGGGTGAGGTTCCAGAGGACTGCAGAAGGATAAACTCAGTACCTGACTTTAAAAAAAGAAGACCAAGGTTCAGCTAGCCCAGTATTCTGTCTTCTGAAAGTGCCAGGTGCCCCAGAGGGAATAAACAGAACAGGTAATCAAGTGATCCATCCCGTCACTCATTCTCAGTTTCTGGCAAACAGAGGCTAGGGATGCCATCCTTGCCCATCCTGGCTAACAGTCATGGATGGACTTATCCTCCATGAATTTATCTAGTTCTTTTTTGACTTTTGTTATGGTCTTGGCCTTCACAACATCCTCTGGCAAGGAGTTCCACTGGTTACCTCGTCCTGCAAAACTTCACTGATGTGAATAATCCTTAAGACTCCCCTTGCTCCTTCCTTTACTCAGGTGGGAAAAGTGATATGGCACCTGGCCCTCAGTGGCTGTGAGCTCCAAGGGCTTTTCTCTTGGACATCAGGGACTGGGCTCTGTAACAAACTATGGAAATGGGCTCAGCCCAGACAAAAGAAGATTTGACCTGAACTACCCAAAATGCAAAGGGAGCCTTATTTGAGCTTCCCCAAAGGTGCGGTCCCAATCATAGACCAGGACACCATTGCACAAGGTGCCGTATAATTGCAGCGTGTTACATTTTTCAGTTGGGCCACCAGTGACACAATCCTAGTAGACTCAGAACCACCCCACAATGGAACTAAACAAACCACGAGAGATGCTGCTCTTATAATATTCCTGGGCCAGCCACAATCAGAAGGTATCGTGACTCTCCTGCATGAAGCTAGATCCTAGAGCCACATGTTGAGTGGATCCGTCAAATGTGAATATGCCTCTACAAGTGCTGAAGAGGCACCACTTCCCTAGCCAAGAACCTGCTGGAGGGCCCTCATACGGGGTGAACACTGGATAGAAGAAGTGGATCAAAATGAATGGCCCAATCAAGAACATGATTGATTTGTTCACAAGTGAATAGATACTCAATACTGCAGCCTACAGCCTTAAAACTTACATAACCTTGTAATCTTACTATAACCTACATCCTCCCTTTCCCCCCTCTCTCCTGCTTGGTTTCAATTGCTCTTGTTCACTGAGTCCTATTTAAAATTAGGTTATAATCTATTTGGGGCAGCGGCCATGCAAAACATGTCACGCAGCTGGTTTTCTGCATAAACAATACATTGTCCGGCTTGTGGGAATCATGTGGAGAAGAAACTTTTCAGCTGGTAGCTGAGCTCTGCATGTGGGCAGTTGTTTTTGGAGTTACAGAGATCCATCTGACCACAGTGCTGCAGAGGGTGGACATCTCAGTCCCATCAACGTAACTGATTGCAGAATTAAGTCATTTTAAACGTGTAAACCCAGACATGTTTCCATGCTTCACACTGAAGGGGGAAAAAACCTGAATCGATTGGGAAAATGCCACACAAATTTCTATTAAATTAATTTTAAGGTATAAAAAGAGTGAGAGAATGGCAGCTGCGGGGAGATGGTAGTGATGAGTATAAGGTAGTAGAATAAGCCCAAATTCTCAGAAATCCATGAAAGTCAGGAGCCTAAATACTTTTCAAGGTCTGGGCCATACAGCCTTCGCCTTGAGGTCATTGTTCAAATCCAGCACTGGTCCATAGTGAATGATGGATGTTACCATCTGCAGACTACTTAATTTTCTATATGAAATTAGCTTGTTTAGACTTGGAGCAGCATCTGGAGCTCTGAGTGTCCATCCTCATGCAGCGGCGATGCTAATTTTCTGTGTCCTTCCAATTTTAGTACCTGTGCTGCCAACGGGAGCCCAAAAGGTTGGTCACTGTAGAAGCAATTTGTAGAGAAAGTGGTGCCACATTCTCTACTTTTCTGAAAGGGAGACGTGAGCATTACAATTCTGCCTTTACAGTCCCCACCAAAGACAGGCAGAAGGAACCTCAAAGGACAGTTGATGTGACAGTGAAGCACTTGCTTCTGTTGCTGCCCAGCTGTGTCAGCACTGGGCAGAAACTCAGGTCCTATATTGGACTAGAACTTGCTGGCTTTTGTCCTCCAGGCTGAGACACAACTAAGTGGGACAGACTCAGGCTAGTTCGGTTTCTCTGCGAGATTGGTACCCACAGCACAAAAGCATCACAGCACCTGGCACTAGAACTGTGTCCTTTGTTGGCCCCCTCAGCAAACAGAGTGAATGGGTGCGGATTCTGAATTACCTTCTGAGTCTTTGGAGATAATCTCTCAAGACAAAACTGAGACATGGCAAAGGGCAGCAACTGAGGGCAAAACCAATTCTGGTGGTGTGGGGGATGGCTTCCATTTGTACCTCTTCTCTGAATAAACAGGGGACTCAGTGCTGTCAATCATGCTTGCTTCAGAAGCTATTCTTCTAAAATAAATATATATATATATATTTTTAAATCCCCAAATACCTGTAAATTATTGTCCGACATAATAAGCCCTTGTGTGGGATTTGTCAGCCGGTGTCAAATGCAACCCTTTAACAGCAGGATTGCATTGCATATACAGTAATTTAGGTTCCTGGGAGTGACCCCACTCATCCCAATGACACTGGGAAGTGAAAACTTCTTGACACGTTTGTGGCTTGTCAAGCACAGCTCGATTCTGGTAGCTTCTCCCACCTTTGACTAATTGCTGACCTGATATCTTTCTGATAGTGACCTTGTTTCAGCTAGTAATTCAAATATCTCTGTGTCAGAAATAATAAGTGCCACAGTGAGATGAACAAGCAGAGCTTAAGTTGAGCACAGATTAATGGGGTTTTAATATTCCTAATTTAATCACTCCTTTCTGTCTGAATGTGTGCAACATGATGTAGCAGCTAATTATTTTTTTAACCATGATGGGGAATCTTTCCTAATCATTTTTATATTTAACTTGAATGAAGGGAGGGCAGTGATTAATGAGGGAATAAATCTTACGAAACAGAAGCAAGCACATGATCGGTTAAATATGAGGCTGTTTGATTCTCCCCTTGCTGCAAATACTTAACCAACTGCACCTTTTCAATTCAAATGGCAAGCTGTTTTCAGCCTGAGAAAGGAGCTGAAACTAGGCTTATCCCCATGATACAATCCCACCAGAATCTCTGTGTGAACATCTTTGTGGCAAATACACAGTTTTTCTTTTTCTCTTTAAAAAACTGGTTCACAGATAGATACATTAATGGGTGGATAGATGTCATTTGAAACGTTTGTTCTTGACAAGGTGTTTGGAATTGCAGATGAGAAACAAACCAGCTCTGAGCATTTGTCTGTCGCTCCAAATGCAGTAACCCACCCTATGTTTCCATTGTGCTAAGGCAGTGAGATAAAGCCGGGCAACTCAAAGCTTAAATGGACACTTGAGATTTGATCTCTTCTAAAGTCCTTTTTTTTTCTTTTCCTCCCTTCATTGCTTTTTTCTTGAATCAGGAATCTGTCCTTCAGCTGAAGTGACATCTGAATGTCCCTCTTTTTTTGTAGATGCCCTCACGTTTGTTATTGTAGGGTTGTTTGTGCACCCTAGTTTGTTGTTGTTGAATGGCTCGTGAGTTCTGTGCTGCACAGTAAAGATTTCTGGTGGTAAGTTGCTTCTGCAGGTTAGTGCTTTGTTGTAGCTTTGTCTATAAACGTGGGGTTGCATGCACGAGTTTGTTAGTGTAGGGCTGCTTGTGTTTGTCCGTTTGTTTTTTGCACGGATGATCATGAGCAGAGTGCTACACAGACTGATGGTAGCAGAAGGTTTTGGCTATGCGTCATGGATTGTTATTGCAGGGTTCCTCCTGAGTGCTGGGTTTCTGGCATTGGTTCCCACAAAGGGGTAACTCAAATTGCGTTTCCCTCTTCATTAGCCACCATAGTGGATAATCTAGACTCTAAGAAATGCAAGACGCTTCTGGGTGCCCATGTCTCCTCTTCTACCAAAACACAGAAGCTAATAAGAACTTTAATAAGTTACTGGGATGACTTCCCCCACCGCCAGTGCCCAAGCACCTGCCCACTACAGTTGGCCCTAATTCCTCAGTTTCAAACAGGTTGTCAAAGTGGTTTAATTAGTTCTGAAAAGTGAGAATACAGTTTTTATAGATTAAAATACTATAATCTGTTGCTTACTGTGATGGGGTGTATTGACTCTTGAAGATTGAAGGGGGCCAGAAGACCCCATTCCAGACACATTGGAATATAGAAAGGCTTGGAAATGGCACTGTAGCCAGAAGATGAGGTGTTCCCAGGGAATTAGTAGTTGGATGGGAAAACCACTATACTGTACGGGGGACCAGGAGTCCTGTAATGTACAGCTGCGCTCTCTGCTCACCAGTTCGGGGCGAGGGAGGTCTCTGAAGGAGGGATGTATATATGCTGCCTTCTCACTCAGGACAAGGAGTGCCCTGACAGGAAGAAGAAAGCCAGTAAAGAATGACCCCGTTACAGGGTGACATACACCAAAACCCAGGTGTGCCATGCTTTGATCACTGAACTTACATTTCAATGACCTGTGACCCACATTGACAGGTTTCAAGTGTGAGAGCAATGCCACCAGGGGGATTTATTATTATTTGTATTGCAGTAGTGCCCAGGAGTCCTATTACAGACCAGGGCATCACTGTGGTAGGTACTGTGCAAACACAGAACAAAAAGACAGTCCCTGCTCCAAAGAGCTTACAGATCCAAAGAGCTTACAGTATAAGACGAGACCAGAGGTGGAGACAGACAGATGGGGAACCCTAAGGAAACAATAAGACAATACTGGATTTGTATTCCAAGCATTTTAGGAATGTATTCTCACAGGCAGTTAATTAAAATTCTACCCTTGCAGGCCTCGGATTCAAATGAATTCTATACAGTTCACCTTTCTATTTATGTATTTTTCTGTTAAAACTAAATTTGAAAAAAGAATATGCAGGGAAATTTATGATCACTTTGTCTGACTTACGATGGGGAACATGCATCAAGATCAGCTGGAACATTTTAAGCTACCAAGGTCCTGTTTATGTTAATATATACCTAGTAGTAAAGAACACAGGAATGGCAACATACAAAGCATAAGCAGATTTGTTTCCAAATAGATTTTTTTCCCCAAGTTCTTTCCATGAGGTCTTCTCAGCCACACTCTATAGCATTGCAAATGGCGGTATAATTGCATTTGTCTTCCAAACTGTCTTTCCTTAAGGGCAAGCTTCACTTTGCTCTTGATTCGATTGTGTACTTTTAATCTCAAAGAAAAGCTAACATGTAAGTATTCTTTACAGAATTGCATTTTACATGGTCAGTGTCCTCTCCTATAATTACAGGTCCCATCTGAATGGCATTTCTTTTTCTGTATTTTCAGCTGTTTTTGCAGCACAGGAGCTTAGCTCTCTCCAGCAGTTACACATTCAGTGGATAAATAAATAATCACACTGTTTCTGCTGTCAAAGCTGAAAGCATGCACAGTTGTTTGCCACACGATATGCTGGGACTACAAGGTATAACATTTCATAATTAGACTGACCTGGGTTTGCGCAGCATCATTAGCTCAGGAAACTTAATTGCAAATGACAAGCCAAATTCTGCTCTCAGCGACTAGGAGAGGTACAATATTTCCCACTGGGGACTTGATCCTAAGAGATGCTGAGCATTTCTCTCTTCCCGTTTCACTTCAGTGGAAGTTGTAGGTGTGTCCAGCACTTCTCAGAATCAGGCCCTGAACTCGCACAATAATTAGAGAGTGGTTCAAAGCAGCAGTGATATTCCAACTTCAGTGGACTAGTCTATGACAGAGACTGGTGGGATATCACTGCTGTAAGCACCACCAGCGCAAACTATTAGCACTAGTCCTGCTTTTTTGGCTGTTGACTATTTGCAGTTTTGCCCCACATCCAACTAATGTGCTATGCTACTCTGTTGCATTTGTCCTTTGGGTACCTGCCCCACGGTCCTAGGCTAGCACAGCTTTCTGAACTATTAGCTTCTGGAAGATTTGAAAAGTACTCTGGGAACCTAGGGGTTTTTTTTTGTTTTTTTGGAGGAGTGGGGAAATGGGGTGGAAGGTCAAACTCCAGTGGTTCCTGGAGAAATCATCAGTGCCCTGATCCAGGGGCCATTTTAACCTCAAAATAAAGGCCAGAAAGAATGCTCTGAATTTGTTCCTGACACAGCAACCAAGATCTTTCTATTAGAGCTTTGTAAAAGCAACAGTGTGTCACATGAGATTGCAAAGCACCAGAGAAGGTTCTGGAAGGATGTTCAGAGAGCCAGAGACTAAGACAGGGTGTTTAGAGTCTATGATGCAGCAGCAGTATATTCGCCACTACCCAAGTAGCTGGCTCGGAGTGATAATTGAGGGTGATAATCACCTAAAGAGGTCCAGACCATGACCATGAGATGTAATTGTTCTCAACAGCTAGGATGAGCATCAGTGGCTGCAAAACTTCACGATAAGGAATCTTTTCTGGATCTCTGTGATGAACTGACTGGATGTTGCAGGGCCATGCCACCAGGAGGAAAGGTGGTCTTGTCATAGAATAGAAGTATCGATTGCTCTCTGGGTGTTGGCTACTACAGATAATTTATTGATCAATTGAGCACCAATTTGTGGTTGGGAAAGTCCATGAAGTGTGATCCTTTGGAGAAGGTATCAGAGATTAACCTGCAGTGTTTTGCGGGGCGGCTGATCAAAATAACCAATGAGCCAAGAATGGTTCAGGATTTAAACAGTTGGGGTTTCGATGGAATGTACTTAGCTATCCTGTGGCCATGTGATCTCAAAAGCATATTGATAAAAAGGGTTTTCACTCAATGGTGATGAAGGTGTTCAGGGTTAATTGTGGCAGATTTATGGACTCTTACATGAGTTAATGGGAGAAAGCATGTTATACCAGGAATGTCAAAGCCTCTGGACTTTTCAGAAGCAGGAAAGGGGTTTCTCTATTTCCATCCAATGCTGGCATTGATGGTGTTTCCATCCTCCCCGTGACTCTGCATAACCCTGCATACTTGCTCTTGCCATGGCAAATTAAACCTTTTCCTGATTGCAGAAACCTAAATACAGAGATTCAACTATGATGATGGTGGAGTGTGCTTTTTGGTGACTGAAAGCAAGGTAGAGATGTTTTCTGACCCTCGATGGTTAAGACCCACCTGCTGCATTTGCCATCATGTATCTGAAAGCAAAGGTGAAATTTCCAATGCACAGTGCAGTGCTGAGGGAGTGACCTGTGTGCAACACAGGGGCGCCCTGATCCTGGTTGCAAACTTTGGGTCTTACCCTAATAAGCCCAATAAAAATGCATTGAACTGGTACAGCAAGACTAATGGGAGGAGACGCTTTCCTTACATTCCCTGTTCCTTATTAATTTGCCTCAAACCTTAGCAGGAGGTGACCTCATAGGAATGATCAAGGAGATAAAAGTCAAGGTGCCAGCTGAAATGGCACTTTTTGTCATAGATACTTGTAAGAAGATTGAGCCCTTCATCTCAGTTCACATGAGGCAAAAAAACCTGCAGGCAGCCAGTTATCTCTGCAGCCCAAGATGGATCCAGACCAGTGGTCTAGAGGCAAAATGTTCTATATCCTATGACCAACCTCCCCACACCATCCAGGCCCCTGACAGTAAGAATTCTGAGTAATTCATGTCCCTTATTAGAATCTCAGGCAAGAAAACAAGAGAGTTTTGAGATGCCTGTGACACGGGAGTTCTGCTGCTCAGCAAATATAGTCGCAGGGCTTCATCATGTATAACATACGGGGAGCGAGAGCATTCAGGTAAGGAAATGAAGGGCCTCAGGGCTCAGCTGTGCAAGATGAAAATAATTAGGACATGTTTATCTCACGCTCAAACCTACAGAGGAGAAAAGCAAGGGGTGGGCATGCGGGTTCAGAGAGGGGGTGAAAAAAAGAGAGTTAGTTCATAGATAACTAAACCTATTTGAGAGGTGTGTATCCTTTGGATAAATGCTCCTGCCCCTCGTCCCATTATCTCCCTCCCCCGAAAGGCCGGATCCTTGCCTCTACTGCTGTCTGTCCACGTCCATTGTAGGTCTGTCTGTCTCTGCTAAGCTGGGTGCTATTTTTAAAACGTGTGAGCCCTTGGCTACGGAGACAAGGGGCTGCATTTTAAAAGGGGCGCCACTGACCTGGAAGATTCCCTGGCGTCAATAAGACTGCAGCTGGCATTCCACAGACTTGCTGGGATCCGATGTTGCATTTTGCAGAATATTAGTAATGTTATTTGGTTTAGGGTGTGGGGGACACAAAGAGGAAAGAAAATCAGGCTTGGGAAGAGGGGAGGTGGAGGAACTATAGTCACTCGCTCTAAAGTGGGATTGCTCCAGCTGAGAGCGGAGCTGGGTAGTAACGGCGGGGGGGGGGGAAGGGCGGGGCTTGAGGTGGGGACAGTAGGGGCAATTCAGGTGCCAGGATTTGCAGCTGCAGGAGTCCCAGAGTCAGGGTAGGTGGGGTGAGCTCTGGCTTTGTAGAATGCAGGAGGATAAGCTTTATGGAGGGGCCTGGCCCCAATCTAATGGCTTTGCAGGAGTCTCCAGATTTGCTTGCCGGAAGGGAGGAAGACCTCAGAATGGTGAGATTAGCATTTGAACTCATGGCGGGGCCTCTCCAAACCAGCTGAGCTCTGAACCATACGGGGGCTCGTCCCATCAGGAGCTTTGTGCGGTGAAATCTTTCCACAGTCCTTGTCAGCATGGTACAGAGTGCTCGGCACAAGCACAGCCACCTCACAAAGGACTCTGCAATGCTGTGGTTTCTTCTGCTGTTTTGTGTATCTCTCTCCGGCCTTTCATAGGGCTAGGCAGTGGAAACTGCAGCAGAGCAAAGCAGTCTGACACTGAGCTGTGTTGATGTTCAGCAGGAAAGGTGACCAGTAGCTGTACTTTACCTCTACGTCAAGAATCAGAGGGGTAGCTGTGTTAGTCTGCAATTGCAGAAGTGACAAAGAGTCCTGTGGCACCTTAAAGACTAACTAAAAGTATTAAAGCATAAGCTTTCGTGGGCTGAAGTGGGTATTAGCCCACGAAAGCTTATGCTTTAATACTTTTAGTTAGTCTTTAAGGTGCCACAGGACTCTCTGTCACTTTTACCTCTGCGTATTCCTTTGCTCACCACCTAACAAAGAAGTACACACCGTTTGCACATCAGCCACTAGGAACTTCGCTCATCATTCTTGTGAAACATGCAAACGTGCATTCCACAATGAAAATGGTGCTTTCTGGTGGCAAATCCTGTTATTTATCCCATTTCTTTTATTCTTGAACAGACTCCTGTGCCTTCCAGGTCTCTGCACAGGCTCTGATGCTCTGCTTGGGTATATTTTGTATGTGCTAACTCCACCACCAGCTACAGCAGCACAATCTCCTTAGCATTCTGCTGCTTCGGCTCAGATACAGAGCATGATCAGAGAGTGGGGAGTGATTATTTTTTCATTCCAGGCTTTGCCACAGTCCTGCAGAAGGCCTGAGGCCATCCTGTCTCTCTCTTCCTGTTCCCCCTCCAGCTTTGGGTCTCCCTCCAAGTTCCTCCTCTAAGTCATGGCTACCTTCCTATCAGCGGAGGCAGACTAGACGGATATTCCTTTGCAGCCTGTCTGCTCTTACACTGATCCCCAAGCTTCACATTCAGATAAAAAGTCACTCCACCCATGCCAGGGACGAACGTGAATAGCCGGGGTTGCTGCTGGTCAGGGCTGAGGTGCATGGGTAGAACCCTGGACTGGAATATCAGGTTATGCAGCAGGTGATAACTGAGCTACATTGTCTGCATTCAGAAAGCTTGACTAGTCCTTGCCGGCACTTTGCCCAAGGTCCAGCTAACATAGCCAGAGTCTTGTTTTCATGATCAATAAAGTTAGACCTAGGCCTGATCCAAACACCCTGAACTCTCTGGGTTTCAGGAGCCAGGTGATGCGTCCATCTCTAAGTATAAGACAGCAAAAGTGTCCACATGTATTTAAAAAATAAAATCTAACTGCCAATCTACCAGCTGATCAAGAAAGAGGACCGGAGGTTCATATGAGGAGGACCTGGCAGTGGGATTAGATACCTTTTCTGTCTCTTTCTAGGAAGTTGTGGATTTTCCCACCCCCAATATGAAAAAAGGAGTCAGATCTTTAGTTTTTACAGATTACCTTTTCACCCACAAATTATATTCTGTTTAACCCCTTTGTACCCAGTGTGGGACACAGCATCCTGGTTTAGTCCTGTCCCCACAAAGGGGAAGAATTTTAAAGGCCTCAGTTTGGCCTGGATTTTGTGTAGTGTGATCACATCCAGAAGATGGAAATCCATCTGATCAAATGGCAAATCTCTGAGCCTTGGCAGATATGCCTCCTGCTCTGCAAAAACACGTTGCCATGGCTACCACTCTGCGTGAGAGTCTCTCTCCTCATCAAAGTGCTATTCCTCCCGCCAGGGTCGCTGCTTGCACTCAATAGCGAACCCAGGCAAGGGACAAGGTGTGGGCCACGCCTCTGCAGAAACATGATGGTATCCAATAATAGCCACTAAATAGCCTGCTAATTTGAATTAAAGGTGGATGAATAGTCCCCCCAAAATCATGGAACCCATCAGGAGCTTGAAAGGTTTGTCAAATCCAGAGACTTCATTTACTATTTAGGAATGATAAAACTGGGAGGATACTGTGAGCATATTGAACTGAGAGGCCTGGGTTCTAGTCTCACCTTTGCCACTGACCTTCTGCAGGACTCCCCTCTGTCATTGCACTGCTATGTGCCTCGGTTTCCCCTATATAACATGGTTAATATTTACCCAGTTTTCTAAAGAAGCTTGTGATTTATAGATGAAAAACCTTATCATGAGTTATACTTGTTTCTGAAAGCAGCCATCCTGTCATGCAGTAAGTATTGTTGCCTCAGTATTACAAAAAAGAATCCTGCTGATAGACCACATTTAGGAATCACCTGTTTTTAGCATAAAAAGTAAAAATTTTAAAGGTCTAAGTTAGAGAAAGGCCCTAATCCAAATTTCCAAACTCTGGGGTTGTTTGGGTCCAGATTCAAACAGCACAGCTCGGACTCCTGTCTAGTTGTTGTTATTAACAATTAAAAATGGCATGTGGGATGCTTTACAACACGAACAGAGATACACCCCTGCCCCAGAGAGCTTCCACTCTAGTACTGGATGTGAGGCCGTGAGTGGGGATGACTCTCAGTGGGAGGGAACAGGCTGCAGCTTCCACTCATAAGACTGTGCAGACGCTTGTTCTAAGCATGTGCACAGCTTGGCCTTTCCACAGAACACTAAATATCACACTAATTATTTTGGCGAATTAACTTCCTGTAGGTGGTGCGGCTGAAATGGATCTAGAGAAGCATGTTGACAAAGGCAGTAGAGCAGCCCATTCTGCGTGCTGCTATTCCTTCTATAGGGGCTTGATTCTGCTCCCACTGAAATCAATGGGACAGTTTCGCCAGCAACTACAATGGGAACAGGAGCAGGCCCCTTCACTTCAAGTGCATTTGTTCTGTTGCTATGTGAGTGTCTGGCTGTGTGAATTTGGCTACTGGAGTGTCTCCTTTGGACTTGTGTGACTGGGTGCAGGAATCAGGTTCTCAAAGGCACTTCAGTCCCCTAGAGTCCTGTGTGATGTCTCCGTTAGCTACTAGGTGCTGCTGGCTGCCGACTCTTTGGCATCGCGTCTTTTACTTACAATAAAGAGGTAAAGCTGGTGACACATACTCTCTAGTCTGGTAGCTAGCACTTCTCCAACCCAGGCCTTGCCCATTGCCTTTCTATTGCAATGGAAAGGAAACCAGAGAACATGCACAGGTTGGGGGTTCTTGGTGTGCTACAGGTATCCATCAGCCTTCAAGGCTCAACAGCTGGATTCATTTTTTTCTTTCTCTTGCAAAGAGAATACTCTAAAAATATTAGATCCCAAATGCCTGAAGTTACTAGGAAAACCAGGGTCTAACCCCATCTCTGCATTCAATAGAAATGAGGATGACAGTGGCCAGCAGATGTATTGAAGGGAATGTTATGCTGATGGAGATTCAGAGCTTTCATCCCCTTTCCTTTCTCTCCTGTACTCATTCATGTAAAACTGCAAGATTCTTCCAGCGGTCATGTGAGGAAGTTGCCTCTCAGCAAGGACAAAACAGAAATAAGGGAAATTTTACAAGGTAGGTAAGGACTGTGTTCTCCCTGGGTGTGTGGAGTTTATTCTGGAGGGGGGATCTGTTTTCTCTTCTGGTTTTAATTGTGTGTTCTAATATGAAATTGCAATATATCTACTTATTACGGTGGCCTTCCGCTGATGCAGCTGCAGTGTTTTATAGAAACTCCTGAAAATCCCCCAAGCTGTGATGTGGGAATCCAATTCTTTTTAGCTGATGATTCTGTAAACACATTCCCCTGGATTTGTAAAAACCGCAGCAAGCCTTTCAATTATTTGAAGAAAGCGAAAGGATATCTGATGGTGAATATTCCGCTTTGCATATTCAAAACTTGCAGCCTAATTCCTGGGCTGTATCCTTTTCAAATGAGCGGACAATCAAAAGGCAAAGAAGCAGTGCAGGGGATTTAGCCAAAGATCTTCTATTAAAATTAGTTCACACGTGCATTTTTTAACAGTGTAAAGGAAGGTGCATAGCAATGGGTGATTCTCAAACAGAACCTTGCCATTCAGTTTCATTTCAAATACCCTCCCATCCCTCTTCCCCCTCCCCCCAAAAATCTGGTGATCTTTGGTCATGTCTACACTGCCAGGCATATAGCCGCATAGCAACAGCACTGTAGCTGTGCTGGCATATCTCATAATGTAGACACAGCCTACAGGGACAAATGGGGTTTCTATCGCTGTAGGAAAACCACCCCCCTTTTCTTTTCTCTGTGTAGACAAGCCCTTATGGTTTGATTTTTCACCACAAAAGCCAGTGGAGTCTGCGAGCTCTTAGCACCTTTGAAAGATTAGTCCCTAATGTGACAGGCCCCACCTGTTCTGGTGGGTAGTCTGATTTCTGAGTTTGGCACTGAAAGTGAACCAAGGTGAGTGAGTTGGTTCGCTGCTGCTGCAACACCACTGTACTGTAGGTGCTTGCTATAGTGATGGAAGGGTTTTTTTGACACTGTAGTAAATCTACCCCTTTGAGAGGTGGTAGTTAAGTCAACAGAAAAATTCTTTCATTCGCCTAGCACGATCTACACCCGGGCTTATATCGACTTAACTACTTCTCTCAGAGGTGTGAATTTTACATAGCGATATAGCTAAGTCGATCAAAGTTTTAGGTGTGGACCGGACCTTTGTGGCTTCTCCCACGCCTAGGATGTACAAACCATAATCAGCTAGCGCATAAGAAAATGTTCACACACCAAAGAATAAATGATTTACAGTCAAATGGGTTCAGCGTTAATTTGCCAGCAGTCTGGCCTCCTCTCATTTCCAGAGGATCTGCCTGTGCTAGTGTTCCAGCATCCACTCAGGTTGGAGTATCTTATGGTGTTCTAAATGGGAAAGTAGAAGCATTTCTGATCTCATTTTCCAGTATTTCAGCTGTGCCATAATCTATTTACCACACAATTTGTGTCACTTTGATAAGCGGCTGCTTCAAGACTGCATTTATTAAAATCAAGCGCAGGGACAGCTTTCAAGTCTTTCAAGTGTTGTAATAAATGTTTGAAATTAGTCATTACAGTGTTTGCCATGGTTCATATCATATACTCTATCTAAATGACAAACGATCAGATCCTGGACACACACTCTTTTTTTGGGTGATGCTTTCAGGGTGGGATGAAGAGGATGACTCTGCACCAGCCCAACAAGGGAGGGACTGTGTATGGGGGAGGGGAGAAGAAGGGCTTGGGGGAAGAGTGAGTTGGAATTATGAGTAGAGTTCTTATCACAGCCTCAGGCCAACAGCTTAGACCAGTGAACTGCTATCTCAGCTTTTACTTTCCTGGTGAAAAATAAAATAACCCCAAAAGATGAGGAAGGGGCAAGGAAAAAGCCTCTCTGGGTTTTGTGATGTGGAACCATTAGTTATTTGCATATACCAGTTCTGATAGGGTACAGCTAAGCAGCTCGAGCGCAGCAATTGTATTTCTAGTGTAATTTGGTTTTTGGTTATTTTAGCTGGTTTCTTGGTGTGTGCACACACCTGAGTGTTTATTTAAAAAATGGTTACTAGTTATGAGTGTGTACACGCACATATGAATGTCTAATTATATATGTGTATCTAGGTTTTTATATATCAGTTACGTGTATTTATACACAGATGTACTACCACATACACCATAGAAAAGAGACAATTATTAAGACAAATATTCTGTCTCAATTCATTTCATTCTTCATTTTCCCATCAGGAACGTAATAGCTAAATTTATAGTGTTGAGTCTGGGCTATCAATTCTATTATTTTTAGTGTCGATATCAGTTATGTTCCTTGCAAGGGACCCTTAGGGAAGGGGAGGAAAATTGGAGACAAAATCTTTGGAGGGCAAGAAGGGAGCAGGTGGAAAAGCAGCTTTTCCCCCTTTCCGTTGCTCATTGTCAGTAACCCAGTGTTTTATCCCTAGAGAAACTCATCTGCTCAGTTTCTTGATCATCCAGCTTGTAACTCAGCCCTGTACACAACACATCTAAGATCACAAGTCTGTCACTATGGAAATAATTGTGCCACTACAAACACAGGTGCTGGGTTGAGAAGGGGAGATGAGCGAGAACAGGAAATGGCCTGATTTGAATGTAAACAATGTTTATTTTTTAAACATGAATGATTGGAAAGGGAAATAATGTATCCAATTAACAAGAAATTGAACTGGGTATGAGTATTAGTCTCTCCTGCCCTTGACTTGAAAGTGATTTTTTAAAAAGGTCTTTCACACATGAAAGGAGAAAACATTATTACAAAAAGCAGTTGTTTGAGCTGGTAAGCTCTTCCTATGTTCATTCCCATCCCTTTTTAAAGGGTTTCCATTCTACTTCCTCACCTCAATCCCACCACAGTCAGAAGCCTGCATTTGTGACATCAGTCTGTTGCTATGGAAATGACTGAATTGTGCAACATGGTCTCATCCTATAAGGTGCAGAATGCCTTCCATTCCCATTGACTGGGAAGTTGAGGTACTCTGTGTGCTAGAGAATTGGAGTTCTATGACATAACTACTACATCTGGAACTTGAAGAGGGTTAGAAAAATGCCTGGGAACAACAAGCCAATTTGGATATAAAAAAGATGATCCAATGCAGAGCGGGTAGCAAAGTTAGATGCTCAGCTTGCATTGAAATTCCTTGTGAATGGAGCCCCTAACTCCCTTAGGCTCCTGTGCTAATCTCAGTCCTATATCTTCATCCCAAATGCCAACCAACCTTGAAATTTTTCTGAAGTTTTACAACAATCCCAATAATATTTCAAAACAGAACAGGCTTCTGGACGTCTTGTCAGAATATAGGAAAAACTCCTATCAAGGCTGTTTGTGGGATGTTTTGTGACCCACTCAACTCACAGGATTTGTTGACCTCCAGGAAAGGCTGCAAAGCCTACTTCTTTGCTCATGCTTTTGGGGTTACCTTAGTGAATACTTGAAATAAGTTATTTGGGGTGATAGAAAGTAGGATATTTTCTTAATGTGTTTTATTGCTAAGGGTTAAGTTATGTGTTGGATTTAAGTTTTTGTCATATTATTTGACTCCATATGGAACCTGGGATCAGTGATATGTAAATATATATATATATAAATGAGAAACCCGGGAAACCGCTCTCAAGAACATTCTTGTGTGTATTCCAGGCCAGTTCCCTAGCATCCACTATAGATGAAGGGGTAGTTTAGTCTCTATTGCCCATTCAGTCATTAGCCCCTTTCTACCGATGCTGTTAACAAGGAGGCCAGTAGTGGTGCTATGAACATCTGCTCCCTGTGGAACTAGATTGAGACCACCAGCTCATTTCAGCTGGCCTGCTGATAACCTTTGGTCATTATCAAGCTGGGCCATATTCCATCCAGTAACCTAGAAGCAGAGGGGTCAACCAATCCATGATGTCATTGGGGCAATACAGTTCTCCTCCAAAAGAGCTTCAGTAAATCATAAGTCCCTTCATCTTTCCTATGGTTTTATAATTCCTTTTGCTACTCTTTGTGATCATCTAGTCTAATCTCTCATATAACACAGGCCACAAAACTTCTCCAAAGTAATTAATTCTGAACTAGAGCATATCTTTTACAAAAAATAACCAATCTTGATTTTAAAATTGCCAGTGATAGAGAAATCCATCACAACCATTGGTAAATTGTTGCAGTGGTTAATTACTCTCAGTTAAATTTATATGCCTTACTTCTAGTCTGAATTTGTCTAGCTTCAACTTCCAGCAGTTGGATCTTGTTATACTTTCTCAACTAAACTGAAGAGCCCATTATCAAATGTTTGTTCCCCATGTAGGTATTGATATACTGTGATCAAGTCATCCCTTAATCTCCTCTTTGTTAAAATAAATAGATCGAGCTCCTTGAGTCTGTCACTGTAAGTCATGTTTTCTCATCCTTTAGTCATTCTCATGGCTCTTTTCTGAAACCTCTCCAATTTATCAACATCCTTCTTGAATTGTAGACACCAGAACTGGACACAGTATTCCAGCAGCAGTCGCACCAGTGCCTAATACAGATCTAAAATAGCCTTGCTCTTCCTATTGAAGATTCCCCTGTTTATGCATCCAAGAATCATATTAGTTTTTTTGGCTGCAGTATTGCTCTGGGAACTCGTGGCAGCTGATTATCTGCCGTGTCCTCCAAATCTTTTTCAGAGACACTGCTTCCCAGGTTAGAGTCCCCCATCCTGTAAGTGTGGCCTACATTTGTTGTTCTGAGATGTATATGTTTTACATTTACATTTAGCCAAATTAAAATGCAGATTATCAAGCATATTTGTTTAAACAAAGGTTTTCCCCTCATTGCCTAGTTGTCCCAAAAAATATTTTTACTGGCCCTTAGAGCTGGAAAGGAACATACCAAAATGAACTATGGCATACTGGCTTGCTGTGTCTGCAGAGCCAGACAGATACAATACACGTAAGACGTGTGAACAGACTCCATTCATTTCAAAGTGGTGTTGACTCTGAATCCTCATGACATGTCAAAATAAAAGTTCAGTATGTCATTGCTGGCAATTTCATAAGAAATGTCTAATTATTCTGAATTATGGGCACAGTTTGTCTGTTGATCTGGCAGTGGAATCATAATGCTGAATGTATTATTGGTGAAATTTCCAAAATCACCTGAATGATTTAGGAGCCTGAGCCCTGTTTTCAGAAGTGACTTAGGCACTTTGAAAGTCAATGGGATTTAGGGTCCAAAGTGCCTGTGCCACATTTGAAAATGGGGCTTAGGCCTTTTTGAAAATGTTACCCTCCACCCCTATGTATTTTCATGACAACAGACTGATGTTACATTAGGAACAGTGGTCTGATTTAGCAAGGTTATTACTTTATGGTCCATGAGATATTGGATTTCAGTTTCCAGTGCTTTCACGAACACAGCATTCACTATAATAAAATTAAAAAAATAATTAAAAAAAGCATTTTTTTAAATTTTTCCAAATTCAGGAGAGGTCAGTACATTAAGCAGGCTGTCTTGCCACAGCTCGGACCGTTGTACAAAGTTCTAGCATTCGTCCCCAAATAGGCAAAAGTTGACATCCCTAAAACACTGCAGTCCTCAAGGATAATGTGGCGTGTTGGGCATGGAGTTTTACTGCCTTGCCGGTGCATCTCTGCTGTGACTGGAAGGGACCACTTCCTGCTGACGTCCCCAGACATTATCCCTGCAACTGGTACTCTTGTTGGTGGTCTTGCACTGCCTTGGCATGATGGACCAAGTTCAGGACGGATGGCTTTGAATGTTTGAAAAGAAAAATAGTGTTTTTATTCTTTGGTGGTGAATATTGATGCTGAACTGACAGCACTAAAATCCTTTCTCCACCAATAAGGCGGTAGTGGAGGTTCCACATTTCTCCACAGCCCCCTTCCATATGCCCCATACCTGCTATGAATGGTCCACTTTGCCATTTTGACCTTGGCTGCTCTGCTGAGATTTGCTAATGAATGCCAGTTGTGATTTTGCCCCAATATCCCGGTTTAAGAGAGTAGATTTTATGCTTTTTGTTTTTTATTATATTTTTCCTTAAAAGATTATTATATGGGGAATATCAGGAGATGACCCGAGTTACCTTTCTAAATACATTTTTTTAAAACTTGCTGGGAAGGCTGTAAAAATGTCATCTTGGAAATTCATGCAGATGATATTTAGACATGCAGATAGGCACTCCTGTTTTGCATGAATGTTTGACCTTGGGCAGAGTTGTTCGATGCAGGATGAATGTGTTGTGGCTGCATTTAATCATCTGAAGCAGAGATGAAGCCTTGAAAAACCTCACAGACCCAATTCCCAATTCCCAGCCTCTGGATAGTAATGAACTTCTGAGAAATAGCTAATCAATAAATTGAACAAAAGACTCAGGCAACTAAACCACTTTGTCAGGGCCTTAATTACAATTGCAGAAATAAATTGGGGGCTGGGGAGCCTTTGCTAGACAGAACTAACCCTTTGTTCTCATAAACTAACCCTTTATAGGCAGAATGCAATGTTTTAGTCAGAGATTGTGCTTCTTTGATAGGCTCTAGATTTGGATCCCTGAGTGGGCAGATGACACTGGATGAGCATCTATGCAATGGCAGGAGAATTTTTAGTGTTTGTTTTCCTTGCTCTCCTTTTTATTTGCAAAGAAGCACATAGCCTAGATATAGCCTTGGATTGTACCAACCAGACCTTGCCTAGGAATGGCTGATGCTGCGATGTCTTGCAGGGAAGGGCTCCAGGACAAATGGGTGCAGTATAGACTGCCTCAATGATTCAGTGTCACCATGATCCTCGAGTGCTGCTGCGAGCCTTAGGAGGAAAGTTTTAAGGACTAATGAAAATTCTCAGGGCTCTGGACCCGTAAAACCATCCAAAAGCTCGAAGTAAACATGCTTGTCAGGAGTTGTGGGGTAAAGCAGGGTGAATTGGACCCAGGGTCTTTGGTCAGAAGGGATCCCGACACAGCTGTGAGAGTGAGCAGCAGGAGATGTTGCAGCACTCAGCTGACTGCGGCTGCTGGCTGTGTGCTGGGGCAGGCTGGGTTTTCTTATTTGGGAGCCAGACTGAGAATTTGGGAGTGGGGAAGGCAATGTACATGTGGGGGGCTTGTCTGTTGGAGTTGGATTGTCTGAAGAGAGAACTGAACTGAACCCAGTTCAGTCCCATTGCTAGCATAATTACAGTAACAACCACTTCATGTGCTTTTCAGTTTATTCCCAGGAAATATCATGGCTGTAAAAAATTAAAACATGTGTCCCTGATAGGATTGCCTGGTAGATGTAGCCTTGTATTCAGGGGATATTAAAGTAGCTGTTGTCTCCTGGGACGAGCTTCTTGATCATGGCAAGTCTGGCTCATGCGTAGTAGGGTTGATTCTCATGTCTGGGGCAGGAAGGGAATCCCCCTTCCAATCTCATTGCCTCTTCAAGGCATTTGGTCAGGGATCTCCAGGGGCTTTTACCTTCCTCTGGGGCAGGGAACAGAAAGTTTCTGTTACGATCATGTAGGCAAGTCCCAATGACTTCCTGCCACTGCAGCAAGGAGAAGTCATTGATGGCCTTTCAGTCTTCTCCCCTTCTGTTTCCATGTTCTTGTGACTTGGCAGAAAGGAGGCTAATTTGCTTAGTTAATTGAGGAGGCAGGAACTATGTTAAATGGTGGTTTGCTGCAGATGAATAGTTATGGCTGCTCTACACTGAAGTCAGCAGACTCTTGTGTCCAAACAGAAAAAGTGAATTCCATGCAGTGAACAGTCCCAGGACTAACAGAGCTCTGGAGAAAGGAGTCCTCAGTTTATCCATGGAACAGATACAGCATCTGTAACAACCGTGTGAATTTCCTCCCCCTTCCCCACCCGCCCCCAGCTGACGGAAGAGGCCAGTCTTCATCTGTGTTGCAAGAGTTTAGATTTATGGTGTCTTTGTGATACAGGGACACTGTCTTCCTTCATGTTTATAAAGTACTAATAATCACCCTGATGGCACTCAGTCCTCATGCACGTCATCCTTAATTCTTCTGCTGAGGCTGCCAACTAGTGCTATACATTGGTGCTTTTTATGTGGTCCACTAGGTGCCTGACTGAAAACCCAGTGATGTTAATGAAAAGACTCCCCTCAACTCCAGTGGGGTTTGGATCAGGCCCCAGCGGTTTTGGCAGTGTTTCAGTCACTGCTGTGCTGGCCTAACCTTTGAATGCCAGTGGAAAGGTTTTCTACCTCATGCTCATTCCCAATCTCTCTGGCCAGCTAGTGCCACACAAAAAACATTCTGAAGAGCAGAGTACGGAGCAGGGCATGCCTCTGCCTTGGTCATTTATAGGTCCGTGTATGTCCTAACCACACCAGCAGCCTCTCTGACTGCATGTCTAATTCACACAGGTAAAACATTGAGGTCACACTTGCCAGCATCTGAATGCTAGTGTACAAAGAGGGACTCTTCTTCAAGGCCATGCTTCAGCAGAGCATGTGCTTAAGGCCATCATTATTCAACAAAGCACTTAAGTGCCTAACTTCAGTGAGATTTGCATCTGCTTAAGCATTTTGATCAATATGGGCCTAAGCTACTCAGATCGCTTTTTGGCGAGATAAAGTTGGGGAAATAATAGTGACGATTTCCCACAAAATAGCATTTATTCCTCCTAAATAGGGATATTGACGAGGAGCATTGTATGTCTTCCTTTTTCAATTTGTTTTTATATTAATATATTTGTGCTTTCTAGGAATACAGTATAAAATAAACAGGCAAAAGTTATACAGGTTTTAAGGGTAACGTTTTTAGCTAGGCAAGAGCACGGATAGCTGATAACGTATTGTTCTGCATACGTATACGCACAGGCATTGATGTAATAGCATTATACACACTGGGTAGTACAAGTCCATGAATAGCTGGTGTTGAGTTTTCATACACAAATAGACATAGCATTGCTTAGTAAAAAACTGCTGTATTCAGGTGTGTAGATGTTACTTATACAGCATATAAATGAGAGACACCTTTCTCCATAGGATACAATGTCATTTCAGTTTGAAGTTAATGGTTTGTCTCTGGTTTTCACATGTTTTCCCGCAGCTCATTCACTAAAGCCCAGTCACCCTCTCATGAATTATGGGGCTGCCTAATCTGAGCTGTGATCTGTGTTCTATATCTCCTGTTTCGCACAGCCTTTCTCTATTCCTATTAGTGAGTGAGTGCTGGCCATATCAGCTGGTGGTTGAATTGGCGATGTATTCCATTAAAAAGATCTACAAGAATGGAAGAATATGTATGTATTGTATTCTAGAAAAATTAATTTTGTCGAGTGGACCAGGACAGTTCACTCTGGAGACAGAGGCCCTGATTCAGGAAAAGCACTTAAGTGCATGACTGATTTAAAGCATGTGAGAAATCCCACCTTAGTAGGACGACTCATGTTTAGAGTTAAGAACATACTTCAGGGATTGGCTGGATTGGGGCCCCACTGAGGTAGCAGTGAGCATCCATGCCCTGGGGATAGTCTACCTCCCACTCTAATTCAACCCAGGCGGTTGTCTTTCTCAGAAACCTGGGGAGCTGCTCTGTAATGAAGCAGCAGCTGCCAGTGACAGGAGGCTGCTGTGAATAAGATACTCAGCTCTCTGTGAGCTGCTCTCTCTCGCCTTTGTGCTGGGATTTGTCTTGAAGCAGCAGATAAATCTCCTCCTCAGCAAGGTGGCAATGTTCACAGAGCAGTCTTGGGGAAATGAGTAAGGTGCTGCTGTCTGCACTGTGTTTACTGCACAGATAAAATATTTACAGCTCCATCTTTGGTGTGAAATGTGACTCTTCCAGTCCTCATGAAGGTCACTGGAAAGTCAGTAAAATTTATTGATGGTTTATAGCACTTTTGTGCCAGAAAGCAGGGTTACAATGTTCTGTGCCTCTGCCTGCCAGCCACAAAGAAACAGAGGCAGACAGGAGCAAAGAAAGAACAGTTGGCTTTAGCTCACTGGTTTGGCCCCAAAACTCGTGCATTATTTTTAATTAAATGATAAGCTCCAAATAGCAGAGCATGTGTTATGCTCATAACAGTCTGTAGCCTCAGGTCTCATTGCTCGAGTGAATTAAATGTTTACTGTGTGGAAGTGCACATTCCTGGAGTAGGGGGTTTCACAATGTGTACATTTGTGTAGTTAAAGTCCCATTTTTACATTAGTAACAGGGGAAAGAATGGGGTTTAGCTCTGACTCCCATTTCATTCTTAATTATTATTAGTTCTGTGAGGTACCCAGCCAGGCCATAGGATCCTATTGTGCTACACACTGAACCTACAAACAAGAACACAAAAGCAGTCCCTGTCCCAGAGAGCTCCCAATCTAGGGCTTAAGGCAATTCTAGATTCCCCACATTTGAAGAGGGTTATTAAGATGCTGCTCTTTTTCCATATGTCTCTTTGTCTAATCTATACTTCACTCATCACCCTGGGATCTGTCTGCTGGAATTCTAAAAGAATGAGGTGAGGATAAGAACATAAGAATGGCCGTACAGGGTCAGACCAATGCTCCATCTATCCAGTATCCTGTCTTCCAACTGCGGCAAGTGCCAGATGATTCAGAGAGAATTAACAGAACATGGAGTGATCGATCAATTGATCCCCTGTAGTCAAGTCCCAGCTTCTGGCAATCAGAGGTTTAAGGACACTGGGAGCAAGGGATTGCATCCCTGACCATCTTGGTTAATAGCCATCGATGGACGTGTCCTCCATGAACTTACCTAATTCTCTTTTGAACCCAGTTATGCTTTTGGCCTTCACTATATCCCATAGCAGTAAGTCCCATGGGTTGACTGAGTGTTGTGTGAAGTAGTACTTCCTTTCATAGGTGCTGACTTTCTTCTTTCTGGGTGGGTGCTTCACCTCTGCTTCACCTCAAGGCCCATCTCCACTTTGCCCCTTCACCCTAAGGCCCACCCTCACCCTGCCTCTTCCTGCCTCCACTCCACCCCCCCCCCAAGTGCTCACCACCCTTGCTCCATCTCTTCCCACGCCTCCCTTCCCACCCACCACTGAGCAGTTGATCAGCGCAACCTTCCAAGCAGTTGATTGGCGGGTGGCTGGTGGGTGCTGACCACCCGCTATTTTTTTTTTCCCATGGTGCTCCAGCTCTGGAGCACCCATGGAGTCAATGCCTATGCTTCCTTTTGTTTTTAAATCTGCTGCCTATGAATTTCATTGGGCGACCCTTGGTTTTGTGTGATGTGAAGGGGTAAATAACACTTCCTTGTTCACTTTCTCCACACCGTGCATGCTTTCATATACTTCTATCATATCCTCCCTCAGTCATCTCTTTTCTAAGATGAACAGTCCCAGTCTTTCAAATATCTCCTTGCATGGAAGTTGTTCCATACCCCTATCACTTTTGTGGCCCTTCTCTGTACCTTTTCTAATTCTAATATATCTTGATTTTTACGAGGTGGGGTGACCAAAACTGCACCCAGTACTCAGTGAGGGAGCGTACCCTGGATTTATATAATGGCATTCAATTATTTTCTGTCTGATTATCTATTCCTTTCCTAATGGTTCCTAACATAAATCTGTTTTGTGCCAGGATTTGAAATAAAATTATTATTTCTTGCACAGATGCTGCAGTGCCCCAGAAATACGGCCCTGTGTTCTGAAGGTGGTAACATTTGTGAGAGAAAGGATGGTTCAGTGGTATAAGTGCTGGCCTGGGGCACAGGAGACCTGAGTTTAATTCCCTGATTTACTAGTCTCCCTGTATGACCTTTGCCAAGTCAATTAGGGTCAGATTTTCTAAGGTATTGAGCTGCCCAAAAATGTAGACAGGTGCCTAGTAGAGTTACACCAGCGTACGACAGTCCGTAATTGAGTGATGAATCAGGTCTCAGAGTATTTAGTTAACAAATTTTGGAATGAAGGTGCAATGTTTTGACTCTCAAGTTCTTGTTGATTGCAACAGCAAATCGACAGTGATTAAGAAACTGAGTGAATTTCTCCCATCAGATCTGTGGCGTGGGGTAGACCTGAGATCAGTGGCAACAAGAGGATTTATGTGCGGCAGTGCAAAAATTTGATTTTGCCAGGTGCTTCTATGTGCCTGTAAGCCCGCGGCGACTCACCCTCGGTGCCTCCTGCTGGTCCTTCTGGGAATTAGCTTGATCCAGCCCTCTAGAGCACCCTCTTCTGGGTTTGGCCCCGCTCGCTACTGGCACCAGTGCCCTCTTACCTCGAATGCTGCGCCCTGCAATATCTCCACTGTCTTGGGGTCTCCCCTCCCCAGGGAGACCTCACCCCCTACTCCCACCTTGCCTCAGTCTGGGCAACTGCCAGTCACCACCTGCCCCCGCTCACTGGGGCGTACTGCAGTCTAATTACCACTCATCACCAGCAAGGGGGGTTGGCCTGCTGCCTCTGCTTGCCCCAGGGCTGCCCCTGCAACCCCAGTATCCCTCATGGGACCGGCTACCAGGCCCTTCAGCCTGGGGGTTTCCAGGCTGCAGCTCCCCTAGCTCCACTAGATTAGCCCCAGCCCTGCTCCACTCCGGGTATCCTATCAAGTCTCCCCAGCAGCCAGGCCCATCTCCCTCTGCAGTCAGAGGAGAATGTGTCGCCTTGGCCTTTCAGCCCTTTATAAGGGCCTGTGGAGTGTTTGGGGCATGGCCACTCAGCTGACCCTACTCTCCCAATCAGCCTGGGCTTTACCCTCCTGCCCCAGCCTTCTCCCCGGGCTGACTTTAACCCTTTGTGGCTGGGAGCGGGTAGCCACCCCGCTACAGTGCCAGAAAGTGATTTCTGCAGCTTGTGCACCCTATCCCTGCTGGCTCAGACTGGATCTCCAAAAGAGATTATGGACTGACCCAAAAGGGCAATTATAGCCCATCTCCAACCCCTAAACAAGTATTCTGCTGACTCAAAATTTGATAGAATGGATAAGTTATTCCATCTCGGACTCCCCTGAAATGGAATAGCTGATTCTCAAAGATGCTGGACAGGTGGGTGGGCATTGGTAAATTCTCATATACAGATCTCACTAAACAGATATTCAGACTATCAGACTGGCTTTTGGACCCTCCCTACAGGCTGCGTTTTCCAAGATCTCATGAAAATGTCTTGGCAGAATATGCACGATGTAATGATGGTTCCAGATGTCATGCCGAAACACACAAAATTGGTACTGTGCATCTATCTGTCCAGACATTTATGTCACATTACTGTACATAGAAGTGTGGGATCAATTTGGTCATGTACCTGTACATGGGAATTTCCTGAAGACTCCCTTTTCAACCAGAAGAACATAAAGACACAGGTTAAAATGATCATGCTGTCATCTCTTGCAAATAGACCCAAAAGGAGCCAGTGATCTGTTAGCCACTGTCCAAAGCCACATGCGACAGAAATCACACCATTCAAAATCAGAGAGGTAGCCGTGTTAGTCTGGAATTGCAGAAGTGACATAGAGTCCTGTGGCACCTTAAAGACTAACTAAAGTATTGAAGCATAAGCTTTCGTGGGCTAATACCCACTTTGTCGGATGCATGCATGCATCCGACAAAGTGGGTAT
>ML677373.1:9974359-10218116 GCA_007922305.1 Dermatemys mawii
ATACCCACTTTGTCGGATGCATGCATGCATCCGACAAAGTGGGTATTAGCCCACGAAAGCTTATGCTTCAATACTTTAGTTAGTCTTTAAGGTGCCACAGGACTCTTTGTCACTTCTATCGTTCAAAATGTTATCCCAAGTACTATTTTTCCCTACCACACTTTTTTGCAAATAGATTTTAAATTTCAATGAATTAAGATGGAAAAAAAACCCCACCCTGGGCTATAGACACCCTTCTTATGAATTAAAAAAAAATATAAGAGAAAAACCATCAGAAAGGTGTCTGTCTGGTAAGCAGAGCATAATACCTTGAACCAAAGAAGAAGGCATAAATGTAACCCCAAATACTGGAGCAGTTGTTGGTTGGATAGAGATCACATGCCAGAAGAATGAGGTCTGGTCATTGAAAAATTGTGGCTGACAATTTAAAAAAGTAAGTTAAAACAAAGATGAACATTATAGCATCCCTGTATAAATAGAATCTTGATGTTCTCCAGTAAAGATTCAAAACAGCGTAGCAACTTTGTTGTAATGTGGTGATTTGGGTCTGCTACAGAGTGTGCTGCGGTATATTTGTCTTTAAGGATTTATGAAGTGTTTTATTTTTGACACAGTCCTTTTCATTTAACAAAGGACGGTCAGTGTCAGATAAGTGAGAAATATAAGAAGAACCCAGGAATTAGCTGCTGCTTGTTCCTATCAGTTCCTGGTCATGTTTAAAGCCTGATAATGAAATAGCTTCTCTGTGATCTTATTACTAAGGAAGGTTTGAGTCTGAGCATGTCATGAAACTCAGCCAGCTTGGTAATAACACCCATATGTGCAGTAATGCAGACACTGCAGTGAAGTTAAGACTGGGAACATGCTTGCAATTCTGATACATTTGCATTATTCCACAAATCCCCTCTGGTTCTGACCATGCCACAAAAGAGTCATTGGTTTGAAACTGAAGGTGTCGGTCTCATCCCCCTTGCAGGGAAAGGGAATCCTGAGAACATTTGACAAAGAACGCAGAGTTGAAATTAAATATTGTAATGACATAAAACAGTAAGCAGATCTGCTTGACAGCCCTGACAGCTATTTGTTATAGAAAACAGCGTTTATGATGTCAGTCCTATAAGGAAATGTGTTTGAATTAAAATAATTACAGCAGATAGTACAACAAAGACTCCTTGTAGTCAATCATCCTTCACAAATACATGGTGTAAATCTTCCCAGTGACTGAAAGGAAGCACTGGCAAATAAATATAAATAGAAGATTCCACAGAAAATGCAAGTGACCACATTCAGATTGAATTTAATTTATCAGTGAAGGAAATGGAGATATTTGTACCATTTCCCTTTCACTATTCATCTAATCCCAGATTTGGAATTGGAAAGACACCACCATGGAATGGGCACAGTGTGATTTTTTTTTTCTGGGTATCCTCAGTATTATCCTATGTTATTCCTTGTCCCTTCGTCCTCATCTACCCTACCTTCAATGCTGAATTCATTTATTTCCTTGGGGAGCTCTGTCGCAGTTCAGGGCAACCACATGTGTATTGGCCCACAGTGGCACTCGGTCTCAGGCATCCAGCTCCCCAGCCGTTGCCTTTCTGTGTGGAGATCTGCATCTCACTCCCTTCAGACCAGGGTTTTTCCAGGATGCACAGTTCCTGCTGTCACTGTGTTCTTCCCAGCACAGACAGGTGGCCCAAGCACACCTGCTAGTGTTCTCTTCAGAGACTGGTACCAGCGTGATTGCCAGAAGTTACAAGTACCACATGTTACTTTTTATGGACACCTCTTTTATTCTTAACATCAAAAGCATCACAGAGAAAATATGTTAAAAACAAAAGAACTTACACGCACACTAATAAGCTTACTAGACATCACTTCGATCCTAACATGGTTTCAGGCAGGAGCAGTCCTTCAGTACCCCACCAAGGGGCTGCCTTGTGGTTACAAGTTCATTAGAGCATCCACTCAGAACAAGCACCCACTTTTATGGGGTCTCAATAGGCCCAGTCCTTCCAACCCTCCCCTAAGCATTGGGGCCAGTTGCTGGATCAGGAAGAAGGCCCTGAGCCGCTTTAAAAAGAGGCTATTCTCCAAAAACTGTTTCTTTGTCTGTTGGTCCCCAGAGAATCCAGTTTGAACTAGTACATGTGCACCACTCTAAGGGGGTGGCTTCTCTGGAGATATTCCAACTTTAGTGAATTCGCTTAATCACCCCCTGCTGTTCTCCTATTACCCCTTCCCATTGAAATACATGCAATTCCACATACACCATTGCATTTTTAATGCAATGAACCCCAAAGGTATTAACCTAATTCAATAAGGTTTAGCTTAATTAAATAAGTTCATTTAGGATATTGCAGGAAATTATCAGTGTCACAAGCATATTTGAGAATTTTCCACAGAAAAATTACTTCTGCAGTATATCCTGTTCTTACTGTCTTAGTGTGTAAGTGCATATTATAGTAGGTAGTATTCCTGCCTATTATTAAGGTTGCCTGACATTTTTCATTCTAAGACCCTGTTTTCTGTTGCTTGTAACTTTGCCCAGCTAACTGTTTCAGGCTGAAATTTTACATCTCTGTCTCAGGCTGCATGCTTCTGAAAAAAATTCAGACAAAATGGTTTGACTGTTTTTGAGAATGAGGATCGGAAAAATACAGTATTGAGTCCATGTTCAAAAAATTGTCTACTTTTCTCTTTGAAATACTCTAGTACTTGTATTTCTTGGTAGCAGAGCCTTGAAATTTGGCCAGGTGACCTTTATTCAGGGATGTGCAGTTTGCTGTCCCAGGGAAAATATGCCCAAATTTGGCCAAGTTATAAACCTTTGGAAAAATTGCAGTTCACACATTCTCCAAAGAGACTTGCTGGAGCTTAAAGCTAAAATCTCAGAAGATTCTGTCCTCACTGAGCACGCTCCATCCCTTCACAGCTCCTAGTACTGGCCATGTGCCACCCCCACAGAGAGACTGAGTGTGTTCCAGTCAGGGTTACAGGTATGCGGAAGGACCTCCCTTGTCATGGCTGCTCCTGGCTGAACTGGGCCAGGGCAAGACCAAGCACCAGAGCTGAGAGCAGGGAGCCTTCCTCCTGGGCACTCAGTGCTCCTCCACTGATGATAGTCAGGCATCATCGTGGAGAAAACCATCGGAATCTAATACAGAGGGGACTAAGCCAGACTGGGGAGAGGGAAAGGAATATGGAGAGACTGGGACTGACCAGGCAAGGACACTGGAATTAGGATGAGAAGCCTGAGGAGTAGAGGTTGGCTCTGGGTTGGCAAAGAGACAAGGGGCCGGGAGATAGGGAAAAGACAGGACTGGGACAAGTTGGAACAGACGGGGCAGAAGGAGTCGAGCTTGGAAGCAACAGGCAGAAGAGTCTCTGCCCACCAAAGAACACTCCCTCCCAGAGCCTAGAATGGAGCCAAGATTCCTGAGCCTCACCATTCCTTTGCTGCTAGCAAATATCTGCGAAACTCGCTGACAAAATATTTATCTCATCCCCCCCAGTGCTGGTCTACGGAGAGGCTGACAATCTGCTGCTGCTATTGGTTATTCCATTAGCTCAAATGGCAGAAGTCCGTGGTGGGGCTAAGGTTTATAACCCTGCTGATGACCTGTGTGGGTGTCAGTATGATGCTGTGTGATGGAATTTCTGCTCTTTGCTTTTATTAAAAACCTAGGAAATTACATTGAAAAATGTGCATTAAAAGAACATTAGTAAGGATACAAAGTCAAGCCCAATCTTAATTCAACCCCTTGTGCTTGCCTATGTGCTACAATAGTCTTTAGTAATATGGTCAAATACTATTTTTCCACAGCACTCAAGCCTCTGTCAGTGCACAAGATGGAGCTCTTTTGTGGATGAATTAGGGTTGTGTACTGAACAAGACTGTTGTCTGTTGGGCCCCTGCCTGATTTGTTGCAGAAGTTGGCAGGTATGTAGTGAATGAGGCAGGGGACTGCTTGAAGAGAAAGGATGGCTTCATGGTTAAGACACTTAGGTGCCTAGGAGAATTGGATTCTATTCTCATCTCTGCCACAGAATTCCTGATGCTAGTGATGCTAGTCAAGTCATTTACACAAAACTTTTCATGGGTGGTCACTAATTATGTGTTCCTCTTTTGGGGGATGCCTGACTTGAGACTCTGTTGTCTGATTTGCAAAAGCATTGAGCACTCACAGCTGCAAATGAAATCAATAGAAACTGTGCTCAGAACTAATAAAGTATGATATAATGCTAAATACTGTGAAAAAATCAGGTCCTAGGCATCTCACTTTGGAGATGCAAAATTAGTGAATACTTTTGACTTTAATCTTTCTGAGCCTAAACTCCCCATCTGTAAAATGGGAATAATTGCAGCACCTCACCTCACAGGAGTTTTATGGAGAGAAATTGTTTGTGGAGTATTTGTACACTATGGTCATGGATGTCATAGAAAATCCCAAGAGGAAATTAATAATTCTGCCTCCAGAACCATTTGAATAATGTGCAGTAAATAAGATCTAGGGCTGCACATTGAACAAGTAGGAGAAAACAAAATATTGAATAGATGCTCGTTAAGTGCAGCTCTTAAAGATCCATCCAGTGTAGTGAATAAGGGAATGGTCCTGTGGGGGAAAAATTAGTATGTGATCATGTAAATAAAGGCTGTATCATAATGTATGGGCACAAGGAAGCTGAATGAAGGTTGTGCAGGGTGCAGCTCCCAAAAGGACTCTCCAAACAAGTTGCAGTTCAAGTAGAAAGTGTATATCAACCATTTAGCAGCATAGGAATGTTTCAGGATGGAAATAGGCACGGATAAGGGAAGTGACCTGCCATCCTACAATTGGTCTTGTCAATTTGGACTGTAAGATCTTTGGAGCAGGGACTTTCTTCTTATTCTGCATTTGTACAGCACCCAGCATTGTGCGGATCTGATCCTGGCCTCTAGGTGCAGTTGCAATGTAAATAATAATAAGTGGTCATTTCAGATACTGTTTTAACCATTTTTATGCTACAATTCATTGAAATCTGACGATTGGTAGGACACAGCGGCACGAGAGTCTTTCTCTTGTTTCCTTTTCTGTATGTTTAAATCCACCCTTCCCAGTGATGTTATCATCGCAAATATGTGCTCTTGGCTGCTGCCCTGATGTTTTTACAGGTGGGCCATGGAGGAGTGCAGAGTCGCAGGAAGAATATCAGCAGTGTCCCATGTGAAAAGAGCAGAGATAAAGGCCCACTGTTTTCCTTTTACATTTCATGCTGTTTTCATTCTTTCAGAGAAATTCTGTCTTCATATCCCTAGCCCCCACCAGCCTCCCCTTTAACAGTTCAGACCCACCAGAGGGATTTAACCAAAATATGGGGGGAGGAAGGGGAAGAAGGGAGCAGTAGTAGTGTTTTATCCAAGCTTCACTAAAGTAGAATGAAATAGCTTCAAATACTAGTCTAGTGAGCATGGTGCTTCGCCTCTGAATCCCATCCTAGACCCAGTGGCAAAGCCTCATATCCAGGCTTTTATGTTACAGTAGCAGCTAACATATCAAGATCAAAATAAACCCCATTCTGTTTTCCATGGTTACGATTCCTGACCTGATACTCCGCACCCGATAGCAAAACCACAGTCGCCCAGATTAGCTGTCTCCCTGTGTTAGACCCCTAAGGCACTGAGCCACCTTGCCAGGGAGCTTTATTGCACTTTTTATTCAATGAAGTTTGGATAAGCTCAAATCAGCAACTCCCAGATGCCCCAGTGTCCTGCAGCTCGGTGTCAGGATATTCCAATATTGTCCTGTGATGGACTGGAACCTGAGAAATGTGTGACATTAATCTGTATTCAGTGCCAGCATGTGTTAAGTTGGGTCGAAGGTGAAGCATTGCCTGTGTCTTGTAAAAGGGCATTTTGCATTTGGTGAGTTGAATTCGTGGGCATGTGTCCCCCTTGGAAGGATGCAAAGAGAAATCTGCTCTCCTCTGGCCTGCCACAGGCCTGAGAGAGCCTGCAGCAGCTAGCAGAGAGTTCAATGAAGGAATCTAAAAAACACTGTCAGATACAGAGACACTGGGCCCAGTGCTCAAATGCATATCAAGATCAAAATAAACCCCATTCTGTTCTCCATGGTTATGATTCCTTACCTGATACTCCGTACCCGATAGCAAAACCACAGTCACCCAGATTAGCTGTCTCCATTTGCTCCCTTTCTAGAACTGTCTCCAGTCCTGAAGCTGGGTGCTCAGATTGGCAGTAGGGCTCCTGAATGCCTGTTTTTGGAATCTTCATGCCAGTCTGAGCTCACAAATGTGGGATCTGGGTGTCCTGTTAAAGTTTCCCTGGCCCCAGTGTGCAATTCCTATGGAATGCAGAGACATTTTTCTCCCCAAAAGGATGGGCTGAAGGTTTCTGCAGTGCTGAGAAACTATAAGGTCTCTTCTCTTCTCTTCTCTTCTCTCTGCTGTAACAGCTTCCGACCCTCTCAGTCCAATCATCCTTACAGATGAGACAGTCTGGGCAGGTCGCCTTTAAAGTCCCAAGATTTTCCAGAGAGATCGTTGGGGGCCATGTCTCTGTCACACTTCCCTTCCTGTGCCAACCCTTATGAAAAGGCTGCTCTGGTGTTGCTTGGAGAACCTTTCACATGAATGGTGATTTGGAACGTGAGACACCCAGTGAATGACAATCAGCCTTTGGCAGGGGAGTGGAGCATCTTGCCAATGTGATGCTGTTTTGCACTGATGCAACCAGTCAAAAGGTCGATCCAAACAGATTCCAGCTAGAATATTTTAATTTTGGTTCTAAAAATGTCCCCTGCGGTAATTAAGGATCTGCACCTGCCCACATAGACTTCTTACTGGACCCAGGTCCACAGATCACCACAGCCAAGAGGTTAACCCTCGTTCTTTTCCCAGCACTAAATGTAAAAACTGCAGAGCAGATGCAGGTCAACCTAGAAAGGGAGCAAAGTTGCAAAGTCCAAGTATGAACTTTCTTATAGTTCAGGAATGCTTGTCTCTGGGAGTTTGTGTGGGCCCAATAGAGGAGGAATGGCCAGCTGTGAAATGTGAATTTAGATCATCCAAAAGTACCAAATTGCAGGATGTTTCCACAGTCCACATCATAGGAAATCATAATAGTGGGAAATCTACATATCATCTGTGCCATGCAATAACTGAGCAGACAAGATGGCATTGGAAGGCTTCTGCAGTTCAGCCTGGCTCTAAATTTCTTGGTGAATTTCAGTCAAACCCTTGATGATATTTGAATGCTGGATGGTGGGGTTTGGGGAGGGTTGGTTGGTTGTTTTTTTTTTGGCATGTAGTTTAATTATAGCGTAGCTGTGCACTGACTCTCCATTAATAATACAGTGAATTTCTGCAGCAGATTAAATTTCTATAAAGTAGTAAATTGTGGGGGAAAGTGGAGGAAAGTCATGGTTGAGGAAAATAAGTACATTATGAGTCCTTTATTAGATAGAAGCCCATGGCATAAGGCAGATGGGTTCTAACAAACACACACATATGAGAAAAACAGGGACTGCATCAATCAGCTGATCAAAACCACTTAAAAGAAATGGGCTTCTCCTGAATGTGTGGAATGTGGTAAAACATCAGCGTAACACTGGACATATATTAACTGGCACAGAAATATTATGACATATCCATTACTGAGGTTGCTACCCCTGCTGTCTGCAGAGAGGTCCCAAATCCTACATACAGTGTTTATTTTTTTTAAAAAAAAATCTTTCTTTTTGTTAGTCTTGTTATAAGCAGACACACTTTAAAGTAACATCAGAGGCAGAACAGCCACATAAGAGATGCTGAGTCTGCCCTGAAAATCAAATGTATTTCATAAGGGGTATGTAAATAGTCTGCTAATGTAGAGCAATCTGAGAACACAAAAGAAATGAAAAGTGAAAAAAAACCCTCTGTGCAAGCAGTTCTTATCTCCAGTTAGTTCTGCACCTTCTGTCCTCATCGTGTCTTTGTGGTATGTCCTCTAGAGTGTTTGTAGAGGTATGTTGCATGTTTAGTTATTATGTTAGCATGTGTTACTCTACACGTACTAACCAACACAGTTGTAATGTTTAGCATCTATGGGACGCAAATGTTAATTGCTACTCATGTAGTGGAATTCATAATTGGGATAGTTAACACACGTTAAACCATGACTGAAAATATGGGGGATGAAGGTGTACATGTCCATGCATGTGCTGCAGAGAGAGCACTCCATGTAAGAGAAAATGAAGCAATATGGGGATAACTCTTCTGCTACAGCACAGATCTGAGCAGGGCATAGGAGTCAGAGAAAGAAGCAGGGGAGCTCCTGAAATGCTGCAGTGCAGAACAGAGAGAAAGAGAAATGGGGGAACTCCTGTAATTCTGAATCATGGGTTGGAGCTGGGGAGTAGAGCACGGGGGGGAGATGAGACAAGAACCCTTCTGCTGTTCTGTTCCCTTTTGTTTTGTAATAGTATGTTAGTATGGGGGAGCCGAGTCCAGCAGGACCAGGGGAGTGGTGGTCAGCTAGGGGAAATGTAATCAGTTTTGAAGAAGATAGATGGGTTGCTGATGAAAGGGACATCTCTGTTCAGTTCAGATCACTGAAAACAGACACTTGGTCATACGCCTAGGAAGAAATTTCCTAGAACTTTTAGCTCATACTTTTATTTGTTTTCAGCATTTTTTATTCTCTTGACTGATAAAACTCTTATTCACTAGACCCCTGCTACAAGCACTCCTCTTCACTGTTTTTCAGTTCAGGCGCATTCCTGATCCAGGCACACAAATCTCATACCCTTGAGGAGCTGAGACTGGCTGGATTGTTAGTAAAGTTGCCTTGTTATTTTAGCTGTGCCTCTCCATAACCGTTTTAAAAACCTAGGAACACCAGTACTTTGGATATGAAAATCAATAATGGTAAACCTTAAACCCTACTTTTGCAGTTCTGCTCTTTGATAGGGTGACCATATTTACATATGCTGAATATGGGACACCTGGTAAAATGGGGCACAGGCAAGGCTTGGCTCCTTCTGGCAAGTGACCTGGGCTAAAGGATCTTGGGCTTTCATAGGGCGCTGGCCCAACCAGAGGCAGTGGGGGGAAAGAAGGAGCCTGCTGGTGAGCCAAGCACTCCCAACCAGGGGCTGGTTCTCTGCGTAGCGCTGGGAACAGGACTTGCCCCACTGGGGGAATTATGGAGGAGCAGTGGGGCTGGGGAGCAAAGGGGCAAAGCAGGGAAAGGACAACGAGAGGGGGAGCACATAAAGGACCGATGGGTGGGCAGCAGAAGTGAGACATAACCGGCTGCTGCCCCGTGTCTGCCAGCACTCGCCACAACTCACAGAGCACAGCCAGTGCCGGTGGTAAACAGAATGGGAGGCGGGGCCCTGCTGGCTGAGAGCCAGCACGCAGAAGGGGCTGTGCTGATGGACCAGTATGGGGAGCACCCTGCACATTACACCACCAGCCTAGCATACCCACCCCCATCGTCAGCCACTGGACCCCTTATTCACCGCTGGTGGCTGGTGAGCAGAGACCCAGCCATCAGCAGGAACCGCCAATACTGAGGGCGGGGTGGGGCGGGGAGGTGGAGGTGGGAGAGGAGGACAGAAAATATGGGACAATTTGCCTGTTTTTAAGAAAAAGTCTGAACACATGCAGGAGGGTTTAAATATGGGACTGACCCTTTAAAACGGGACATCTGGTCACCCTACCTTTCATCTAGCCCCAGAGCAGAAAACAGCTTTCCCTTCTGCAGCTTAAGTGGTTTTGCTGTGCTGACAGAGAGCAGAGATGACTTTTTAAACTCACACATGGGGAAAAGATATGCTAGGTACTGAAGATCCATTTTTAGAACCACTTTTTGGTCCTTATAGCCACACTTGGAACCAGACAAGAGATGAGGACTCTTTCAACCCAAACTGTAAGAGATCTCAGGGGACACAGGATTATGGACACTCATAACTAATGCAAAATAAACAAGACAAAATTATATGTAATTACTCCTAAAGTCATTTACTTGTTTCAGTAATTGACCTGTGCATTCTTTAATCTTTAATGCTCCTTTAAAATTCAGCCTCAGGGACTCATAACATTTATTGACGTTTGTCATGGTTAAAGCTCTGGAGGAATGGACTTTATTAGAAGTCTTCAAAGAAATATCAATTTAGCGATAAACAGCATTAATATTTTGTACACAGCCTTCTCCACACGGAGAGTGTGGCTATATTCCTTTGCATTTTATGAAAACAAGTGACTGGTAAAGAAGTCACTTTAGGTGCCTAGGTCTGGAGGATGAAGTATGTAATGCCATTGTCTGAGTGAATTTTCTTAGTGGAAAATCTGGGATGATGTAAAGAAACAGCAGCTGATGCAAGACTTTGATTTGTGTAAATGTTGTGGCAGGGTGTTTACATCTTAAAGACAGCATAGTCCAGTAGGATTGGAGTCAGAAGACTCCACTTCTGTTCCCAGCTCTGCTACACACTTGTTCTGTGACCTTGGATACGTCACTTCATTTCTTTGTGCCTTAGTTCCCACTTTGGTAACATCGGGAGAAAGATACTAAAAGACGGTTATATTATTTGAGATCTGCAGATGAGAACCACTATAGCAGATGGATCCAAAGCCAACTGAAGCTAGTGGGAACCTGTCCATTAATTCTTGATCTTTTGGTCATACCCTGTAGGAACTAAGTATTTTTACTAGAGAACTGCCATGCAAAAAAGACTAAAAAACAGGTTTCTGCCAGATAAATGAACAGCATTAAATCTAGCTACAGTCTGAAAATTCAAATACCATCACCATTTCTTAACCCAGTAGGTTTGCCTTGGATAGACTGATGCGGTTATCCCAGAATTTGCAGATGTGTAGGTACTCACTATGGAAGTATAGGGATGCATGGAGGATACTGCAAATACCAATGGAACTTTATTTTTGCATCGAAGTTAAAGCTGGCAAGGCTGACCACTATAACACTAAGTGACACAGCCACCGTGGTGTTATATTTAGCCTCTCTTGCAATCATTTTCTGCTGGGCAGCTGTAATATTAATTTAGTGAATCAAGCAAGTTAGAGAGGGAAAACAGCTGTTAGACCCTCCCGTTCATCTCCCAGCCACATGATGCTTCTGGGCAGGGATTGGATCAACAGCCCTGTAAGTGGAAGTCCTCCGTTTTCTAACCATTACAATGTGGGAAGTGTCTCCTCTATTCCCTTTGTTCCACACACCTTTTTGAGGAGGGATCAAGTCTGGGGTCCATAGTATGGTTAGACCAATCTCAGTGTTCATTCTATCCCTCGCCACTCTCTTGTACCTCAAGTGTGATATGCACAGAAACTGGACTGGGACCACCGTTCCATTTCTCAGAGGCTACCAAAGATCTGGCCTGTCAGATGGCAATGCCTTTGTCAGAGCCATCTAGCTTAGAGTCAAACTAGGGAGTGAATATAAGGTTTAAAAAAAAATCTGTTTTATTGCCTGTCTAATCTGTTGAGGCTTTTTCACCATGCTGATCACCACAGTATCTGATTGCCTTATAGAGCTACATACTAAATCCACCACATATCTAAACTGTCATTCTATGGCACTTTCTCTTCTTGCCAGGAGAGGCTGATGAGGGGGTATGATACTAGGGCTTGTTTGTTTTTAATTTCTGCTGGAAAGACAGAGTGGTGCAATAAGTCTTGGAGTTTTGTCCTAACAGCAATGTGATTCGTGTTCATTTTAATCTCTTTGGAAGGAAATTCCACAGCATTGGGCTCGTCACTGTGGCCCGGATAGAGATTAAAGGGGCTGGTCTGTCAGCTAACAGGAGTTACCTTACACCATGGCCAGGCAGTATGATTTAAAAGTGCATCTACCTGAGGTGTTAAGGGACGTTTCAAACTGTTGTTAATTTTTTCTGTTGTCCTAGTTACTAGGACACCCAATTAACATTGTTTAAAAACACCCTTTTTTGGCCCAAGGCGGCACTTTACTTTGTTAGTCCCAACTTTGTGGTTGACCATTTCATTGCTCCTGAAGGTAGCAGGTGTCCTTGTAAAGTTCTGGTCACAAAGGGAAGGAATAAAGGAGAGAAAAGAAAGCAGGGGGAAATGGACATACAGGCACACTGGGAGCTATGGCAGCTTTGAGCATGTGGCCATTTAAGGCTGTGTTAATTTGAAGTGCTGCTTAGCACTTAAACCCACTGTGTAGTCGACACCTTAGAAAATCCTAATATAAACAGTTAGCTTGCCTATAGCCAGGAGAAGATTGTCATGAGTCTTCCAGTCTCCTAGTTGTCCTTTTTTTTGCTTTTAAAGGGCGTTTTAAACACCAGGCATTTTACAACCTTCTCTTCCTGCATGTCCGGAGAGAATTTCATGCTGTAGCTTCGAGCATGGTGATGAAAATTCCTCTTGTAGTATTCTTGGTCATTACAAATGTTGACTTCAGTGTACCTTCAATCAGAAAGAGGAAACACAGGATTTCTGTTCAATCACCATTTGCCAAATAGCCCTTTTCCATTGGGAAAGGTTGCCTTAAAAGCACACCACTTTTAAGAAAGTATTTACAGAGAGAAACCTAGATTGAAAAAAATATGGCTCCGTTAGCTCCCCAATTCAGTGTTTCATTTGGGTGTCATTTGGGGGGAGTTTAGGTGCTCTCCGATAGGCAACCCAACAAGAGGCCAGTTTTTTCAAAATTGCTGAGCACTTGGGGAGCTATACATTGGATGCTAAGGGGTTTTGTTTGTTTGTTTGTTTTAAATTTGGCCCCTACTAATTAGGATTCCCAGTGATGTCCCAAGTAAAGATGTGTGCACGGATCCAGGGTAATGTGTGGCACTTATTCCATAAGTACTCTCTGAGTAATTGCTGCAAGGTTGAAATAATGATGGCATTTGGAAGAAAGAGTGGTCCATAGATTGCAGTTCAGCATTCAGCCTTTTCCGGGCTCTCCACACCGCGTGAAAGGTTTGTGAAAGAGATGGACCTGGGATGTGAATTTCTGATCTAGATAAAAACATCTATGAGCTTCAGGAAAGTTGGTATCTGAGGTTGGGAGTTGAACTTTCCTCTAATCTCCGTGTTGAGAATGATTTTATCGTGCCATGTTTACTAAGTGTAGAGTCTCTGTTCAAACAAGGTCTTTTGGAGCCTCTTCCCTATTCATCTTCTCAGCTTACTACACCCCTGGAGCTGTACCGTGCCGAACCAGTGCTGTCATCTTGAGATCAGTTTGTAAACAAATCACAAAAGGAAAAAGGGCAATCCTCTTAATTCACTCACTCATTAGTATGAAATACATTAAATGTGGCTTTAGATGTGTTAAAAATTATTGTTTTAATAGCTGTGATAGCAAAGGAACTGTAAAAACAATGGAGGAGACGAATAGACTGATGTTTAAATATTATGGGCCAGACTGCACATCCTGTATGAACTGAGCAGTTACCCCCACTGCCAGTCCTGCTGATGTGTCTTTGACGTCTGCTGTCAGTAACTGCTCAGCAGTGTGCCAAGGGGATTATTATGTGGCCCTGTGTTTATAAGTGCTGAGGTGGGATAAAAAGCTTAAATATCCTTCTGTGCCATGTGCCTTTCTGTGCCTGGGAAGACAGTGGCTAACCTGACACCAAATGATGCTCACAACTTTTGTCCCTTATCAGGACATAGTATTATTCTCTTTCTGCAGCAGTGCCATGGGTGTACTAAAGTGAGGTTTCCAGCAGAGTGGCAGAGCTGAGCTACCTCTCACATTAAGCGTTAAAGATTTCCTTAGATGGTGGAGGAGGGAGCTGGTGTGGAGTGGGAGGCTCACCCCAGAGACATTACAGATTGTCTTGTGCTATTTTAGTGGGCTAAAATTAGAGGGAAAGAATCTGCAGCTAATTGGACTTGTGCATTAATCATAGTCTGCTGCCAGAGTACTTCACCCATTAGAATGTGTTAATTTGGTAATTACAGTGGGCGGGGGGGGGAGGGGGGAGGAAGGTACAGCCTCTCTTTACAATCCAGAGCCTTTCTCTTCTATGTTGTGCACATGGGAAATAGGTGCAGTCAGACATTCCAGCCACAATTATTGTCAGAGGCAACTACATCTCGCCATCTCCTACCGCACATATGAGCATGCAATCTCTGTGCTTCCAGTAACCTACCTTAACCTAGATTAGACATTGAGAGCAGGGTGTCATTTATTTTTCAATTCAATCGCATCTCGGTTTGTACTGTACATACGTTATGTGAAATGATGAGAACATTCCATGGAGCTGCTTTGGAAAGGGGTGTTCTTGTTTGGGATTTATCTTTTCTGTTCGCTCCTCCTTCTTTTGAATTCTCTTATTTGCCCTCCTCTTTCTCTGGGTGTGTTTGAAGTGCGGGAAGGGGGATGTAACAGAACTCTGAGTATTCCTCTCGCTTTCCCATTTTCCCACTCCTGGAGGTCCCATGTTGCAGCCCAAACCATTCAGCGGAGGAAAAATTAGCCCTTTCTCTTCTTTTGCCCTGAGTTCTGTTGATCAGTAACTCCAGTACTAACTACCTTCTCATCTCCCCCAGCCACCCAATTGGCAGCTCATGTTAAATTCAGAGATGCCATGTAAACCAGTAAGGAGAGAGAAATAATACAAAGGTACCTACATAGATAGGAAACATGGACAAAAAATTCAGCTTGGGGAAAATGCAAGAAAATAGAAACTAGTACAAAATACAGATATTCAGTGGGAGGGAAAAACCTGGAAAGTACTCCTGAAGGTAACAGTGAGGAGCAAATTAAATCCGAATTTGCAACACAAAGCAGCCTTCAATGACTTTATTTTGGGAGCAGGTGATTAATAGGAAGCTCCACTTTCAGCCTTTCACTGTGGAAGAGTCTGCTAAGAAATAACCCCCTGATATCAGGTCTTACAAACTTCGCCAGCTGTAATCACACACTGTTATGTAGCTGTTTTATTAGCCAGTAAGGAGGTAATCATCCTACAAGAGGCAAAAGGTCCACTCTGCTTTGAAGCTTCACGTGTTATCTCCTCATGGGGAAGAATTCCCTTCCACTAACAAAACATTGTGAAAGCATCGAGTCTAGTGCTGGAGCCTATTTCCATGTACGCTCAACCAATACATAGCCTGCCCATAGGTCGCATCCTCTTGTTATGAATGACTTCAGCTATGATATATTTGTGGGAATTCTTTGTGCTCACATGCAGCCTTCACAAATACTGACCTGAGATACTGACCTCAAAAAACCACATCATTTTCCACTTGGGCAGCCCCAGATTGGTTCTATGAGTCTGAAGAACTAGAGGGCTGGTTTTGACTCTCACAATAATTTGCTGGCTCATTAGCACTAACTCCTTAAAGGGGCACCTTTAATGTTAGTAGGCCTAAAATGTGACTTAATTTCCACTCCCCCTGTTATCTTCTTACAAATTCCATGGCATTAAACTGTGTATACTCCAATGCCTCCATCCCAAATTCAATATTCTCTTGAGAAGATCCTTCTTCAAACCTGCTCTAAAACAAAGTCCAAATACTGTCAAAACAAACCCTTTCTGGGTGTTTGCTTTATTTCTGAAGTAATTAACAATAAGAGACCATAAAGGTCAGTACAAACCTTCCCCTCAGATTAGGCTGCTCCTAAAGATCTTCCCCCTGGATTACTCAACCCACCACACCCTAGACACATCCTCGTGGAATAACAAGCCCTAATAATTCAGCAATCAGTTTACAACAATAGAAAAAAGTGTCTGTAAGAAAAGAGATTTCAGTTTCAAACCTTCAAGGAATTATTGTAAACATAGTTTAAAAATGAAAAAGAGATTTTTAAAGATAACAACCCCTTTCTAAGAAATTATAGTGTGTACGGTGAAGCCAGTTAAACCAATCCTGGATGTAAGAATTAAACCTATTACAAAAATGATGCTTTTAGTACAATCCAGTCTGTACATTTGCTACAAACTGCATATACCCTTTGGAATAAAATGATTATTACCGCACCAGTTAAATGGATAAAGACCATTCACCAGCTTCTATTTTTGGGATGACTAATGTGAAACCTTGTTAAACAAAATGCATGATTAGGGTATAATTTTGTTAGAAGAACAAATTTACAATGTACAGTGACTAGGTGTGAAGGAGACTTCCTGTGCACAAACCACTTTGCACATCTAGCCTGTGTTCCTGGACTTTAATTAGCAACGCTGCATCTCTCCTGTTACAAGTTGTTCCTTGCCAGACCTTCAATTCTCATGTTGGCAGGTGATAATCAAGTACTTTTAACAACATAATGTTGCTGCCTTGGTCTTGGCTAGGAGAAGCAGCAGCTAACGATTTCAAAACTTCTATGGGTGAAGTTTGTTTTCCATAGTGAAAACTAAAATTAGGATCCTATTTTATGTTGTTTGTAAGAATTGTAAGTTCATGTTTTTAATCATTTAAATTTCACTTATTATTTATCCTATGAAACCTCTTGGAAGCTTGAAACTTAAATCTGTTCATTTGCTAAGTTTTAGTTTTTCCTTAGCTGGGTCTGTATGTTGGTAGGTCACTGCAAGAATGCTCACTGGTGCTGGAATTTCATGTGCTGGTTTGCTGCAGCACAGCCACCTGTTTGCATGCGGTGGCTCACACTGGTTTGCTATGTACGGTTACCTTATGTGTCTGTCTGCTGGGATTGTTTTATTCTGATGCAAAACAAATGCTGAAGTATTTGGTAGTGTAACCCACTGGTCAGTGAGTGTTACAGGTCCCTTTCTGTGCCTGATCTGGCAAGGATCTGAGTCTGTTACAGCTAAGGAGACTTGGCTCTTTAGCTCAAGATAGAACAGCTCATGCTTTTCGCTCTGGAGATCCTAGGAGGACCAACCATCCTGAATTGGACAGGACAGTCCCAAAATGCAGAATTCGAGTCCCAGTCCCAAGCTGAATAACTCCATGACAGCATTTGTCCCAGATTCCCTGCAGAGCAGCTCTGCCGCTGCCTGAGGCTCAGGAGTGGTGCCAGCCTCTTCCCAGGGGCGGGGAGGATGAGCTGGGTCTTAGCCTTCTCCATACCATGAGGTCCTACTCCCTGCTCCTCCTCTTTCCGAAGAGGTAGTAAGAGCTGCCCAGATTGCTGTGAGGTGCCCGAGAACCTCCACCAGTCCTGGGCAGGCAGGGACATGGGTCGGGGGTGCCCTCAGGCCCCCTAACCTCCCACTCAGGGCAGGTGAAGGGTCCAGAGCTCCTCACAATGGCCTAGTCTCCCTGGGTGGCAATTACATGGCCTGGCTCCAGCCTGGCCGTAGGGGGTGGGGCTTTGGGGGAAGAGAAGGAGCAGGGGCAGGGCCACAGAAGCAGGAAAGAAGGGCTTCTGCTTGTATCCCACTTTTGCCTTTCGAAAAGGTGATCACCGTGGGAGATCCCTGGTTAATTCCACATTGGTTGGCTAAGATAGGTTCTCTAGCTGCGGTTCGAGATGGGGGGGCGGGAGCGGGGATGTAAGACACACTCACCAGTCAGTTACTCTTTGACCCCCTAGACTAGGGCTTAGCCGTGTCACAAGCATGCCGTATTAGTTTGTATGGTAGACATATAAGAAAGACTACGACAGCTGAAGTTTTCTTAAGTGTCTTACCAAAAGCCAGGGTCTGAGCTGTGAATAGACCATGCAATATATCCCCTCGGGGTGTACTATATTTCTCATTTACTATGAGGTCAAAAGTTTGAAGCAATGAAAACAAACAAAAAACCTTTTAAAACTTGAGACCAGTGAGTTCTCACTAAAGAAGCTAAAGAGGAGACATAAATGGCTTGGATGGAATTTACAGTGATGCCAGCATTTCAATCGAGTGCTTTATTACACCTTTAAAACAACAACTTGACATTAGGAAATAGTAGGATGAATTGGCTGAAAGCAAGAGCCACCCTGCATAGGATTTTTTTCCACCCAAGCTCCATTTAAATTGTATAATATTAGAAATGCATTCTGGCATGTTTGTTAATAAAGGCACTCAGCTGAACCAACACTACTTGTGTGTGTGTCTGTTTCAGCCCATTGTGTGTATCTAGAGAAATGTTATTGGAATCATATTACATTTTTAGGTCTGATGAAACTACAGTAATATAAGCATTTTATGTAAATTTGCTGTAGAGGGAAGAATAGCATGTCATGTACTATCAATCTTTAGGTAACTGACATTCTTGTTACATCTCGGTTTTAACACATCCTGATGTAAGGGCAATTATTTTGAGCCAACAAATTGCCTCTCTTAAAACTTCACTTCTTTTGCAAATAAGATGTCTTTTTGCCAAATCCTATTTAGGGACAGCTGTTGACATTGATGGTGAACTGGTTACATTATATTATTGGCCACTGACCCCCAACAAATATGATTAGGGTAAGCTGTTATAGCAGAGGATAAAGATTGATTTGAATATAACGTAATATATAATCTTTGCATTTACATTCGTATGAGCATATCAAAGGGCTTCTATTGGAGTCTCTTTAGACTGGTTGGTAGGTAGATATTGGGCCAAATCTTCAACTGATGTAAATCTATGTAGTATGGAGCTATGCCAGTTTACCCTTGTTGGCCCATCATAGCCTTCTTACTCATGGGAGAAATAAGGCACAAAGAGATTCTTCATCTGGGAATATTAAAGGAGCTGACACATGAAATTGCAAGCCCATTAGCAAGAATTTTTAATGAATCTATAAACTCAAAGGTTGTACCATACAACTGGAGAATTGCTAACATAATTCCTATTTTTAAGAAAGGGGAAAAAAGGTGATCTGGGTAACTACCCGCCTGTTAGTTTGACATCTGTAGTATGCAAGGTCTTGGAAAATTTTTTGAAGAAGAAAGTGGTTAAGGACATTGAGGTCAATGGTAAATGAGACAAAATACAGCATGGTTTTACAAAAGGTAGATTGTGCCAAACCAATCTGATCTCCTTCTTTGAGAAAGTGACAGTGGATCTAATTTACCTAGATTTCAGTAAGGCGTTTGATACAGTGCCACATGGGGAATTATTAGTTAAATTGGAAATGGGGGTCAATATGAAAATGGAAAGGTAGGTAAGGAACCGGTTAAAGGGGAGACAACAGCGGGTCATATTGAAAGGCGAACTATCAGGCTTGAGGGAGGTTACCAGTAGAATTCCTCAGGGATCAGTTTTGGGACCAATTTTATTTAATCTTTTTATTACTGACCTCAGCACAAAAAGTGGGAACGGGCTAATAAAGTTTGCAGATGACACAAAGCTGGGAGGTATTGGCAATTCAGAGAAGGACCGGGATATCATACACGAAGATCTGGATGACCTTGTAAACTGGAGTAATAGGAATAGGATGAAATTTAATAGTGAGAAGTGTAAGGTCATGCATATAGGAATTAATAATAAGAATTTTAGTTATAAGATGGGGAAGCATCAATTGAAAGTAACTGAGGAGGAGAAGGACCTTGGAGTATTGGTTGACCACAGGATGACTATGAGCCACCAATGTGATATGGCTGTGAAAAAAGCGAATGTGGTCTTGGGATGCATCAGGAGAGGTATTTCCAGTAGAGATAAGGAGGTGTTAGTACCATTATATAATGCACTGGTGAGCCCTCATCTGGAATACTGTGTGCAGTTCTGTTCTCCCATGTCTAAGAAGGATGAATTCAAACTGGAACAGGTACAGAGAAAGGGCTACTAGGATGGTCCAAGGAATGGAAAACCGGTCTTATGAAAGGAGACTGAAGAAGCTTGGCTTGTTTAGCCTAACCAAAAGAAGGCTGAGGGGAGATATGATTGCTCTCTCTAAATATATCAGAGGGATAAATACCATGGAGGGAGAGGAATTATTTAAGCTCAATACCAATGTGGACACAAGAACTAATGGATATAAACTGGCCATCAGGAAGTTTAGACTTGAAATTAGATGAAGGTTTCTAACCATCAGAGGAGTGAAGTTCTGGAACAGCCTTGCAAGGGAAGTAGTGGGGGCAAAAGACCTATCTGGCTTCAAGATTAAGCTCAATAAGTTTATGGAGAAGATTGGATGATGGGATAACATAATTTTGGCAATGAATTGATCTTTGACTATTCGTGGTAGATGGGCCTGGTGACCTGTGATGGGATGAGATCTGAGTTACTACAGAGAATTCTTTCCCGGGTATCTGGCTGGTAAGTCTTGCCCACATGCTCAGGGTTCAGCTGATCGCCATATTTGGGGTCAGGAAGGAATTTTCCTCGAGGGCAGATTGGCAGAGACCTTGGGGGGTTTTCGCCTTCCTCTGCAGTGTGGGGCATGGGTCACTTGCTGGAGGATTCTCTGCACCTTGAGGTCTTTAATCATGATTTGAGGACTTCAATAGCTCAGACATAGGTGAGAGGTTTATTTCAGGAGTGAGAGTCTATGGTCTGCGTTGTGCAGGTGGTCAGACTAGATGATCATAATGGTCCCTTCTGACCTTAAAATCTATGAGTCTATGATCAAAATCACCTAGAGAATCAGTGGTGATGCTGGAGCGGAGTTTGGTTCCTAGTCCTTTTCTTTAATTACTTTCTTCACAATCATACCATTATGAGTAGTAAAAACAGTGAATGGTTAGCTGCCTTGTTAACCTAGTTGAAGTAACTAAGATAGAATTTTCTGTAGTGCCCTAAAAGCTGGAAGTCCCAGTATAGCTATCTTATTCTCTGCACAAGATTTTAATTCCCCTTCTCCTTTCTCCCAAATGAAATCAAATTTAACTTTACAAGAGAGACAAGACGGTATCAATTGTGAATTTGAATAAGATGTATTTTTCCCCGACTTCTCAGCTTTATCCACCATTTAGTGGTTCATGCAGAGAGGGTCTAACAGCTTTTCCAAATTCTCTACGTGCAGCAACCTCCCTGGGGCTCCCTCAGCGCAGAAAAGCAAAACACTCTAGCAAGGAAAAAATATTTGACAAAAGAAGATACCACTGGTTTTTGTTCACTATGAGGTACTGGAGGGAGATGGGGGAATGCAGATTCCAGCACCATATTAATAGCACTTTGTATCCCAAAAGATTACACAGTACTTTAGGTGCCGTACAAGATGCTCATCGCTGAAATGCAGCAGCTGTGTATGGGTGCACATACCAACACTACTTAACAGTTTAGGGCAGGAAGTGAAGAAGTAACCTTTATCCAAGGAGTTCCCAAATTTTTTCTGATGTGGACCACATCATAATTGAGAAATGGGTGGCAACCTCTCCTGCTCTTGGTGATGATCTGGCTCCACTTCCTCTTGATGATCACATGACACCCATGTGGCAATGATAGTAACAGGAAAATATGGAAAATTAATATTGTGAAATTATTTAATGTATTTGTAGCTGTCGCTCAAGCACATGGAAACAAAGAAGAGTTAACACCTGTAAATCTCTCCATAGAACACAAGCAATAGCTCCTGTTCATGGACCATAGTTTTGCAGTTGCTACCTTTATTCAAATGAAATTGTATGGAAAGTTTACATCATTTGAACATTATTAGCCATTTTATAATCTGGCCAAAATACAGGTGTTCGCACATGTCCTCTTACAAAAAAAAGCTAGAAAATCTTTAAGTACTCACAAGTGGTTAGGACCTTGAGCTTACATTTTCTCTGACAGACAACACCTCCAACAGCAGTGTCGCCTAAAAACTACTGAGTCAGAATGATGCCTGTTTAGGCCCTGATTCAGGAAAGCAACTTAAACACGAGTTTAGCTTTTAAGCATATGTTCAAATCCATCCCTGTTCAGCAAAGCACTTAAGCCCTATTGAAGTCCAGTCTGAAAGATAAGCCTGTGCTCATGGGCTTTGCTGAAATCACCTAAATGGACCTGAAACATTAACACCACTTCCTGCACCAACACCTATCATTTTTCACTTGTCTCCCATCTGAGTAGTGACTAGGCCCAACCCTTCTTAGCTTAGCTCATGAGCACTGACAGAACTCACAATCCAAGCTAGAATGGCTTCAAAGTGCTGGAGGAAGGATGCAAGCAGCATGCACAGTCAGGAAATAAAGTATATATCTGAGCACAGCCGCTCAGGATGATTTCACTGTGGCTAGGCAACAGGCTGGGAAGTGGAGGAATGATCTCTCTTTGTCAGACAGCCGAGCTGTTAGAGGTTATGAGATTCTTTTATTGCACTAATTTGCAGTGTGATGCGCTGACATTCTCTCCCTGTTGCACAGAGAATATATAAATTATGCCTGCAGGACGATTAACTGTTTGTCCAGGCTAATTGTCAGTATTAAATCTTGCTCAGTCACAGTTTTAAAGCTTTAATTTAAACTCTCTATCTTTAAGGAATCCATACTCCAACTCCCCCTCCCACCATGGGAAAAAATAATAAAGCTTTAATGGCTTAAGTCAGTTTCTTCCGTAAAAGCCAAAGTTATAATTGGGTGTGTGTATAACAGCAGCATCTACATATGACGAGCCTGTGGAATTTTCCTTTGACTCAGCCGATAATGCCCGTTTCAAATCCCATTGTCTTTGCTATCCTGTATTAATTTCTGAATTATGTGTTATTGTTCAGAGACCCTTGAGCCAGCGCTATTCCCCACATCTATTACTGAATAAATCTTTGCAGTATGGTTAAAACAGCAATGATTCATCATGAAAGACAAAGAGGAGCACAAGCTCTAATGAGAAATTCCCCCCCTGAAACAGGCACACTCGGGTCTGCAGACCTTGTAAAATGTATCAAAGGGCAAGTGGACCCAGTTGGAGAGAGCTTCATCAAAAGGGAGGAATGTGTTCACCCTGTGTTCTCATAAGTTACAGAGGATCAGATGTTGTGATCAACCACAACATCCCAGGGTGCTCAAAGCAGGCAACTGTCCCACCTCTGGACCTGTAACAGCCACTCAACCGTTATTCCGGGGAGTGGCTTAATTGCGTCTCTTGCTTCAAAACAGGTGATAAGAACTGACCAAAACTGCCACAGAAGTTTTATCTACGTGTGATCATGTGTATTTTGTTGTTCTATTACGAAGATGTCACTCCATAGACACGCATGGCCCATATCACCTTTGTGATAAATAAAGTGGGGGGATTGCTCCCTTTGATGGACCCCCAGCCAGCCAGTTAGCTGTACAATCCCTCTTTCTGTGGCCTGCCCTCAACAGACGTCTGATCCTGTTCAAAGGCAGCGGCTACAAAAGCCATCTCATCCACAGACTTTACACCCTTATCCCATAGGCACTGCTTTACATCAGCCTTACATATGCTTAGGAAATGCTCTTGAGCAACAAGATCCTTCATTCCCTCAATATGTGTCACCTCCTTGCCCCGTACCCATTTTCCCAACAAATCTTTCTTTTTGTTTTCATATTCCCCATTATTCGTACCAATATCCCACTTAAGATTCCTAAATTTAACTCTATATGTTTTGGGGGTAATCTGAAAACTTCGCAAAACAGTATCTTTAAATTTACAACAGTCTAAAGCATCTTTGATAGGAATCTATTGAATACATTTCATGCTTTACAGTTAATTTCGCTATCAGGGTAGGAACTCGCTTATCAGGGATTTCATGTATTACACACAGCCTTTCAAAGGTAGTCAGACATTCAGCAATGTCATCATCCTTACTCTATGCAGGACATAAGTGTTCCCACTTGTGGATTTTTGGAGTGGTTGAAGTTGTTGGGGTTGGGTGGGGGAGGGTCTGGTTCTGCTCCTCTAGCAGGTTCAATTGGTGTTTTCTCTCTCTTTCTCTTTCTCCTCTCACTCTCTCCTTTTCTTTTATCTCCAGTTCTTTCAGTGGCAATAATCTTTGGTGCTCCCTCTTCTTTTCTGAAGACTGAATCATAAAAAGCTTGCTTTACCTGTAAAGGGTTAAAAAGTCCCCCAGGAAAAGAAAGAAAAAGAACAGCTACCATGAGGGATTGTACAGCTAACTGTCTGGCTGAGTGTCCATCAAAGGGAGCAAACCCCCCACTTTATTTATCACAACCTTACATTCTACAGGAACTCGGCTGTAAAGTTCTCCTATTTGTCCAGGAAAGGCTTTTTTCAGGACTTCACCAGTAATATGTGTTTAGCTGATGGTTACAGTGCCCTTGTCTGAGATTAGCAGTTGCATACCAAAAGTGAGCTGTCGGTAATCTATCACTGCATCCTCAAATTTGCTTTTCAATCCACAACATGCTTCGGTACCTTGGTAAAAAGCTACTACACTTGTGAGAAAACTTCAGCATATAAAGGGGCAGGGTAAAGACCCTCCACTTTAAAATGTACTTTACCATGTTCTTTTCTTCAGCTAAACTACAGTCACCATAATTCAGTGTGAGACTATATTGCTGACCCAAAACCTTGGAACACAACTTCAGGGTAGTGGAAATAGGTCTGACAAATACAGTGGGGCCACACATTTCACATTGGCAGTGTGGTCACCGGTGACTTGATTAACAGTGTTTTGACCTTACTAACCCTACTATGGCCAAGCAGGGTGAGGTTCAAGCATGACAGATAGAAAGAAATTAGAGGCTTTTGCTCTATTATGACTTGAGTAACATGAGATGTGGTCAGAGCACATGATGACTGAGGCATTTTCTGTTTCACTTGAGCCCATTTCAAAGTATCTTTATCTTTTGTGGGATACTGTACAGAAGGAGGTGGTGGTCTTATTCCAGTACACTTCTAGGAATATGCCATCAGCACGAGATGCTAGCTGAAGTTAGGTTTGGCCAAATACTTTAATTTTCTCAGACCACTGTCTATCCTTTCTGGAGGTTTCAGTGTCTTCAAGCCTCTAGAACATGTTCTGCTTGGAAAAGCCTCAGTGAAATCTGCAGATTAGGAAATCCTTAGTGTTCTCTGAAAAGCATGATGGGGCTACCCCAAGCAAGAGAACAAGCCATTGGTAACCATTTCATTACCTGCTTCTCTTATCCAATGACACACCAGTTGACTCATATTCCTGATCTCTGACTATTCATTCTGTGAAACATGTTGAGATCTTTATTGACCTGAGGCAGGAGGTAATTGAGAAGAATGAGCTTACAGTCAGAAATGAATGCAGAAAAGTAAACAGACTAGCCTCTCTCCTAATGAAGAACTTGTTTCAGGAAGATCAGGGACCCCGGCAAAAAGGAGTAGTTCTTTTGCCTTAAATAATACTTCACAGCCCTTATATTAGAACCTGTTTTATTGAGCAAGAGAGAGTGTGCTGAGACTACCTCTGAGCCCGTTTTTCTGCCAGTTTTGGAGTCCAGAACCCTGTCTTGCTGAGCCAGATATGCTAACCTGCTGCAACACAGATCCAAGGTCTGAACCATGCCCCCAAAGCTGCAGACTTAACCGAAAACAGCTTAGTAAGTGCTCTTGTCTCTAACACCGAGACACCCAGCTCCCAGTGGAATCCAAACCCCAAATAAATCCGCTTTACTCTGTATAAAGCTTATACAGGGTAAACTTATAAATTGTCCACCCTGTATAACACTGATAGAGAGAGATGCACAGCTGTTTGCTCCCCCAGGTATTAATCACTTATTCTGGGTTAATTAATAAACAAAAGTCATTTTATTAAGTATAAAAGTAGGATTTAAGTGGTTCCCAGTAATAACAGACAGAACAAAGTAAGTTACCAAGCAAAACAAAACAAAACACACAAATATACGCCTAGTACATTAAGAAACTGAATACAGGTAAATCTCATCCTAGAGATGTTCCAATAAGCTTCTTTCACAGACTAGACTCCTTTCTAGTCTGGGCCCAGTCCTTTCCCCTGGTACAGTTCTTGTTAGTTCCAGCAGGCATCTTAGGTGAAAAGCAGGGGATTCCACATGACTGGGCCCCTTTGGTTGATTCCACCCCCTTTTATAGCTTTGGCACAAGGTGGGAATCTTTTGTTTCTCTCTGGGTTCCCACCCCCCCTTTTAAATGGAAAAGCACCAGGTTAGAGATAGAGTCCAGTTCAGGTGACATGATCACATGTCCTGTGAGCCCCCCACCATTTCTCGAGGACTGGCCCACAGCTGTGCAGTGGAGGCTTGCAGGTAAACAGAGCCCTCTACAGTCAGTTGTCCTAGACAATGGGAGCCATCAAGATTCTAAATCACCATTAATGCTTCACACTTTGCATAATTACAGTAGGACTTCAGCATATACTTCATATTTCTAGTTTTAGATACAAGAATGATACATGCATACAAATAGGATGAACACACTCGACAGATAATAAGCTTTGTAATGATACCTTACAAGAGACCTTTTGCATAAAGCATATTCCAGTTATATCATATCCACACTTATAAACATATTTTTATCAAGCATTATGGAGTGCAACGTCACAGTTAGCTTGGACAGGAGAAGCTGGATAGACACCAAGGACAGACATTTAAGCATCTCATCTGAAGGATTACACCTCTCACAGTTCATCTCCCACTTAATGCTGTGCCACAGTGTCAGCACTGAAGAGACACCTGAGTCCTAAGGCAGAATTTGAATCCATGACTTTTTGGCTGAAAAGTGAGAGTGGGACCAGACGAGCAACGCTGACACACTGTGTAGCTCTAGTCTTAGGAAGCTTTAATTACTGGAAATGAAAAAGCAACTTCTGTGTATTCCTGCAGAAGCAGTACTGTAGAGTACTCAGGGGCTTAACTAGAGAATGGAGAAAGGTGAATGGATCGATACCCACTGAAGAAAATAGCCATCTGGGAGCTGAGAGAAAATGCTTCTTGCTAATCCTGCTCTTTCTGACATCTTGCAGAGAAACAAAGGGGCTCATACTTGTTCTCTTGCTCTACCAGGTCTCACTTTGATAGTGACAGCTTTGCTCATTTTCTCACTTCTTTTCTAAATTCTGCAACATTGGGGAGAGCAAAGGGGAGGGGGAGAGCAAAACTGGCTAGAAGAGAAATGCCTGAGAAATGGAGAAGACTACGGGTAGGAGAGAGAAATTCTGAGATGAGACGTGAAAGCAAGAGGAATGATAGGTAATTAGCTGGCCAGGCTGCCTGATGGCAAAGTATTATTGCATAATTGACAAGAGGCTGCAAAGCCTAGAATCGTTTTGCCTGGAAAGGGGATTCACTAAAGAAGATTTGAGAGCCATATTTTAGATTAAGAAGGGTGTTGTGAGAGCTGACCATTCCCTTTTTACAGCCGCCCCATAGCCCAAGACAAAGGGTCACTGAATGAACTGAATGGCGAATAATGCTAGAAAGAATAAAAACAATACTTCATCACACAGCCTGCTGTCAGCCTGCGGAATTCACACTCCCTGCGGATCAAGTCAAACACTTTGCCTGGATTTCTTTTAAAAATAGAATAGTTTGATGATCAATAACAACAGAGCTGATTGCTTCAGTTTTGCAGACACGTTGCCCCCTCACAGCCCATATTCATGACTGACACAAGCATTTAAAGATGCACAACAGGTAATTAGATGTGTGTGTTCATTTTGCACACACCAATATAGTGGTGTCAGCACAAGAGAAGTGGGTGCCATTTTGCAAGAGCAATTTAGGTGGCGAGTTTTAAATTTCAGCACTTGGTCAGCCAGTGGTCCATCTAGTCCAGCATCCTGATTCTAATAGTGACAGAACAGAGGAAGGAACAATAATCTTGTCAAAGAACAATAAGAGCGTAGCTTACCAACAGGGTGTGTTCTCATTACCCCAGGCAGTTAAGGGTCAGTTTATACCCTGAAACATGTCATATATTCCTTATGTTTTTATTAAGACATATTATTTGTATAACTGTAGCACTTAGGAGAATTAGTCAGGAGCTAGGACCCCACTATGCTAGATGCTGTGCACACACAGAACAAAGAGATTGTCTCTGCCTCCAAAGAGCTTACATCCTATCTAATGCAACTGGACATTTCTGTTATCTATATAAATGTCTAATGCTTTTTTTGAAGCATGCTAAGCTCTTGGCCTCAATTAAATCTTGTGGCAGTGAGTTCCACAGTTTAATTATGACTTGTGTATAAATAAATAGATAAAAATAGTAAAATCTTTTTATGAATTTTAAATGTGCCACCTTTTAAAATTTCCTTGAATGTCCCCTGGTACTTGTATTATAAGAGACGATAAACAGGAGTACTGGATTTACCTTCTCTATCCCATTCTTTTATATATCTCTTATAACCCTTCTTATTTGTCTCCTCTCTAAACCAACCAGTCATATACTTTTCCAGTTCTTCTTGTATGAAATTCTTCCCATGCCTCTAATCATCTCAATTTCTGCAGTATTTGCCATCGATTTAGTTACCATTGATTTATATAAAGGCATTATAATATGTTCAGAATCATTTTATTCTGGATACATCCTAACACTTTGTTCAGTTCTTTGACTGCCATTGCATACTGAGTAGATGGTTTCAGTGAGCTCAGTGTGCACAATGACCCTCAATGATGCTAACAAAAGGTTAGTCAAATCTCATGCTTCAGAGTATACAATGATCACTGTAGGGGTCAGGAAGGCACTTTTTCCCCATGTGTATAGCATCACACAACTAACTCACTTATGAGGCTTGTCTAGAAAGCATCAAATATTGGCTACTCTTGGAAGCAAGATTGCAAATCGAAGAGTCTAGTGTGGTCAGTCCAGTACTGGGTTTACAGTGGCGCTGTGGTGCCAGGCCCAGAATCAGAATGGGCCCTGGTGCCCAGACTGTGGCCCCCAATCCCCATTCCACCCCAAGCCCCTGTCCCCACTCAGACTCTTCCCCTTGAGGCCCTACTCACCACTTGCTGCTCTCTGCCCCCTTTTCCCTACTTACTCCTCTTCACCTTCTCCCCTCCATGCAGGAGGCAGGTGGGGCCTCAGAGGGAAGAGGCCGAGCAGGACTGGGGCCCCGAGGCAGAGTATGGGCAAAGTGGGGGGCAGGGCTGTGGTCTGGGTGCCGGGGCCCACAGAAGATTAATCTGGCCCTTGGTCAGTCTAATCCCATGCTCCTTTTAAAACAGCTTGGTTTGTGGGACTGCCTGAGATTCCAGCCCATCTCTGGCTTGTGGTGCACAGCGACATCATGAAGGTGAATGCCGCTCTTTCAGCAAAGGGACTTGGCCAGGCTGCTTTCTGGGCACAATGTCTCCTTCACCTCTTTGTAGAAGGGTCCCTCCACTCCATAAGTGAACATACGAGTGGCCCTTCCTGCTAACAAAATGTTACAGCAATGTTGATCCAGCAAGGGAAGGGGGTTGAGAATGTACATTGAAGGAAAGACCTCTCTCTGTTCTGGGGTAATCTGAGGCTGCGGGCCTGGGAAATAGTGAGTGATACAGAAAATGAAGTGACACCAGGAGAGCTGCTATCTTTATTATAATTAAAGATGGGTCTGTTTTTTCATTGGAAGCCCCCTTTTTGAAGGGTTGGAAGTGGAGAAAGGGTGTAGAGTCTAGACCTAGCTGCAGTTTGCATTTGCGCAAGTTCTAAAATCGAAGCATTTCAAACTGTAAAGGCAACATGAGCAAAATACCTTTGCTAATATAAGAACAAAGGACATTGGGCTGAAATACCTGAGATCTTCAGCCCATGCTGGGGAGTGTGTGTGCAGGGGTTGGGGGGAGGACGTTCGTCTGCCACGGTTCGGCAGGGATGCTTTCTTTAACATACGCTCTGCATATTTTACTGCCGGCAAAGATGTGGCAATGATTTAATATGCAAAGGTAGACAGCATGGCATTGATATGCATCCACACTGCATAACATGTGCATACATATTTCAAAGGTGATACAAGTAAGTATCACTGCTGAAGGCAGGAAGGCATTAGTCAGGTTGCAGCACTAGGAAGGGTTTATCTTGATGAAATGGGAGGGGGCTTGTGGTCAGACATTTGAGACCTTTAATACCTTGAAGTGACCCTGAAGGAAGAAAAGCAGCAATAATAGTCCTGGTTATTAATTATTATTTATTTATTATAGCTGTATTAGATATTGGGGAAGAAGGAAAACAGGCAGAGATTAAAAAATACTGGGTGATGCAATGGAGAAAAAGGAGAGTCAACAGATCCAATAAACAAAGGGCTAAAGATAGTGATGCAGAGTGAAATAAAGAGGAGAACCTGAAATGGGAAATCATTCCCTTGTGGCCTGTACATTTCTCTCCTTAGCGAATTTGCTCTACAGCCACAGTAAGTGAAGGGAGCACATCTGAGAGCTGCACTGGTTTTGTTTGTTTCATTCTGGGAATGGAGCTGAGCTATGCAGGAAAAGTGGGTTTGACACGCACAGAAGTGACAAGTGAAAAAGGGAGTGTAACCTGCAACTAGCATCGCTTGCAGGAGCCTTTTTTATTTTATTTCATTTTATTTCTGGAGGGGTGGGGAAGGGAAGCCGCAATGAATGAAGCAGCCTGTCTGATTCTGGTGTTTCATTGTAACTCTGATGTGTGAAGCAGCCCGGAGAGGGGATGAATTCCCCCTGCCAAGCTGAGGTGAGCTGTATATTGGGCTGTCCACTTTACTGCGACATTGATGACAAGATTAAGGGAAGGGAGTGCTGAAGAAGGCTTAGTTTAGAAAGGGAAGCTGATACTTTCAAAGCAGCTCAGAATTTCAATGAGTAGTGTGCCTAATTCCCTTGGGCTCCCTTGGAAATTGCCAGCCTGAGAACCCAGACTTAGAGATGTCCATAGCAGGTAAGATCAATGCTCCGTGGAGTCCAGATCCTGTCTCTGGAAATGGCTAGTACTTTTTGCTTCACATGAAGGGAATATCAAGCAGTTGTGAAGTAACCTGTCTTTATGAACATAAGAATGGCCATGCTGAGTCAGACTAAAAGACCATCTAGCCTAGTATCATGTCTTCTGACTGTGTCCAGTTTCAGCTGCTTCAGAGGGAATGAACAGAACAGGACAATTTGAGTAATGGCCCAGTCCCTACTTCTGGCAGTCAGGTGTAGGGACCAACCCAGAACATGGGGTTGTGTCCCTGACTGTTCTGGCTACTAGCCATTGATGGACCTATTCCTCTATGAACTTATCTAATTCATTTTTAAATCCAGTTATATTCTGGCTTTCACAACATCTTCTGGCAATAAGTTCCATAGATTGACTGTGCATTGTGTGAAATACTTCCTTATGTTTGGTTTAAACCTTCTGCCTGTTAATTCATTGGGTGACCGCTGGTTCTTGTGCTATGGGAAGGGGTAAATAACACCTCCTTATTCACTTTCTCCACATCATTCAAGATTTTGTAGACCTTTATCATATCTCCCCTTAGTCATCTCTTTCCAAAGATGAACAGACCCAGTCTTTTTAATTTCTGATCATATGGAAGTTGTTCCATACCCCTAATCATTTTGGCTTATCAGCAGTTTCTTCCTGACCCCTCTCAGTTAGAGACTGAATTGTTATCTGAAGCATGGAGGTTTGTAGCCCTACTATTCTCTCCTTCCCTTTGCCCATCTAATGCAGGGTGGACTCTTCTCACAAAGGTAGGCTTTGTGCCTAAGGGTGGCGAACTCTCCTTCAGCCTTCAGGGAGGCAGGAATTTACCCTGGAATCACTCCAGCATGCTGGTCTATTCCAACATCTTTGTCAGCATGGGCAGAAAAAACACAGTGCCACTGAGAGGGGATGAGATACTTAACAAAGGAGCTCTAACTCTATCAATTACAGACTCTCCATGAGGCCCCTCCAGCCTTAGCCCCAGATTAGGTCACCACTTTCCCTTGAGGTGGTGGCCAGTTCTTACATGCAGTGCAGTGCAGTGCAAGCCCTGACTGGTCAAACACCCATGCTGCTCCCTGCGCAGGCCAGTCCTCCCAGCCCAAAATCTCAGGCAATGGGCCTGGTGCATCCCTGAAACAGCACCATGTGCCCCCTGCTTCCAACCTATGCCACGTGGTCTTGTCTCAAGTGGAATTCCCATCCTTGAATGAGACGGGAGCAACAGCAGGAAGGGGACTGGGATTTCCTGCCAGCTCTCTAGCGGAAGTTGAGAGACTATAGCAGTCGTACTCAGACTGAGGCTTGCGAGCTGCAAATGGCTTTATACTTGGTCTCCCGCTGCTCTTTGCAGCACATGGTATTAAAACATGGTGATTTAATTGTTAACCAGTCTGTTATTAACCAGCCAGGATGCTTTTATTCTGTTATTAACCAATTGTAGCTGATAAAATAATAATACTTGGTCAGTCATTTTTTTGCTGTAAGAATTATATAAACTAAACATTTCCCCTCTCATACTGTTTCAATATGAATATACAGTACTATAGTAAATGAAACAATTAATTCACATGACTGTGGCTCTTTTGGGTCACGTTGATTGCTAATTAGGATCCTGAACCTTTGAGATCTGAGTATCACAGGACTTGCTGGGCCCATTCCATAACCACTTTGCTCCAGGGGCAGAGGCAGCACTGCTGCAGATGTGTGGAGTGGGAGCCTCCACACTAGTGTACCTGTGGGTGTTCTCACTATCTATATGAAGCACCAGTGTTTAATGTGAAGTGTTACTGGTCCAGGAAGGAGATCCTGGTAGGTAAATTACCAGCTTGTGAAAGGTGTCAGGCTTCTGACATTGGAAACTAGAATCCTTTGTTCAGCTGCATAATACATATCCATAGATAGACTAGGTAGATGGGTAGAGGCAATACGCAACCCTGCCAGGAACTGGCCTTGTCTTAGACCTGCAGGTATCACTTCTAGAGGTGACTTCTTAGTGCAGCCTCCACGCCCCTGTTCTGCTGAGGCTGTTTAGTGTTCTGGTTAGCAGCAGTTGTGACAGCAGGTTTTTAGTGATAGGTATCAGGGCTGAGTGAACCTCCAAAAAGCTTAACCAAAGCTTATCTAAAAGTTCTTTGGACCCACCCTACCCCACCTCCAATCTGCCATCTTCTTCCTCTCCGTGACAAAAAATAATGCTCTTTCCAACAGACTCTGGTTCTTTACTACCTTCGAGCCATCATTCTTCTCCCATTTCCCACATCCACCCTCCCTCCAGGGGTTCCCCACATGGCTTTGCCAGGACTGCCCATGGTACTCCACTTTTGAGCCTTTCCTAAGTGGAATTGACCAGCCGGGTTGTGTTGTGAAGTTGTTTGATTTTAAGCCTGCATGCTGTCTCAAGTTTTGCAGCTCGTTGCTGGTGAGAGTGGTTTGCGTTTCCCAGGGCATACATGGTGTTCATGCTCAGAGGGTCGCCTCTCCACAGAAAAGAGCCATGCTTGCGACCTTTCTTCTTTTGAGCCTTGCACAAGGCCATACCATGAGAGCCAGTATATGGGAGTCAGGATTTCAATAAATCAATTCCTGGCTCCCCTATGCTGCCTTTTGACCACCTTCTCCCTTGGTAGGTGAGCAGTTCTGATGAAATCATTTGACATTTCTGAAACTTACATCAAACTTTCATTTGCACCCAACAAAATGCTGCCTCTGCCCACTCCCTTTGCTTCCACCAGAGGGAGGCGCTTAACGTTTCATTTGTGGTTTTTGGACAGTTCCTGTAGAGATGTGCTGCCCCAATGCATCTCTTGGGTATCCTAGCCCCTCCATTACTTTGGGAGCTGTTCCTTGGAGTCTGTGCCACAGTTTCCCCATTCTAGATAGAATTTGGGCCTCCTCCCCACAGGCTGACAGCCTGGATTCTACTGGTGGCCTCTGGCCCAACGTTTGGAAATGCTTTGCAACCGGTTAGTTCATCTTAAGATCTCATTCTGATCCGGAACTGTTTTACAGTGATTTCTAGCAGCAACTATGGCTGTGTTACACGACTCACTATACCTCAGCCTCATCAAAGGTGAATACTACAACAACTCTGGGAAGTTACTCTTCTGCAAGTCCAAGTCATCTGCGGGGTGGGGGTGAGCTTTGCTTGACAGGCAAGCCCGCAGGGAGATGAAAGTAGTTTATTCAGTTCCATTTGCTTCTCGCTAAATCACTACCAAAATCCCTTTGGAAAGGAACCTTTTGATCAAAGCACCAGGTGTGGGGTATGCAGCATCCTGTGGGGCTCAAACTCAGCCATGGAGTCTGTAAAGGGGCAGGCAGACATGTCTCTTACTGGTAATATGAAATGTGGCTGTAGCCCAAGCCCTGAGCCACACCAGTACAGAGCAGCAGGTGCCTCAATCACAGGATGCTCTATAGCTCTTCAGTCCCTGGGGAGCTAGAGAGGAGAGTGCACTTTGCAGTGAGGTGTGAAGCAGAAAGAGGGCTTCTGCAGTGTTAATGACAGTGGGCCGCACTCCCAGAGCAGTGGAAGCTACTGTAAGTCGATCACTCTTTAATTATCTGGAATTATAGTGCAGTTCTCATCCTTTTTATGTTACGGTGAAGGAAATCAGGGCATACATTAATTATCTAATCCGTATGTAAAGTGTCACACACAATTTTCCCAGAGCAAAAGGTTCCAGCTTTAAGACCTGCATCGTCTCTTAATAATCATGTGTGAAAGAAGAAAATAACACTCAGTCTATGATTATTACAGTGGTTGGTGCCCATTGGTGCTGCTCTCACCGCAGCTGGGTTAATGTTCGCATTAGAGAACCTTATCTGGTAGGACTTGAAACTGAACTTTAAAAGTCCCCTGGGCCTGACCCTTGCCTTGCAGCATGAGGTGAGTGGGAGAGGGGTGGGAATGGGATGCTTTTTGTTATTGTGGCAACTAGTATGATCAGTTTTGCATTTTGCTTGTCCACGTTTAGGAAAAACGAAAAAATCCGAGGCCTAACTTGGAGAAGATGTACTGAGGTTTTAAAAGCTAGTGGTCTACTAAGAAAATCAGTATTGCGTTTGCTACTCTCGGTCCTCATGATACATGGTGTTATGGTTAATTCATGCATATTATTACTATTATTAATTAATTCAAGGAATCATTGTAAGTGTATGCAGTGAAAGCTTATTAAGAATAGAGATGAGTGACTACTGCTTAAAAAATGGTTGAGTATACATTCAAAATATGAAACAGCTTTGTTTTGTCTTCATTTTTGCCTCTTTTGGGTTCATTTTCCATGAATATTTTCACAAATGCGTTTAGTGGAAGGATGTTTATGGGAACAATGAATTTCATGAGGCTGTTTCAGAATATTTGTTGTAAGTGAATATTAAATTCTTAATCACGATTGTTCACAGTAGAAACCAGATTGCAAGTGTCACATTCAGAAACACACCATGTGACTTCTGCAGCCAGTCAAAAAAGCTTGAGTTTTGGATACGTACAACACAAATTGCTTGTAAACAAACTATGGACCAAGGATTTTGCAGGAAGTATTAGATGAATAATAAATCTGAGAAAATTGCAGTTTGTTTTCAGGCAGCTCATGAGCAGAAGCAGCAGTGGAATTAATTGTGTAATTATTTGTCACAGATTATTCATTCAGCTCAAAATGATACGGACAAATGTGCTGAGGTAACAGGGCTAATAATATGATAGCTACGGAGAAGCCCAAACTCTTGATACAAACTTCAGAGAAGGTCAGATCAAGACTCATCTCCCCTCATTTCTAGTGATCACAGCCCCACAGGAGCTCACCAAATACTTAGGGCATGTTCAATGTTACAAACCATTGGAGGAGATAAGTTAATAGCAGTTTCCTAGGTCTTTTCTCTCTTTCAATGATTGCCTATGATTGCTGCACTGGCCTTTCAGTATTGGGGTGCCTTGCTACACAGAGAAACTTCCACATTGCCTGCCCATCTCCACTAGGTGATTTTAGAAGCAAGAGGAAGGAAGAAAATATGATTTTTAAAGTAAAAATTTTCTGGGAACACCCGTCTGAGCTCCCTGGTACACAATGCAATCTTTTAGAGAACAAGAAAGCTGGTAGTAAGCAAGGCACCTGATGTATCCCTGCACTAGTGGGGCTTCAGAGTGTTTCTGAAACGACTGTAATTGCTATTCCACAAGACAAACTACAGGACCCACAAAGGCCATCACTCCCTAAGATCATTCAATCATATTGCACACCAAACTCTGGAGATTGCTCTTAATGGAAATGCAGTGCCTGGGAGTTTTTGCTTTAGTAAGGTAGAACTTGCAGCTTTCAGTGACCTCTTTTGGATAGCATAGTAGCAGCTAATTGCAGGGGATAGAACTGATAGATATCCCTGGTTCACACAGCAAATCACTCACATCGCTTGATAAATATCAGATCTGCTGCTGTCATATATGAGCATCACACTTTAACCACTTGCCTCCTAATTCATTTTGTTTCCATTTTCCAGTGGGCTAGAGATATTTTGCTGAAATCATATTTTTTTTCCCTTTGCGTGGAAGTATTTTGCCTCCATTGTTGTTTCCTGTTTTGTTCACCTTTTCCTCCTCCTGCCACCTGACCTTCTTTATTAGGTACCTTGCCTCTGGCTAAGAAAGAGGTAGAGCAGAACAGCTTTTTCCCTGAGGTGGCTCCCTAAAATTGAAAGCCACAGACTGTAATTTGTCTTTGTCCCCCCTGGTGCTGCATGTGTTACCTGCAACCATGTGGCTAGCATCTTACTCCCCGAGTCCCTAGCCGTTGCCCCCAACCCTGAGGAAGCAGACTTTCATTCAGGGTTAGGTGTCTGGCTCAACAGTAAAATGCAAAGTTTGTTGGTGGCTCCGCCGCTGCAACTGCTGCTTCTTCTATGGGCAATAGCTTGGCAGAGTGCAGAGTTTTGTTCAGAATTACAGGAAAACCATGGCGAATTTCTTTGTCTTTGGTGAGCCTCTTCCTTCCTCTCAGCCTGCATGTCTCATGCTGTAAAATCTCATGGGAGACAGGACTGAGAGTCAGGATACCTGCATTCTAGTCCTGGATAGTCTGCCTACTCACTGTGTGACCATAGTCAAGTTATATATATCTGTGCCTCAGTTTCTCCATTTGTAAAATGGAAATAATGATACCTACCGCGTTTGCACAGTGCTCTGGGTTGCTAGAATGAAAAACTTTGTAAGTACTTAAGTATTCTGTATTATCATCACCTACTTTAGTTGTTCTCTGGTTGCTTGTTCGTCTTTATCATAGACACAAAGGGTTTGTCTACACTTACCGGGGGATTGACACATGGCAATCGATGCATCAGCAGTCGATTTAGCAGGTCTAGTGAAGACTGGCTAAATCAACCACCGATCACTCTCCCGTTGACTCCTGTACTCCACCTGAACGAGAAGTGTAAGGGGAGTAGACGGGAAAGCATCTCCTGTCGATGTCGCGTAATGTGGACCCCGCGATAAGTGAATCTAAATGCGTCGACTTTAGCTATGTTATTCACATAGCTGAAGTTGCGGAATGGTTGAAAACGTTTTCAGACCCCTCCCGGCTGAGAAACCAAATGAGCGCCCAATATGTGCTCTTCATCTTTTCCCTCCTCCCCTATCTTGATTGGGGCTCTTCCAGAAGCTGGCACTCAGGATGGCCACCCTGATCACCTGTCCCTAAGGCAAGCCCTGTATATCTAAAACAATAGGAGCCACCACCCAGAATACAGGCCACTTGCAATGCTGGAATAGAAGTTGAGCCATTCTGTCTGACGGGTTTTCCCTGGGGTCTGAAGGAATGGGTATTGTTAGAGGAAAGGGTGCGTGTATGTGTGTGTGGAGAAGGAGCAGAAACACCATAGAAAGATCACAGAAAAGGAAGCAGAAACAACCCTTAGGACCCCAATACAGGCATGTCGCATCTTACACGTATTTAACACACGTGATTTCAGCTTTACACGGTCCGCAAAAACAAAAAAAGAAAGGAGAATTTTTTTTAAAAAAAAACTTCAATGGGAGGCGAAATTGAGCCCCCTGCAGGAAGTGAATGGGTTCTGGCTATATGCGGTTTCCGCTTGCGCGGTAACTGCGGAACAGAACCCTCACACAAGACGCAACATGCCTGTATTAGCTAACCATGTGAGTCAGAAAGACTAACAATACCTTACCCTTCTATCCAAGGACCATACAGTGTTTAAAAACAGTAATGACTTCTCCCCACAGCCCCTGCCTGTGGTATACTGTGTATATACCTACCTGTGTGACTCTGTTACTCAGCTGCTCTGTCCCTCTAGAACATGCAAGTCCCCAGCAGGAGTGGGGATTCTGGAGGCAGAGGTGATGGAAGGTCTTATTTCACTATTAAAACCATGGTGCCATTGAGTTGGAGAATATCTGGGTGTACTGTGGTGGCACAGGGTTTCTCTTCTGCATCTCTGACAAATCCTCTATGATCCATGGCTCTAGACAGAAATCCATGCTTGTTTTCCCTTTTTTTTGTGGGGGGAGCAGAGGGGTGGGAGGCAAATCCTTTCTTCCATCGCTCCCCCAGCTCCCACAAGAGAATGATTTGGAGCAGTGATTCTCAAGCTTTTCTTTTCGTAGACTACTTGAAAATTACTAAGGGTCTCAGAAGACCACTTAATGATCTTTCCAAATATTATTTGTACCATTAGCTAACTATTGTAAAGCGCTTTAGGTAAAAGCACCATATAAAAAACCTTAATAATAATAATTAACATTGTTTGTTCTACAAATAAAAGCACCCAACTCATATTTTAATATGAGTGGTCTTACCTTTCTAATGCGATGGATGTGCCCTCTCTCCCCTGCTGTGGCAGCCCCCGAGCTGGGGCAAGGAAGGAGGGGGGTCTCTCCCCGGCAGAAACAACACTGGAGCTGGGGAAAGCTGCCTCTTTCTCTGGCCACCACAGCCCTACACATTCAAAATTCCCCCCACACCCTCTTCTCACCCCACTGCTTCCTCCCACCTACCCCTATTCCCTCCAACGCCACCACCTCACCTTACATGTGCGTCTTCTCTAGGGTCCAGGTACCTAATTAGTGGAGCCTGCCATGGCTCCACTAATTGGGTGGGTGACCTTTCATTGTCTTGTGTGTGGCCACCCAGGCGCACATCTCAGAGGGAACTATCCATGGACCACCTGAATGGAGCCCACACAAAGCACTTTTACACACCCTCACTCACAAACACACAATTCCTAAACTGAGCACAGCCTGACTTGCCCAGAGGACCTGGCCCTATATGTTCACATGACAGTTATGCTTTAGGTATTGGGGTTTCTCTTTTTCTTGCCATGGGGCCATTAAGTTGTTTAATAGGGATAAAAGCTCTAGATGAATATTTTAACTTTCATATTGCTATGATGTTTTTATTGGAACTCCTGGTATTTATAATAGCTTCTGTGCATTTGTTTATTTTGGAATTTAAAGGCAGAGGCCTCTCCCATTGCCATCTGTGGGAGTTTTGCTAATAAGTTCAAAGGGAGCCTGATTGGGTCTGTAATAAACGGTGGTGTTTGGTCCTGAAAACCAGTGAAAAGAGAATTGCATTAAAAAAAATGTGTTTCAGAACTCAGAGAACTGAAACCAGAGTATTCTACAGCTCTAGGCTCCACCCTTCTGACTAGTCTATGTGACCAACAGAGGTACAACCTCATGAAAATGGGGAGAGGCCTACAGTAAAAATGGACGGGAACTGCAGCTGCATTGCAGGAATCATTAAGAGAATTCTGAAAAGTTAGCAGGAGCAGAAGATATTTTCCCCTTGTTGTTCCTCCCACCCTGTGACTGTGCCTATGGTCACCTGTATTTATTTCTAAGGGTATGTCTATACTGCAATCACAGGGGACGAGGGCAGCTCGAGCAGATGTAGCTGAGCTAGCTTTAATATACGTACCAAAATTCATGTGCTTCAGCGTGGGCTGTACAAGCCCACCCAAAGCCCTGGGTTAATTACTCAGGAGGCCCATCTGTGCTGCCGCAGCTTCCCTGATCCAGATCCCAAGCTAGCTGAAGTTAGCTCAGGTATGTCTCCTTGAACTGCCATCATGTCTGCAATTCAAAGGTGCCTATCGTGATGATGTCAAAGCAGCTCGTGAGGTTGGTACCTTAACCTGTGTCCTGTGTATCACACTGAGTCCAGCTCAGTAGAGGGGACATCCCCACAAATCCAGAGAAGGACTGTAGATGAATGAACTCAGACCCAGTCCAACAGAATCACTTTAAAGAACAGGTTCAAAAAGCATGAAGCTGGTGAGTCCGTTTGTGTTCTGAGTTCCAGCTGGCTAGATTTCCCATAATTCACCTCTTTGTAGTGTTGCAGACCAAGGCATAAGCGAGGCCCCTGATACCTCACATTAATTAACAGTGGATTTCACTGTTTTTATAATGTTATTTCTTTCCCTTTGTTCTTCTGCTGTGTGACACGTAGGAGAATTGTAAGATTCCATTCTCTTTCACCTGGATTTGCTCTGCCCTTTCTGCTGAATACAAGGGATTTGATTGTATTAACTTAATTGGCAAATGTATTGTTCAGACAGCTGTGGCAGAAATGACTTTGTGTATTATTGGCAGGTTAAGTAGCTCATGGAAGCGACCAACACCTATTGCTGCTGTCAGGCTCCGCTGTACCAATTCAGGACTATTCAGCTTTGAACTGGGCTTGGGGGATTTCTAGTGCAACATGGGTCTGAGGTAGACTTGTCACGAACAACAAAAATACAGAGTGGGAAAAGATGCACCAAGAAGCATCATGCAGCTTTCTACAGACTTGTTCAGAAATGAATTGAAAATAATTATATATTGGATGAACAACACAGGCTGAGCTTTGCAAAGCAGCCTCAGGGATTCAGATCCCAGGTCCCATTGATTTTAATAGGGATTGGGCAGCCAAATCCACTAAGTGGCTTTGACTATCTCAGCCTCAGTGTCTTTATTACTGCATTTGTGTACTTAGAAAGAATGGATCCGATCTAGATGTCTTCTGAGTTGCTAATTCACTTGCATTTCTGTTTATAGATGTAAATATGGGAGCACTGTGATTATAGTTGCAGTTCGTTCCAAAGACAACAAAAGAGGAAGGACGGTCTAGTGATTTGGCCACTCGTTCAGATCTGGTTCAATTTCCTGCTCCATCACAGACTTCCAGAGTGACCGTGGACAAATCACTTAGGCCCAGATTTGGGAGGTTGGGCACTTAAATACCTTTGAAAATCTGGGCCTTGGTCACTCTGGGCCTCTGAATATGGAGATAATAGCGCTTCTCTCCCTCAATGGGCTGTTCTGAGGATAAGTCCACTAAAAAGTGTCAGATACTCAGGCCCAGATTTTTAAAGGTATTTAGGTGTTGCACCACTCAGCACTGCAAGGTTTAAGTGGTTTAGCCCTGTTTTCAAAAGTGACTTAGGCAATTGTGATAGTCAATGGGACTTAGTCTCCTAAGTCACTTTTGAAAATGGGACTTAGCTATCTAAGTCACTTAGGCTTTGCAATGCCGAGTCTAAATGCCTTTTAAAATCTGGATCTCAGATATTGTGGTAATGGGGACCATAACCTAATCTAGCTGGGCATAACCTGCTTCATGGTGCATAGTTGAGTGAAAGGCCGTGAGTGTAATGTTCAGTCCGATTGTGATCAAAGCACATTTTAGAGGCAGTTGAGAATGGGGAATGCAGCTATGCATGCAGTTTATATGTACTGTGAGCATATAGATATTACAGGTATCTCCTTCAAAGATTTAGATGCTGTACACGAACACAGAGAGAGACAAGCAGACCTAGAGGTCATCCAAGTATTTACTCAGGATTTTGTCATCCTATTTCTTTAGCAAGTTCACTCCCATTTCTACAAGGGCTAATGTCTTGTGGAGAGAGCTGTTGTAGTAAATGACATTTTAGTGTATCTGGCTGACACAGATCATGTGGGTGCGTGCATGTGTATCTGTATCAGGGCCTATATTACCTGAGGTAAGTCTTCCATTGATGATGTCCTGACTGATGAGAGCCTGGTGATTCCAACTGGGGATCTCTCCAATGATCAACATTATTTATAAGGCATTTTATTAAGATGTTGTTTCCAGCCCCAATCAGTGTATCATCTAGTTTACACAATGTAGTTAATTAAAAGTTGGCAGAACAGGGGAAGCAGACACTTTTGGAGTGATCAGCATCTGGAAGCAAATCTCCCCAGTGAACAATGAGGAGATGTTTGAAAGAAGAGAGACAGGACTTAGTGCATGGGGAACCAGAGGCTTTTCTGAGCAAGGTAGCTATTGACAGCACTTGGGGCATGGACCAGGCATTGGAACAAGTAGGGTGTATATGGTCACCTCACGCCCAGTGCATCGAATTTATTTCCTGAAATTAAAATCCTTAAAGGCTCGTGTCACACTGTGGGAACCTGTCATTTTATACTAGAGAAACTGAGGCACAAACAGGAGAAATCACTTCTCCAAAGCACCCAGCAGGCCAGTGAGAACAGAACTTATGTCTTCTCATTCCTATTGCTGCCTTCCGTGGATGCTGAGATTTGCCTCTGTTCACCTCTCCCATACCTTTAAACATGGGCATGATCAATCCTGGCCACAACTGGAAATTCAGGTTTCAGACTGTGTGCCCAGCTAGCTCTAGATGCATATGGTATCTGCATCTTCAGTGTCCTCCACTTCTCAGGAGGCCCTCCATAAAGCCTGGGTCTGGAAGTGGATGCAACGTCCATAGTCTTGGGGAGGGTGCTAACACCCCTGTCTTGATATCTGTTACCTCAGGTTAGACCTGACCTTGAGGTGAGCAGTGTTATTAGTTTTCTTTTTTAAAAAGCAAGTTTCCAGTGGACAACAAGCAGGGACAAGAAGAAAAGCAAAATCTCTTTTAAAATGTGTATCGACAGCCTCCTGGAGAAACGTTGCCAATCCAGAAAGGATCGTCCCCTTCAGTCAAATGTGGCTTTAATGAAAAATACATATCCACAGGCTTTCTTTCAGCCTCTATTATTAATGTGACCTTTACTCAACTGCTTCCCTCTCCTTTTGATTTCTGTGAATAAATGTAATTAGGAGGGTGTATGAGACGCAGCTGAGCGTCAGCAAGGGGCTCTGATGCTGGGTAGGTAAGTGAAATGTTGCCCAATTAACTCCTTCAGCAATGCGGACACAGGGACAAGTGGAGGGTTTCATCACGACTGACACTGTGGGGAAAATAGATCCTTTTTAACAATTGGATTGATGAGGAGAAAACTCTCCTGCGGTGGGTGGCACTTGTGATGAAAGAAATCATAATCTTGTGTGTGTGCCATTTAAAAATGTGTTAGTAAGTTTCTCAGACTTGCAGTTGCATTATTTCAAAGTTAGAAAAGTGAATTGAAATTATAAACCCCTCCCTTTGAAATGTTTTCTCTCTGTAGCTTTGTAAACTATTTGTCAACTAATAGAATATCAGACCAAATCAAATTCAGTATGCAACTTTGCATAAGTAAGTTACAGATGGCTGCTTGTCTTCAGACTTGGCTTTGATTGCTCAGTTCCAGTGAGATCTATGAAACAAACTAAGTTTGAAAAAAATCAGGTGTGTTTTGACTATTTAAAGATTAATGGCCTAAGATTAGAAAAGACAGAGTTTGAGACATTCTGCAATTCTTAATCCCACTGTCATTGAATCCATCTTTATAAAACCAAATGAAAGAAAAGGAGCACAAAAAAGGAAGGGATGGATGAAAGAGAACAATTTTCTCCACTTCATGGTCTCCCCTCTTTCCCAGATTCTAGCAATATGGCGAATCAACACAATAGTGCTGATTAGACATGCTGGAGTCCAGTCCAGTGGAGATGGGGTCTACAGGGAGCCAGTTGTGGTTCCCTGATCCTCAGTCGCCCTTCTCTAGTGCAAGTTAGAGCTGTACAAGAGCAGCTCAAAATTACACTGCTCAGCTCCATTAGGGACCTTACATTAGTGGAGAATTGGATAGAGCTGTTCTCTGGTCTGCCACACCCCTTCACCTAGCCATCCTGCCCATGGCCTACTCCCCTGGAACTCCCCCAAACACCCCATCCCTCCCCTTATGCTGGGAGTAAGGAGTAGCTGGCAAAGCAGTCAGTGGCCAGTTCCCAAATACAGGGGGAATTCTTCACTTGCACAGGATGCACAGGGGAGTGAAAAATACAGGGGAACTGTATTTGAATACAGGGGAATACAGGGAATACAGGGGAACTGTATTTGTTCCCAAATACAGTTCCCCTATATTTGTTCCCAAATACAGTTCCCCTGTATTTGGGAACTGGCCAGCAGTTAGTGGCCAGTTCCCAAATACAGGGGGAATTCTTCACTTGCTTTTTCTGTGTTAAGGCCACTTTGAGACACCTACAAAGTGATGTTAGGGAAAATCCCACCCTCTAACTTTTAAACTCTTGAAGCAGTTTTCTTAAGACTTGGCTTGTCCTTAAATTGGAATCCTTAGCTCTGAGGTGCCTTTGTTGGATAATAATTCTTTGTAATTCTGTAGCATTTTCTATCTGGGTATCTCAAAGTGGCTTACAAACATTAACTAATTAAGCTGCTGTCACACTACAGCTGTAGTGGGAGAACTGTGGGTCATATGCTTCTCTATATCTGCGGGGAAGGACAGAAATAAGTTAGGAGTTATATACCCGAAACATTTTACTTGGAAACCTTGGAAAAAATGGATTTGTAATTTGGACAAGAGTTTAGGCAACACTTGAGTGGGATTTTCAAATTTGCCCAAGGGAGTTAGATGCACAATACCTTGGTGAGGGGCACCAAACTCCCTTAGGCACATTGGAAAATGCCACTCTAATAATTATTATTCATTCAAAAGATCCAGCTTTATGAGAGAGCTCCAGCCTGGAGACCAGCTATATAGGCCTTTGTCTCCCCTTCCCTTTTGCTTCAACCACTCAGTCTCCTCCACTATCTTTCATAGTTCTCCCCTTCCTTTCCTTTTCCGCTGTATTCCTCTAGTTTCTTTCAAAGATTTTCAAAGGCCCAAAGAGGAGCTAGATGCCTAACTTTAATCAATGGGAGTTGGGAGCCAAACTCTCCATTGTGCTTTTGGAAATCTACACCGTAGTATTCTTAGGTGTTACTTGTAACAAAAGTAGGTAAAAAGCTTTCAGTGTCATTCTTTTTTAACATTCACAAATTCCCTTTAAAGGTGACTTGCAAAGAACATAGCACTGGGATTGTGCCCAGTTTTGCTTCTTTATGAAGGAGAAAGAAGATCTGAAAGGTTCCTGTCCATGGTTTTTTTTAGTGTGTTTGGTGGCTTGGTTCTCCCTGCTTCTTATTTACATTAGGAGTTCAGGTTCTGTCTACTCTGGAAGATTCTATGATTAGGGCCCTACCAAATTCATGGCCATGAAAAACATGTCACAGACCGAGAAATCTGGTCTGCCACCATGAAGTCCAGTCTTATGTGTGCTATTACACTATATTATAGGGATTTCACAGGGGAGATCAGCATTTCTCAAATGGGGGTTCATGACCCAAAATGGAGTTGCAGGGGGGCTACAAGTTTATTTTAGAGAAGTCATGGTATTTCTACCCTTACTTCTGCGCTGCCTTCAGATCTGTGCGGCTGGAGAATGGCAGCTGTTGGCCGGGCGTCCAGCTGTGAAGGCAGCGCACTGCCAGAAGCAGCACAGAAATAAGGGTGACAATACCAGACCGTACCACCCTTACTTCTTCGCTGCTGCCTTCAGAGCTTGGCAGCCAGTGAGTGGCACTTCTGACTGAGGGCTCAGCTCTGCAGGCAGCAACGCAGAAGTAAGGGTAGCAATACCGTACCAGGCCATCCTTACTTCTGTGCTACTGCTGGAGAAGGCTGTGCTTTCAGAGCTGGGCTCCCAGCCAGCAGCCACCACTCTCTAGCTGCTCAGCAGCAGTCCAGAAGCAAGGGTAGCAGTACCGCCCCACCCCCCCCACCACAATAACCTTATAAAACCCCCACAACTCCCCCCGACTTTTTTTTTTTTTTGGATCAGGACCCCTAGAATTGCAACACTGTGAAATTTCAGATTTAAATAGCTGAAATCATGAAATTTGCCATTTAAAAAATTCTATTACCATGAAATGACCAAAATGGATTGTGAATTTGGTAGGGCCCTATCTGGAGAACTAGTGAAATGCTAACATCACAAGAAAGAGAGGGGAGGGATTTGTAGTCAGACAGCTTAAACTGCTCGAATGGTTGTTTTTGTTAATCCCTTTTAATGCCAATGTGTAATGAATATGTGAGAGAAAATAGACCTTTGTTAAAGATTCAATACCTTCATCCCATTAGCTGAGGTATGAGAGCTTGTAATAAACTCCTCCGACTACCCCATGGATTTCTCCAGCAGAAGCAGGGAAGAGCAGTCTGGACATTCCAGGCATTTCTTAGGTTTAAAAAAAAAGTGAAAAACCATCCTTCAGGTTTTCTTTCCATCATAAATGAAATACAAGAATGGCACAAGCCCAATTTTTAAAACTTTCTTTGTAGGTCACCTTTAAATGCTCATAACTTTAAGACAACTGAGCTGATTTTCTTCAAATCATGGAGACTTAGAAGTCATCAACATTTAAAACTAAGTGTGCCTGTAAAGTAGCCAATAAGCAATATAGATAGTGGTGTCCTTCCTGCGAGCTATCCCAAAAAGCTTTATAGAATGAAATAACATCACAGCAGAAGGAAGGAAAAATTGAGAGGGTGACAAAATGTTTAGATCTGAGATTGAAAATATCTATTTATAAAAGGGATGTTTGAGTCAGACAAAAGGGATGCAACAGTGGAAGATTCTTAAACCAATGCCAGTGAAAATGTGTGGGTGAAAGGATGGATAATCTTAAGACTTGGTCTACAGTAGTCAGCATCTGCTAACTAAAAAAGTGATTTTTAAACCAGGTTAGTTAAAATAATGCAAACCCCGTGTTTATAATTTGTGTATAACCCAATTTGGCTTAAACCACCAGTGTAACTTCAAAAAAAGAACAAGGAGTACTTGTGGCACCTTAGAGACTAACAAATTTATTTAAGCATTAGCTTTTGTGGGCTACAGCCCACTTCATCAGATGCAGTCAATGGAACATACAGTAGGAAGATGTGTATATATACACACGGAGAACATAAAAAGGTGGAAGTTGCCATACCAACTTTAAGAGACTAAAGCAGGAGAAGAAAACTCATCAAGATAGCCCATTTCAGACGGTTGACAAGAAGGTGTGAGTAACAGTAGGGGAATACTTAACATGGGGAAGTAGATTGCAAACACAGGAAAATAAATTCAATTTGTGTAATGACCCAGCCACTCCCAGTCTTTATTCAAGCCTAAATTAATGGTATCTAGTTTGCACATTAATTCCAGTTCAGCAGTTTCTCATTGGAGTCTGTTTTTGAAGTTTTGTTGTTGCAGAATTGCCACTTTTAAGTCTGTTACTGAATGACCAGAGAGGTTGAAGTGTTCTACTGGTTTTTGAATGTTATGACTCCTGATGTCAGATTTGTGTCCATTTGTTCTTTTGCGTAGAGACTGTCCGGTTTGGCCGATGTACATGGCAGAGGGGCATTGCTGGCATGTAATGACATATATCACATTGGTAGATGCGCAGGTGAATGACCCCTAATGACATGTCTGATATGATTAGGTCGTATGGTGGTGCCTCTTGAATAGGTATGTGGATAGAGTTGGCATCTGGCTTTGTTGCAAGGATAGGTTCCTGGGTTAGTGTTTTTGTTGTGTGGTATGTGGTTGCCGGTGAGTATTTGCTTCAGATTGGAAGGCTGTCTATAAGCGAGGACTAGTCTGTCTCCCAAGATCTGTGAGAGTGAGGGATTGTCCTTCAGGATAGTGTAGCTTCAGTTGATTAGGAAAAGTTTTAAATGGAAAAAGCTACTGTTAAATCAGAATAAGTGCGTCCACACATGGGTTTGCAAGACTTCAACTGAACCAATTTATCTAAGCTGGTACAAATTTATTTGCCGACAACCCATTAAATAAACAGAAAGAGTCAAGAAAGCCTGAGCTAATTTATTAGAATAGAGATGACTATTCATACAAGGAAAAGGACAGGCATCATGCATGACTAATGCCAGGATTAATCATCTAAGGTTTAATGCAATGATCATGCCTAGTGAAGATGACTCTTGCCTATTCCATTCTTGTATCATGCATGGCATTTTAGCTGCACTGAGGGACGCCCAGCATGGGCCTAAGACCAAATGTGTCCCTGTTTAGCCACTGACTGTAATAAAGCCCTCTTCTTGTCTCTGCTGCACCTAGAATCAGCCACCTGGAGGGCTATGCTTGTAACAGAGACACCTGCTTTCTCTCCTTCTCACTTGCTAGATGGTGTTTCATAAGAAACCCTTTTCTTCAGTTACATATTCTGACTCAGAAAGGAACCTTCAAGGACTGAAGCTTTATAAGCATGGTCTTCCCCAGAAGTAAATGTCTGTGGGGGAACATTTGAAGAAAACATAACTGGCCATTTCCGATATTATCTGCGGATGAAAAATCAGTGTATCCCAACCACCTAGGAAATGGTTCAGTCATATGCATTTCTGTGCCTGAGCAAGCTATTGCTATATGCTGTCCTGACTCATGAATGAGGGTCTCATCCCACGATGTGCTGAGCATCTTCAACTTCCATTGAAGTCAGTGAAGGCCAGATTCTCAGCTGGTATAAACTGTTGCAGCTGTATTGACTTCAGTGAATCCGAGCAGATTTATGTCAACTCAGGCGCTGGCCCCAAGAGCTGAAGTAAATGAGGACGAGGCTCAGCTACTCAGTTCTTTGCCTGATTTGATGATTTTCAAATAAAGCAGGGAATGTTTTAAAATTGTGTGCTGAGCAAGCATTGTGCTTTGCTTATTGATTTTAGAAAGCACTCTGATACCACAATGCAAATGCCGAGATAGACAGAATTAATGTTTGCAAGGGGCTTTCAAATCTATGGGAAAAGGCTGCCAAAAAAGTTCACAATGTCACTATGACTGTGGAAGTTGGAGGTCGCTTTTCAGTCCATCAGTGACTTAGGAAAACAATCTGTGATGAGTAGGAGGGGTGCCTCAAACCTTATCTGACAGGGGAGGCTATTTAGTTTTAAATGACTAAGTCTAGCAATATGTAAGTCCAGTATCAAGTTTGGAGATCGGCTCACCAATGTGGCTCACTGCCATGCATAAATGTCAGCAAAGTCCCTGAATCTGCCTGGGTCCATTGAGTTGCTGCCAAAGACCCATCACAGTTGATGATGGAGAACTTCTTGCCAAGAGGGTTCTGTGCCTAGAACTAGCAACAATGAGGTCCCTGAATCTGCACCAATTGATCAAGTCTGGTGCTGAGGACCTGGAAAACTGCTGAGGCTCTGGAAAACTGCTGCCTAAAATGGCTCTGTGCCCAGCAGCGGTGGCAGAGTATTCAGTAGCTCCATTGCAGAATCCCACTCTTGGGTTTTGCTAGTTTGGGGTAAAAGGTTCATAAATCCAGCTGGAATGAACAGGGAATAAAACAAACAAAGCTAATTTAATTTCAGAGCAGGAGGATGATAGAAAAGTACTTAAGTCCAATAGTTAATGTATATACAAATAATATATATTTGAGGCAGAGGAGAAATGATCACAATCTCCTCCTCAAATCCAAACCAGAGCATCTACCAATATTCCACTCCCTCCCCAAAGTACCTCAAAGAATTAGTGGTCCAATTATAGATCATAAGGTTTCTTCATTACATTAAATCCAAGCCCAATTAATTCCTAGTATTACTCTGAGCGAAAGACTCCTCTCACTCTCCAGCTGGGAGTCCCTGCTGATGCTGCAATGTCATTTTAAAGATATTAGAAGGTGTAAGAGTGTCTGTTTTCTTCGCCTTGCCACCTCAAGTGGGCTGAAATTGGCTAGGCTCTTTTGCATGGCTGCACTGATATCGTTTACTGTCAGTGAAGAAGAAAGATTTTTCATGCCCCTGTAGTTTGGAACTGTGACCGAGGTGATGCTGGAGGGTAGAGGAAACTATTTTGAAGAGTTTGGAGACACAGTCTAGGCTCCTTCGGTTGAAGGTTAATTCAGTCTGTAGTCTAGGAGTACTCTTGGATTCCTTGCTGATGCTGAGCTCTCAACAGCTGAGAGTAATGCTTTTTGCCATCTCTGGTTAGCCAAGAGACTCCATCCCATCCTAGGAATGAAAACCTGATTTACATTATTCTTGTCTTGTTCACTACTCATATGGAATACAGCAATGCATTATACCTGGGCATGAAACCTTCAGCACTTAAGAAACTCCAACTAGACCATAAAACTGCGGAAACATTTCCTCAACAACACAAGCTAACACAAGTACATCAGACCTGTCCTCCACTTTCTACATTAACTTCCCACAGGATTTCAAATCAAGTTAAAGGTCTCAGTCCTTATCTTCAAAGCACTGCACGGCCTGGGCCCAGGATACCTGAAAGACCATCTAAAACTTCAGGACAAAGTCTGACAGTTACGTTCCTCTGGCACAATGGAACTTTCTACAACAAGAGTAAAGCGTGTCTGTGCAAGAGACTGAACTTTTTCTGGGGGTGGTCCCAGACTGTGGAATGAACTCCGTCAGGAATCAAAGACCATCACAAACCCCATCACTTTCTGCTCTAGGTGTAAGGTGCATTTCACAGACCTGCCTCCTCTAATATTAATACTTAGCAACAGGTAGATTTATATTAACAAACCCAAAAAACCTTCCATAACAAAACACTCCACCACACACGCTTTTCCCTCTGGAGAAAGGATGAGAGAACAAACAACACGTGGCAGCTGTTAGTCATGTTGCTTAATGCACTACTAGAAGGCATTCTGATACTTCAGTGATGGACATGGGCTAAAACAGGGGTGGGCAAACTTTTTGGCCTGAGGGCCACTTCTGGGTATGGAAATTGTATGGCGGGCCATGAACACTCACAAAATTGGCTGTAGGGTGCAGAAGAAGGTGAGGGCTCTGGCTGGGGGTGTGGGCTCTAGCGTGGGGTTGGGGATGAGGGTTTGGGAAGTGCATGTGGGTGCTCCAGGCTGCAACCAAGGGGTTTGGAGGGCAGGAGAGGGATCAGGACTGGGGAAGAGGGTTGGGGCGCGGAAGGGAGTCGGGGTGCAGACTCCTGGCAGTGCTTACCTGAAGCACCTCGCAGAAGTGGTGGCATGTCCCCTCTCCAGCTCCTAAGCGGAGGTGCATCCAGGCATCTCTGCACACTGCCCCATCCGCAGGCGCTGCCCCTGCAGCTCCCATTGGCTTCTGTTCTCAGCCAGTGAGAGCTGCAGGGGCTGCTCTTGGGGCAGGGGCAGTGTGCGGAGATCCCTGGCTGCCCCATATGTGGGAACTGGAGGGGGGACATGCTGCTATTTCCAGGAGCCATTCAAAGGGGGGCAAGTGAAATGTCTGGAGGGCCAGATTTGGCCCTCAGGCCGTAGTTTGCCCACCCTTGGTCTAAAACCTCTAGAAATAGAATGGAGCCACAGGCTCCTATGTTAATACAAATAATAGCTAAGGCTGCGAGTCTTTCACAGAAATTATGGATTCCATGACTTTCCAAGACCTCAGGGACTTCAACAGTGGCTGGTGCGGCTGATCCCAGGGCCATCCAAGCAGCTGGGGTGGCCCCGGAGCCAGCCATACCAGCCACTGCCCGAGCGGCCCCAGGCAGCTGGTCCTGGGTGCTGCCCCAGAGCAATAGTCTGGGGCAGCAGCATTCGGGGACCTGGGCCACTGCCTGCCTGGAGCAGCAACAGCGTCGGGGCCCTCGGCCACTTCCCCGGCAGCATCCGCAGAGCCCCGGAGTCCCCTACCCCTATCCCCAGCACCTAAGATTTAGTCAGAGATATTTTAGAAAACGTCTTGAAACAGGTCACGGGTTGTGACTTTTTGTTTATTGCCCATGACCCATCCACCACTTTTACTAAAATTGTCCATGACTAAATTGTAGCCTTAATAATAGCTAATAACAATAACAATGATGACACAAACGAAATAATAAATAGCTGCTTATTAAGGGAGCACTAGCCAAACTGTGCAGTGAATAAGGAAGGGGCCCTGTGGAAAAGATAGTATGTGATCGTTTAATTAAAGACTATAGCACAAAGCATGTGCAAAAGGGGATCAAATTAAGATGGCACAGGTAACCTTAATTTTAGCATTACCTTACGTTTGAGTGCTTGACTTTGCAGCCTTAAGAACATCATTCTAATATATTTTTTGTGTAATATATACATATACGTGTAATACGTTTCCCATCATAGAATATCAGAATTGGAAGGGACCTCAGGAGATCATCTAGTCCAACCCCCTGCTCAAAGCAAGACCAATCCCCAGTTATTTGCTCCATTCTAAAATATATATATGATTATAATTAGGACTGGGCAAATGATGCAAAAATATATTTTAAAAAAAAGTCCATGACTGTTAGCTTGAATATTTCAATTAATTTGCTTTTGCCGTGTTCTCACCCTGTTTGAGTTAATTTTTTGAAACTTCTGAGCACAACAGAGCTTTGCTGGTGGAAAATGTTTGCAGGAAGTGGATTTCAAAGTCACATGTGCAGAAACTAAACTGTGCATGCACATACTTGCACCAGAAAGGCTTGTATGCTTTCATTCAGGCAAGGAATGCAAACAAGTCTGTGTGGCTGTTCTGACCACTCACAGCTAAGCAGCACAGCTTGAAACAGCAATATGCGTCATCAGTCCCTAGAGGAGCTTAAAAAAAAAAAAACCACTAGAAAAAAGAGTCAGAAACAATACAACTCTAGATTTCTAATAGCAAATGCAAGGCAATCGACAGCTACTTATGGATATTCTGCAAGCAGGAAAAAGGGGTAAATTTACTGTATAAATTATTCACTAAGAATTATTTATTCCCATCTAGTACATACGTGTATTTCTGTGTTTGTGTATATGTATAATATATGTATGGGTGTATACACATAAAATAATCTCACAGACTGCAGTGAAGTCCTATTTTACAGTCCTTTACCCTGCTCAATATAATCCATTAGGGTATTTTTCTTCCCTTTTAGATCTAATCACAGTTAGCAGTGCAGGTTGAAGCATTTCAAGTGTTTTCTGTCGTCTTATCTGGCTGCCCTTTTAATGTTGTTATTGAACGCCAGGGCTTGTGTTGATTTGCATGCCATTTTGCTTTTGATCTCCATGGCAACCGCTACCAAATGGCCTGAGAATAATAGAAGAGCTTTTTGGAGCTGCAAGCAGGCTCTATGCAGAGTGCTGACGCTGGAGGGGGGTTTTTTTTGTTTTGTTTTTTTGTTTTAAATAAAATTAAAATTAAGATTGCTGTTGTAGCAAGAAACCTGGCTACCAAAGCCAAGCATTCCCTCTCGCCCCTCCCCCTTCTTGTCCCCAAATCCTATCATGCTGTTACATTTGAGAGATGTTCATGACAGCCACTTTAAAAAAAAATAGATGCATTTGGAAAAGCCTGTAATAAATGATGAATAGGTATGGCACCAGCTTATGGTATCTGGGCTTCTTAGGAGTCTGCAGTATTGTTCCAAGTCCTGATTTTTATTTATTCCATCAGTAAGAATCCATAGACTTAAAAATTCTTGATGGCCTCTTTAGAGGAGGAGGAAGGATTGGGAAGCTGCTTACAGGTTTGTGAGAGATTAAACGACTTTTGCTACACTTAGCTTTCCTTATAAAGGCAGCTGTGCTGGATTGATATTCTTCGTCTTATTTAAAGGGCATGACTGTATGCACATTTTTAGGTCCTTGCAATGAAACACTCACCAAGGTTATTTTTAATATCAGCGCTGTCCTGTCTTCAGCAAAGTAGGTTCTTTTGATCCTGACTCACTTTCCCTACCACAATGTATGTAAATGAGAGGAGGGATGATCTTGTGGCTGAGGCACTTGACTGGAACTTGGGAATTCTGGGTTGAATGCCTGGCTCCGCCATAGACTTGCTCTGTGACCTTGAGCAAATCACTTAATTTCTCGCAATCTGTACAATGGGAATAATAAGGCTTCCTTTCTCCCACCATTTGTCTGTGGTTTTCATTTAGATGATAACCTCTGAGTGTAAGGGACTGTCTCTTAACTATATGTATGTCTGTCTCCTCGCACAATATGGCCCTGATCTCAGTTGAAGTTTCTAGGCACTTCTCTAATATGGACAGTACTAAAGTGCAGCACTATGAGAACATTAATCTAACAATAAACCTCTATGCACAGCTGGGGATGTCAATGCCATCAATGCATGTCCTCTCCAAATCTCACATCACAAATAGTTAAATGGGATAGTGGCCTGTCTTGCATCCCATGCAGCTCTGTCAACTTAATTGGCTTGCATTGAGGTATATAAACAGTCAGGGCATGGTTAAAGAGATTTCATTTGGGCCTTGAACACAAACCAGAGAGTCATCAAACATCAGTGAAGAAACCTAGTAAGAAAGAGGGAACGAAGTCATGTGACCTAGAGTACATCTAGAGGGCCAGTGGCTGCCCGTGGCAGCAAGCTTCAGCTCTGGGCTTCTGGGGGTTGCACTACCGCACTAAAAATAGCTGTGTAGACAGTGCTTTGAAGATGAGGCTCAGGCTTTGAAATCCTCCCTCACCCCACTAGACTTCAGACCCTAAGCTCCAGCCCAATCTGCTGTGTCTGCACAACAATTTTTAGCTTGGTAGCATAAGCTCCAGTCTGTTGACCCGGGCTTCAAGGCCACTAATCTACCGTAGCCACTAGGAACACGTAGTGGCTCCACGTCTGTTGACCCGGGCTTCGAGGCCACTCATCTGCCGTAGCCACTAGGAACACGTCTACACAGGACTGTGTAGACGTGTTCCTAGTGGCTACGGCAGATTACTCTGAGGCATATCTCCCATTCCAGTCCTGCCTGCACTGTGACAGCACCTATAAGTTTCTCCTTTCTACCTCTGGGCTCCTTCCTCTCCCATAAACTCCACTGTCCACTCCCTTCCCTTCCTTCAAACTAGAGATAGGCCCAATGGCGCCAAGGTACCCACTTCAGTTACCAAGCAACCAGTCCACCTTGGCAGGAAGGGAGAATGGGATGAGAGAGGTGATGGCAGGACAGGCTGGAAGGAAATTACATGACAATGCTGTTTGCTTTCAGACTGTCCCCCGACCCCAGCAGCCCTTTCTTGTCGCTTTGAACCAATTTCCTATGACAATAAAATAATTGTTATTGCCAGATGGAATGAGAATGTTTTAGAACCCACTGGGTCCCGAGCAGGCTCCAGGTACTGAAGGGAAAGCACGCAGGGCAGCTCTTCCTTTCACGGCAGTCGAACAGGACGCGGGGGCTTATTGCCTAGATTTGTCTCTGTTGGATGTGGTGAGTGGAAATCTCCATTGGTTTGGAGTGGTGCACAGTGAAGGGCAGTTGGGGGCTGAGAGGGGGGAGGCTGATGTGTTGAGGTCCCCTTGGGGAGACAGCAAGTGTTTTGGAGTGGCCCTGTCATCTGTGCACTGTCTGCCATGCCAGCTGAAGAGTCCCTGCCAAGTTCCAGCCCACTCCCTCCCTCCTTAATTAACATAGAACCACAACTTTGTTGTCCTGGGCATGAAATAAGGCTAATGAATCATGTCCTGTTCTGAAGCCGCGTTAGAGCTGAAATTGACACAAGCTTTTACATCTATGTCACTCCGCCCCCTCATTTTTTTCCCTCCCTCTCTTCCCCCCAACCCCTAACTCAAAGCAGGGCCATCTCACTGTTCACCTGTCAGTCAGCTGAGGAATTTGCATGTGAGTTAAGCTGTTAGCATGAGTAATTACTGAGTGGGTCAGCGACTCCTCCCCAGCAAGCCGGCATGAAATGCTTTGCCTAGCAAGCAATGTCTCTATCGCTGGCAGACTGGCAGCTTGCAGTTGGGGAAATGAATGCAAACTATGACTCAGGGCTAATTGCACTCTTTCACTATCGCTCGGGCGTAAGCTGCCGGCTTAATTAGAAAAACAGACTGGTCCCTCAAAGCGTGAATGAAAAGCTGCCCAATCAATACATTCAGGTGAGAGGTTGGGGAAAAGGGGCAGAGAGGAATCCCACAGCTTTCCAGCTCTGTGACCCAGTGCAGTCCTCACTAGGGGCTTCCCCAGCAGAGCCAGAGCAGCACTTTGAGGAAATAGTTGACAAAACACCCCTATAATTTTTTTTGCCATTGATAAGGACAAGGAGACTTTCCTGTTCATCTCCAAAAACCAGTGGCTTCCCACTCAGCAATGTTAGCAGATACAGGGCAGCAGCCACAGAGGGTATTCCTACTCTGCAGGAAGGCTATAGAGTATTTAATTACAGTCATAGAACTTGGCCCTTGTCTGCATTGAGAATTTGCCACAATTCCATCAGCCTATCTAAGGGATTTATATGGCCTCCATTAGTGGAGTATATGAACACCTCTAAAGATGTTTATCTTCACAACACCCCTGTGAGGCAAGGCAGTTCTATTATCCCCATTTTACAGATTGGGCACTTAGTCACTGAGAGACTAGGTGACTCATCCAGGACAGCTGTGGTGGAGCAGGGATTTGAACCCCAGTCCCATTTGTTCCAGCCTAGCTCCATAGCTACTGGACCATTCATCCCCTGAAAGCAATAGCTAGCCACTGATGTAACTGCTTTGGGGTAAACTCCAAGTGTTGACAAGATGAGCTGATGTGATTTGCGCTAGATAACTTTACACTAGTTTCAAGGTACATCGGTGGCTGGCCATTGATAAGGCTGCAAATTCATCATGGAAGTCATGGATTCCGTGACTTTCCAGGACCTCCGTGACTTCTGCAGCAGCTGGTGCAGTCCCTGGGCCAGCCGCGCCGACCACTGCAGGAGCAGTCTTGGGCCACCATGCTCCGGCCCCCAGAAGTAGCAGGAGTTTGAGTGCATGTAGGAGGGGGCTTGGGTTGGGGTATGGAAAGGGGGAGGGCTCTGGGCAGCACTTACTTTGGGGGCTCCCCGAAAGCGGTGACAAGTCCCTCCCTCAGCTCCGAGCTCTGCCTGCTGCCTCTGCCTGCAGGCAGCTTCCCCACAGCTCCCATTGGCCACAGTTCCCTGCCAATGGGAGCTACAGAGCTGACGCTAGGGATGGGGCAGTGCACGGAGCTAGGAGCTGAGGAAGGAACATGTCATCACTTCCGGAGAGCTGTGAGGAGGCAGGTAGGGAGCCTGCCAGCCCCGCCAACCCGTCCCTCAGCATCCATGGTGCCTCCGGGCCGCCTCCCCCTTCCCCCCACAAGCACCTGCAGTCCCTCCCCCTAAGATTTAGTCAGGATTATGTAGTACAAGTCATAGATCCCGGGCTGTGAATTTTTGTTTACTGCCCGTGATCTGCCCATGTCTTTTACTAAAAAGACCTGTGACTAAAACGTAGCCTTAGCCATCAGCCATTGGAACCAAGGCATATTCCCAATATAGAAATGGATTGAGTGATAGCAAAGACCTGTTAGATCTTCTGATGTGTCCTCCTGACTTGTCTAGTGAAGTCATGTAGTGAGTCAATTTAGAGGTGGGAATGGAACTTGGGAGTCTTGACACCTGCCCCCTGGCATAAGTATAAAGGAAGCATCTTGTTAACATAATAAACTCTCAGGTCATCAAAAGATCAGAAACACACAAACAAAAAGAACCTAGATCTGCACAAACCTGAGCGTGGTACAGCGCTGGTTGCTTTGGTAACTGATCTCCTGGCAGTGGATGAAGATCAGGTGTTCATATAGTTAGATCTGTCAGCTGCTTTACGTACTGTTGACAACAGAGTGCTGTTGATTTGTCTGTAGACTCTAGCATTCAGATAGCCCCCTTCAGTGGCTTCATTCCTATCTCTCTTCATGGTCCCAAAGGATAGTTCTGGGCAATTGCTCTTCTTTCCCAAAGTTTCTTTAATCTGGATTTCTGCAGGGTTCCGTCTTGTCCCCCACTCTTGTTCAGTGTGCATATTGGGCCATTGGAAGGATTAATCAAGAGGCATCGACTACTGTGTTTATGGTATACTGATGACCACCAGCTCTATCCATCAATTTCATGCAATCCCAGGCAGTGCTCTTGAATATCTGAACCTGTGTTTGGTAGTAATTGAGGTCTGGATGAGAGCTGCTGGCTGATGTACAGTAGAGATAAGACAGAAGTGATGTTTTGCAAAATTTCTCTAATAGAAAAGAGAACTTATAAGAGAGCACAGTGTGCATGTCTCCACTGTAACAGTCTGTACTGAATGGAATACAAAATGGCTGTCAGTATCGCCAAACAGCAAAATCTTTAGACATTTAAAGATATAGTATATTGGAAAAAATAATAGATGCATTGTGTATCTTTTATACACAATATCTTTGTGTACTGCTAATGATTCAGATAAGCTCTGAATAAGCCCCTGACATAAAATCCTCTGGAGCTTTCATTTTCTTGTTTCATAAAACTGTATTGAAAGTTATTCAATAAAAAACTGTGCACCATAGGTCACTTCTTATATGGCATATGTAGGCTAAAAAATACATCTTTTTAACAGAATGTTTGTTCTGGGAGTAAATCACAACTGTTTGTAATGCTTACACTTTAAAAAGGAGCAGCTCTAAAAGCCCAATTTTTAAACAATTGGATCGTGAGTGTAATATGAATGTAGTTAAGATGATAAATGCAGCTAATTTTCTCCCTCTATTAGCCCCTTTCACATGCTACTTACAAATGCCAGTCAAACTCAGCAATTCTTTCATTTTATTATTCAGTGATGAGGCGATTGGATTAAAAATACATGACAGCATTTTCCAAACTGGATATATATGTGCCACCCCTGCGTCTAATTCTGGCCTGCCATTTGCTATCCACCGGAAGAAGCATGGTTTCTGGGTAAAATTCTAGGGCTTGACAGGGTATCTTCTGTTTATAGAGCTGCCACAGTCTCCCAGTGTAACCTGAAGCAAGTCACTTCATTCCTCTGTGCCTTGGTTTTCCTAGTTGTAAAATGGGGATAATGATGCCTCTTTACTCAAGAGAAGTGTTAAGAACAAAGTAATTAAATTGTTGTTTTCAATGCGCTTTGAGATCCTCAATGGAAAGTGCATTGTGCCATTATTTTGGCCTTTCCCAGTGTTCCTTGATTCTGCACCTACTAATGATCCCAGTCTCTGCTCATTTAATCCTATCCAAACCAATAAGCATCAGCTGCAGTCGCTGCACAAACCTTACCCTGTTTCTCCAACAGGCCTACTGTCTCCCTGTCTGAAAAGTATCATTAGCATTTCCAAGGGGAATAGACATCACTTGCTCATTTAATCTCCAAGGGCTTCTCTTTTGGCTGATACCTTCTTCCCAGAATTTTTGCTGTTTGATTTGCAGCAGAATGTGTCAGGCCTGTTGCTACAGCACCCTCTGGGTGTATTTATCCAACTTTGCTCGCTGTCATGGCAGATGAAGATTGTCCAAGATGCTGCAGTCATCACATGACCCTCCCAGTCTAACCCTCCTCTTGGGTAACAAAATGGATTCATATTCCTCCCAGGTCTATCCTGGCTCGGTGAATGCTAATGAAGGCACACTGACTATAGGTGGGTTTGTGGATTGTTGAGTGGTTTTATTTCCATATATGATAACCACTTGCTATTCTGGGTTCTTTCCAATTAAATTTAGGGCTGTACTAGAGTCCCAGAGGTGAAAAGCCATGTGTCCAAGTGATCAGCTCTCTAAATCAGCTATTGTTTTTTTAAACGAAAGGGACACTAAAGTCCAATTATTGCAATAGAATGAGCTGCTTCTTTAAACTGAAGAATTTGACTCAGCTCAAGGGATATTTGTGATTGCCTCTGGCTTCCCTGGAGCTAAAAAATTATATGCTTTCCCTCTTCACTAAATTAAAACATACTGGATTGGTAGTGGGACTGAAGGAAGTCCCTGCCTGAAACCCCAAGTGTCAGCCCGCTTTGCAAACTGTAAGCTAGTAATTGGTTTGGAAATACTGAGTGAATAAGTAAAAAGGCTTCTGAGGGATTCATGCTGGATAATATAGACTGTATATAGTGTGGGGGATTGATTTTGTTTCCAGAGTTTGCAGCATGAGCTGTTAATTTCAGCCTTTCATACATAAACACAATTAAAATGTGTACTGCAACCACTAGATATAATTCTGGTTGAATCACACATCAGCTTATCTAAGGTTTCTCTAACCAGTTCCTCTGTGTCTCAAATGTCAAACTCCAGCCAAGCCCAAGGGCTAGCATTCTGCAAAGCTCTCAGCTCACCAAGGCCAAAATGTCTGATACTGGCATTCAGAGTGTGACAGACTGACATTCATGGAGAAAGCAGAAAAGAGCTGCAGAGGGAACTTACAATGCACTCAGATAACTCAGTAGTGAGCTTTGTATCAATTGTGGCCCATGGAGTCCTTGGTGGAGGTGTACAGAGAGCTGGAGGACTCCTTGATTCTGGCTCTCCTCCTTGATTTCAGCCTCTGTAGTGCATTCAAGCCATTAAGAGTATAGTGAACACCTTCTGAATATTATTTTGTCTCGTAAGCAATTGTGGTTGGCACAGGGAGATTATACAGTTTGCAAATGTTTGTCTTTGGGACAATCTTTCTATTAAGATGAGGTCAACTTTATAAAAATGTTTGACAGCTCTTGGCTTCATGAGATGGATAGGAAAGATCAAGCTCCAGCTTCTTGTGATGCTCACTCTGCCTAACTTAGCCCATCTCCTGAGCAGCCTCTGCCTGTTGGAATCCTATGGAGTCCCAGCTGAAAACGCAAACTTCTGTGTCATGACAGATCCCACTGAGAAGGGCAGTGGAGGCCATGCCATTGCGCTGCCTTGACATGTATATTGCCCTGTGCAGCACAGCTAGCTCCAGGGACACAGGGGATGTACTTTGAAAGGCACAACCTGTGGGAGTGAATCAAGCCCATGGAGCTTGTTCTTTGGGATATAAAGATCTATAGTAAGGATAAGATATTATTTAGGATGACGCCAATGAAGATTTTGAGTCTCTCTCCAGAGAGAGTAACAGCAATGAAAGTGTGAGAATATCAGTAATCTCTCTAGACCGTTCCTTTTTCAAATATCTATACATCCATACCAGAGCTTCCTATGTATGTGGAGACCAATCCAATCTTATGGATTTGTGATCCAGTGCATATTTTGGTGGGGAAGCCTTCTGCCTAATTTTCAAGAAAGTATGTGTACGTGCTATTTTTCTCATCCTCCCAAGCTCCTCTAGCCTAGTGCCCAAGGCATGACAGGGTGGGAGCAGAGTGGGAATGATAGAATTGCTGGTTTCTGAAATAATTACTATGGAATTTGGAAAGGGCCCCCTTTTGTAGATAATCACAGTGTGCCAAAGGGAACTCATGTAGAACATAAAAAAAATCCATGCACTCTCCACTCTGAAGAACCCTTGACCTTGACATTTCAATACCATGGGTGCAGTCTGAGTAATTAGACCACACAGTGGCAAACATTGTACATTTACATACTCACCAGCTGCATGGTCATGGCTAGATTTTAGCAGCTGCCAGCATCCTTCTATCCCTGCCTTCTGAAACATTGCAGGGTTTGCGCTGTTGAAGGACCTCAATAGTGGGAACTAAATGTAGCAAGAATATCAAGTGTCCTTTACTTTCTTTCTTCAGTGTCTCTTCAAAGGGTACATGACTGTGGAAATGTCTCAAAATCATCTTAGCCCTTGAAAGAGAAAATAAAATATGATCACAAGGCTCTTCTCTGTCACTATCCTATTCTAATACTGCCAAAAACATTTCTCGAGTGGGAGCTCTCCATCTTTCTAAGGATATGTGTACGCTGGAGCTGGAAGTCGTAAGAGCGGTGGGAGGAGTTAGCTGCCGTGAATATGATCCCATCTGGGACCCTAGGCACATACTCAGTCACCTAAACCCTCCTGCTGCTCACACTGCTTTGTCTACAAGTTTGTTTTTATACTTGTAGCTCAATCAGAGCTAGCACTGGTATATCTACCCTACCTGGAAATTACACCTTCCTGCTCCAGTGTACATATATCCCCAGTTTATGCTAGTAGTTCTCGTACTCAAAATCAAAGGGGAAGTTCCACCCAAGACTGACTTCCTTCTAAAGATTGTGGTGGGTGGCTCTACAGAATAGAAATAAAGGGTCAGAAGATAAGTATCATACCCCATTGTGATGCAGTGCATCCCTGTGTTCACACCCTACACAGTATTGTAGTCATCTTTGTGTAAGGTGTGCCTTGTGGGGTATCATTTGAAAACTCATAGTTTGCTGGTAAGTAATATCATGGTAAAATGCATGTGGCAACATTATGTGTAAAGTTATGGACATAAGTTGAAATCATGACTGAAATGTGTTTCCTAGATAAGTCTGGTGATGAATAAAACAATTTCTCAAAGACAAAGTCAAGTGGTTGTCCCAGCCAGGTTTCTACAATGCTGGTGGGCCATCATCTGTAAAGTGGCCATTCTTTGTCAAAAAAGGGAAGCAGGGACAAAGAGATCTGCATCTTAGCAAAGAAACAGCATGAAGTGTCCACCCTCTACCAGACACCTTCCCCTCCCCCTGTCTCTTGGTTCTCAGGTAGAAATACTTTTCAAAGAGGGGCTGAAACTATAAAAAGTCGGGGGGACACTGCAAGAAACGCCTCTCTCTCTCTCTCTCTCTCTCTCATGCCCATTTGAGTCTCTGCACCTGAAAAGACAAAGGAAACAGCCGTTGAACTCTGGGGGAAGGGTCCTGAAAGTTCGGTTAGTAATGCTGTTGGAAGCTTTGCTTTGAATCTAATATAGTGTGCTAAGCTAGGCACTAGAAAGCATTTTTATCTTTATTTTCTTGCAACCATTTCTGACTTTTAAGCCTCATTGCTTGTACTCACTTAAAAGCTCTCTCTTTTGTAGTTAATACACTTGTTTTATCTAATTCAGGGGGTTTAAATTAAAATGTGTGTGTAACTCCATTTAGAGTGACAAGTTGTGTGTATATTATTCCCTTAAAGCTGTGTTTCCCAAACTGTGTTCCAGGGAACACTGGTGTTCCGCATGATGTGAATAGGTGTTCCATGAAAGAATTGTAATTTTTAAAAAGTGTCTTTAAATTTTTTTTAATTTTAAATTTGGAATGTTTGAAGCGTAGTTTATAACTTTTTTTGAATGACTATAATTTAAAATAAAACTCTTTTTCTGGTTATTGATAAATCTCATATTGAATATCATGGCGTAAATAACACAATTTTTTTATTTGAAAACCAAACGACTACAAACGACTACAAAAATGACTACAAAATAATATTTTAAGTGTTCCATAAAATATTATAAGTGTTCCATAAATATATACCAGGCTGACAAGTGTTCCATGGCCAAAAAAGTTTGGGAAACACTGCCTTAAAGGAATAAAGGACTTAATATATTTGGACTGTCCAGGAGAGGGCTGGCTAGTATTCAACATTAATTTCTGGGTGGAAATCCAGGACTGGGGGTTTGTTGGGGTCACCCTACAAAAGTAACCAAGGCTGGTAAAAGCCAGAATGTAATCCTAGTGTGGCTGATAGGCTGCAGTTACACACAGACACTCAGGGTGTGGTTTGCATGCTGGAAGGCTCTTTGTGAGCAACCCAGGTGGTAGTTAATATAGCAAGGTTTGTACAGCACCCAGGTTGCAGGGAAAGGGTGACACAGCCCTTCATTGGTCTAGATTGCACTCTCATATGTCACACCCCTGTTGTCCCATAGCTTAAATAAAATGGGCAGCTGGGTTTCTGACAACAGTTAGTTCTAGGGTGACCAGATAGCAAGTGTGAAAAACCAGATCAGGGGATGGGGGGTAATAAACACCTATGTAAGAAAAAGCCCCAAATATTGGGACTGGCCTTATAAAATCGGGACATCTGGTCACCCTAGTTAGTTCATACATAGCACTTTCCATCTGGATTTCTCAAAGCTTGGTGAGTAACACTGTTCCCCATTGTAGACTTGGGAAAACCAAGGCACAGAGGATTTAAATAATTTGGAAAAGGTTATTTAACAAGTTGCTTAGAAAACAAGTCTCCTGCCCTATACACTGCACCACACTACCTCTTACTACACCGAATGATGATTGTGAAAGTGCTTTCGAAGATGGTAAAACAAGGCATTTTTGATCACAAAAAAGAGCATTTGGAAATGCTACCTGTATGAACATGGAGTGAATAGATCCATTTACTGTAAAACTGGAGCAGCTTGTGGAAGGCGAGTACGTGGAGGGCCAATTGCTAGCCACAAGGGCCATAGCAGGTCATAGAAACCACTGGTACCTTTCAGAATCCATTGTACAATTGGTATTAGGGGCTTCACCAAAGAAGTAGACTTGGGAAGATGTCCCTATTTCAGAACTCAAGCAACGTATCAATAGATTAGATGGAAACTTCCTATCATCAGTACAATGTGGAGAAATCACACTGGGTGCCTGACAGAAATGATTATTAAAACATCCCTCTCTAAAGAACAGAGAATGTCGAAGGGCCTCATTTAAGCCAGATAAGAAACTCCTGTTGGTCATTGAAAGTCAGAGCAGCCTATGGTCCAGGGTGTCATGGATCCACCTTAAACTCGTAGTTGTCAGTGTACAGAGAGAGCACCACTCCTGAGCACATATGGATTAAGGCACAGGCACATCTGGTGCATGTTTAGGTTCCAGGCACATAGAGATTTTGACATCACATGATTCAACTTAATTTTTTTAAAAACCCTCATGGTTGTGAAGAGCAGCTTTAAAACCTGATGAAAGTGTAACGAATGCAGTGAAGTCTCCCTGGCTCTGCAGGCAGGCTGAAATGATAGCTGTGAGGGGCACCAACTGCTTTATTTATCTCATCTGGGAAATCTGCAGCTCTGAGGAGGTCTTTGCTTACACCAGACCACTTGAGGACTGCTGGGGGCGGGGGCTCAGAGTTGCTCCCCTACAAGAGTTAGTTGTGTCTTGGACATAAGAACAAATGAACATAAACTGGCCATCAACAAGTTTATGCTTGAAATTAGGCAAACGTTTCCAACTATCAGAAGAGTGAAGTTCTGGAAAAGCCTTCTAAGAGGAGCCATGAGGGCAAGGCACCTCACTGGCTTCAAGACTCAGCTTGATAGTTTCGTGGAGGGGATGGTATGATGAGACTGCCTGCAATGGCATTTAGCCAATCTGTGACTGCTGGCAGCAAATATCTCCAATGGCTGGTGATGGGACACTAGGTGGGGAGGGCTCTGAATTACTACAGAGGATTCTTCACAGGTGTCTGGCTGGTAGACCTTGCCTACATGCTCAGAGTCTAACTGATCTCCATATTTGGGGTCAGGAAGGAATTTTCCCCCGGATCAGACTGGCAGAGATCCTAGAGGTTTTTCACCTTCCTCTGCAGTGTGGGGCATGGGTCACTTGCAGGTTTAAACTAGTGTAAATGGTGAATTCTCTATAACTTGAAGTCTATAAATCAGGATTTGAGGTCTTCAGTAACTCAGCCAGAGATTAAGGAGTGGGTGGGTGAGGTTCTGTGGCCTGCAATGTGCAGGAGGTCAGACTAAATGATCACGATGGTCCCTTCTGACTGCAAAGTCTATGAATCTAAGAGCAGGGCCCTACACTCGCAGAGAGACGGGCATGTGTGGGCTGAATCCTATCCACCTCTGGGACAGACCCCGCTAGAAGACAGAGATTCGTGGTCCAGGGAAGGGTAAGGGCAGCTTCAGCTCTCTGCCAGCCAAGCAGATGGCTTCTAGGTGGCTGGCTCCTGCCACTGACAGCCCATGCAGGACAGGACTACAGTGCAGGGGTGAAGCTGTAGTGCAGGGACAGGACACCATGTGGGTTTAAGGCCTTAATCTGTCTCTGTTCCTGGGCTTCAGCAAGGGGAACAACCTCTGAGGTAGCCCATAAAATCATAAAGCAATAAACACAATAATGAAGGAATTAATCAAGCATTGAATCCTATGTCTAAAACCAATGGACAGTATAGTCAAGTGTGAGTGCACATCTAGTGCTACTCCACTGATGCTCTGCCTTCGTTCCTCTGGCCTATTGTACCATTTCCTGAGGTTGTAACATAATAGCCATGCAAAATAGTGTCTCTCCCTTTTTTTAGTAAGTGAAAGTAAGTCGTCTAAGCCAAGGTTAACAATATATATTTATGAGCTCTGGCCAGCTGCTTCTGTGTTTTCACATGTGTTTGTTAATGAACAGAGACCTACGGGTCAGGTTATTATGTAAATAACCATTGTCAAGGGTAAAGGTGAAGAACCCAGTAATGAGTTGTGTGTCTCTGTCTCTCTCACAAACCACTAATGAACATTAGATATTCCCATTTCCAAGCTTTTTTACCCACATTTTACCCGCATTATCGGGGGGGGGGGAAGTAAATTTGCAGTTGTTACAATAAATTCATTTTCCCTCCCCAAGAACAGCCAAAATGAGATATTTCTTCTGCAGGAATTAGGTACATATAATCTATTTGTCCCAAATTTGGACAAAAACACGTTTCATCCTCTGGTCTGTGCTGCATCCAGCCATTTCTTTTAGGCCTCTGCAGCTCTCTCTTTAAAAGAAGCCCGCAAATCAACAGTCTGCATCTTTTCAGATAATACTTAGCTGTGAGACATAGCCAGTGAGCCATCTAACAGACTTTCCATTAGGAAGGTTAACAGCAAACCTGCCTACACAGGATTACTGGCAGAGTGCGAACAGAAGGTGCAGCCTCGTTGCATATGCTTTTAATATCATACCACAGAGAGGGGAGCCTTTAGCTCCCAGACACCTGACACCTTGCGCTGTTGTTAGGGTAACAGTGCAAATAGGAGCAAGAAATCTCTCTTGAGTGAATGTGTATTCATAGACTGCAATGGAGGCAGAACTGGAAGGGACCTTGAGAGGTCATCTAATCCAGTCTCCTGCATGCAAGGCAGGACTAATTATTATCTAGAACATTTCTGACAGGTGTTTGTCTCACCTGCTCTTAAAAATCCCCAATGATGGAGATTCCACAACCTCCCTAGGCAATTTGTTCCAGTGCTTAACCATCCTGACAGGAAGTTTTTCCAAATGAACCTAAACTTCTCATGTGCAATTTAAACCCATTACTTCTTGCCCTATCCTCAGAGGTTAAGAAGAACAATTTTTCTCCCTCCTCCTTGACTATACAGCAAGTGTGAAAAATCGGGATGGGGTTGGGGGGTAATAGGAGCCTATATAAGAAAAAGACCCAAAAATCAGGACTGTCCCTATAAAATCAGGACATCTAGTCACCTTACCTCCTTGTAACAACCTTTTACGTACTTGAAAACTGTTATCATGTCCCTTCTCGGTCTTCTCTTTTCCAGACTAAACAAATCCAGTATTTTCAATCTTCCCTCATAGGTCATGTTTTCTAGACCTTTAATCATTTTTGTTGCTCTTCTCTGGACTTTCTCCAATTTTTCCACATCTTTCCTGAAATGTGGCACCCAGAACTGGACACAATACTCAGGTTGAGGCCTAATCAGCACAGAGTAGAGTGGAAAAATTACTTCTCGTCTCTTGATTAGAACACTCCTGCTAATATATCCCAGAATGATCTTTGCTTTTTTTGCAACAGTGTTACACAGTTGACATATTTGTGATCCACTATGACCCCAAGATCCCTTTCCACAGTACTACTTCCTAGGCAGTCATTTCCTATTTTGTATGAGTGCAACTGATTGTTCCTTCCTAAGTGGAATACTTTGCATTTGACCTTATTGAATGTCATCCTGTTTACTTCAGACCATGTCTCCAGTTTGTCCAGATCATTTTGAATTATAATCCTATCTTCCCAAGCCTTTGCAACTTCTTCCAGGTTGGTATCATCCGCAAACTTTATAAGTGTACTCTCTGTGCCATTATCTAAATCATTTATGAAGATATTGAACAGAGCCAGTCCCAGAACTGATTCCTGCGGGACCCCACTCATTATGCCCTTCTAGCATAACTGAAGCACTGATAACTACTCTCTGGGAATGGTTTTCCAACCAGTTATGCACCCACCTAGGTTGCATTTCTCTAGTTTGTTTATGAGAAGGTAATGCAGGACAGTATCAAAAGCTTTACTAAAGTCAAGATATACCACGTCTACTACTTCCCCCTATCCACAAGGCTTGCTACCCTGTCAAAGAAAGCTATCAGGTTGGTTGGACATGAATTGTTCTTGAAAAATCCATGCTCATTCTGATGTACGCTATCAAAGTATATAATGGAACTGTACTATATATGCCAGTGGCTAAAATCCTGGGCTCATTGAAATCAGGATAGCTTCACCTAAGGGAATTTTTTCTTGGGGAGTGTTGGGGAGGCTCAGGTTTTTCATATTTTCCAGCTTTAAAACATGGACAGCAATTACCTACTTCACAGGGCTATCGTGAAGACACGTTCACTAATAACCTTGGATTGGGAGCTCTCTGAGGCAGTGACCATCTTTGTTGTACTTGTTTGTACATTGCTTAGCACAACAGGGCCTTGATTCCCCAGTAGCAGCCTCTAGGAGCTACAACCATACATGTCATTAGTTTGCTAAGCCCCTGGGTCCAGATTTACCAAAGTATTTAGGCACCTGAAGATGCAGATAGGCACCTAATAGAATTTTCAAAAGTTAATTCCTAATGTGCTTCAATGGGATTTAGGTGCCTAACCTGCCTAGGCACTTCCATAAATTTTACTAGGTTCCTTTCTGCATATTTGTGCACCTGAATAGCTTGGTAAATCTAGCCCTTTGAGGCCCTTTGATGAAGAAGTCTCAGGGGGACGAGGTCTCTGTTTATATTTTACACAGGGGTACTGTCCCTGATACTTTACGCCATTGGAGAAATCATGGTGGGGTATATGTGTGGGAAAATCTCTAGTGTAATGCTTTGTAGTTTACTGGTTTCAGAGTAGTAGCCATGCTAGTCTGTATCTGCAAAAAGAACAGGAGTACTTGTGGCACCTTAGAGACTAACAAATTTATTTAAGCATGAGCTTTCATAGGCTACAGCCCACTTCATTGGATGCATAGAATGGAACATATAGGAGGAAGATTTTATATATATATATAAAATACACACACACACATACAGAGAACATGAAAAGGTGGAAGTTGCCATACCAACTCTAAGAGGCTATTTAATTAAAATGAGCTATTATCAGCAGAAGAAAAAAAACCAACTTTTGTAATGATAATCAAGATGACCCATATCAGACTGTCGACAAGAAGGTGTGAGGATACTTAACATGTGGAAATAGATTCAATTTGTGTAATGACCCAGCCACTCCCAGTCCCAGATATGGGCCATCTTGATTATCACTACAAAAGTTGTTGTTTTTTTTCTCCTGCTGATAATAGCTCATCTTAATTAAATAGCCTCTTAGAATGGGTATGGCAACTTCCACCTGTTCATGTTCTCTGTATGTGTGTATATATATATATATATATATATATATCTTCCTCCTATATGTTCCATTCTATGCATCCAATGAAGTGGGCTATAGCCTATGATAACTTATGCTTAAATAAATTTGTTAGTCTCTAAGGTGCCACGATTATTTTTATAATTTACTGAGAGTCCAATGAAAATATTTGTTTTTACATAAAGTTTGCTCGATGTTTCTAAATGTCAAAGCTGGAGATCAAGTCAGTTAGGAGAATAGACTGAGGGGAAGAGGAAAAAAGCCCTGATTTGCACATACAGCCATTGGTAAGATCCATAAAGTGCACAAGGGGCAGAATGGGGAAGTTTGCATGATCTGCACGAGCCTCATTTGGTGTTTTGAGTAATGAAATGTTGCCACTAGGGTGTCTCTGCAAGAAAGATATTGCATCTCTTAAGGCTTTCTAGCACGAATAAAAGCTAAATATAAGTGATGAGCTGACTAGCTGGCTGTCTTAGCCTCTGCTTTTTACTTTTATGATTGCGAAATAGTTCTTGAAATTGTCGATAAAAATAAATAAAATTAAGTTTCCCTGGGTAGGTGGGGAAAGAAAATCCACCTTTCTTTGCTGACATGCCTTTTTGTTCTTTGTGGGCCTTTATATACGTGGAAAAACACCACTGAGAGCTTCTAGGGAGCTGCGATGGGGGCAGTTATAGAAATTTTTACATCCATCATATGAGCTTAAATCCATTTGCTGATGTGCTGTAGACAGAGAGACATTTTTACCAGTAATTGTCATGTATACAAGGGTCTTTATGTGTCACAAAAAGATCTCACGTAAGAGAAATAAATGTGCTTTTCATCTTTTGTTGGCAGAAGCAGTGGTGGATGGGAAGAGGGTAATTGGTGATCTTTTCCAGTCTGATAACCAAGACAAACAGCGGTGGGGATAGTACAAAGTGATTGTGGCATTCCCCACTTCCTTTGTGGAGGGGTTTGTATCATTATAAGATAGTTTCCTGGCTTTTCTCTCAGCATAAGCAATAGATATGATAAATATAATCAACTAAGCCACAGGGGCAGGTTACAGCAGAAAAATGCTGACACAGGGTGACCTGAGTGTTGTGTGAAGAATACCTCTCAATAATAGTCCGTATTCACACTAGCTTTCTGTAATGTATGTGTGTATTGAGGGTTATTGACATTGGAGTTGCTTCTGTGACAGCTAATCAGGACATTTCCACTTGGGTTGAGGGTTTTAAGACCATTAAAAAAAAAAAACACTCACAGACCTATCCTTGGGGGTTTTATTTTTAGGTAGAGTTTATTCTGTAACAGAAATAAGGTAGTCCAAGGCCATGCATTTTTTGGAAGACTATTGAACTTCTTAGGGGGTTGACGTTCAAAAGCCTCCCAGGACAGACCACTCTAAGTCCCATCTGTGCCACCAAACTCTCCAGGGCACTTCATGCATCATGCATGTTCTTAACTCCAGCAGTGGCCAGACTGACATCCTGAGGACTCAGATTAGAAAGGTACTAGTGTTCCACTGTGGATACATGATGAATTTTATTGATTTTTTTTTCACAAGGCATTCGACAATATCCACATGGTCTCCCTTTGGAACCCTAGACTGTGATTTTGCTCCTGAGGAGGACAGTCAATATTGTAATTAGACTGCATGCAGGACACTCTTGTAGGAGTGTGATGGCTGGTAGGTCAAGGAAAAGACCAATACCAGCCTGCCTTCTCTGATCCATACTTTTGGGGTTAGAATGGGCTGCAATCCTACATCATCTAACGACTTTAGCAAATGGCAAGTCATCACACACATCTGCCTACAAGCAGTCATCTGTTCTATAGGACACAACATGAGGCAGAGACCCATAACAAGGATCAAGTACAGGAAATTTAAAATAATACTGTATTCCTGAACTTAACACCATGTGCTTCATTTTCACAATTCAGCATGTCTCTTGAGTGCATCTTTTATACTCACTTTATACATCTTTTATACAATTACACCATCTGCGTGTCGGGCTGAAGGGAAGCGTGGGTTTAAAATGCGGTGTGGCCTTGAAATGAGGGACAGGTGAGCAGTAGGCTGGGCCTGATAAATAATGGATGAACTGTACTTGATTTTGCTGATGATGTAGTGACCTTTGCGGAGGCAAGAAACAAAGAAACAGCAAATGACCAACAATACTGATGAACAGACTAACTGAACTGGACACATCATTAACACCAGCATACCAAAATAATTACATGCAAAGGGGAGCCAGGCAGTCAGCAAAAACAGCAAGTGTGAGGTTTTTTCTGTTTAAGCAGGGATGGTGGGTTTCAAACGTAGCTGGTTTCTGGCATTTGCTTAGGGAGAAGCTTGGAATGCGACTAGCTGCTTGAATTTTGACTTTTGTACCAAAGTACAGTTATGGTAAAGGATGGGATTTTGTTACTATAAAACTCCCATTGGTTGGACCCAGTTAAAAACCCAGTGGGATCTTCCTTGTTTATGTATAATGCAGGAGTGTCCAAAGGCCCCACTGTATTAGGAGCTGTACACCCATGTATGAAAATGCAATTCCCACTCCAAAGAACTTACATTCTGTAAAGACACAAAAATAAAGGCCATGGGGGGAAAGGTACAGCTCAAGCAAATTGAGTAGGGTGGTGGTGTGCACAGGGCATTAGTTCATTTTAATTTTTGTTTTTTTATTAGCTTTTAATTATTAACTTGTTTCTGGGAACTTTTCTTTGTACTGCTGGATATTCAGTCATAGGCTGGCCACCTCCATATTTCAAGCACTTGTGTAGGTAGAGCAGGTGAAACCATGAAACCAGTGTTTATGAACCAACCGTTGTTTGGTTGAATCATGTGTATGCCCACTGTTGCTTGCTGTTGAGCATTCATTTGAATGGGGATTTGTTTGCAGACATATATAGGGAGTGACTTTTTTTCACCCAGTCACCCATTTTAATATGCCAACAAGAGTGTTCATTATTCTTTTACTTAATAAAGGTTTAGCCATCCAGTTTGGGAACAGAAACAGTAACATGGTCACTTATGTAACCAATCACATTCGCTGAATAACAAGTAATGAATAAGCAAATTAAACATTTCACCAGTAAGTCTGAGTCTTAAAATTATTCAAACCAGCAAAGTGAATTGGTTTGTGATAGATTTACAGCCAGAAAAAAAGGGCTGAATTCACAGTGAATGATTCAACCAGGTTGGCTTACGAGGTTCACGTATTTTATTGTAATAATACTTTTCACTTGGTTTAGTGCCTTCCATCTGAAGATCTCAAAGCAATTTACAGAGGTGAATTAATTAGTCCTCGCAACTGCTCCCCTTCCTACCACCCTTCTCTCCCCCTCCCCCATTAATATTAGCAGAGTTAGTATTTGCACACATTTAAAACTGAGGTCCAGCGTGAATTCCACAAGCTCACAGATTATGTCAGTGGCAGAGCTGTGAACAGAGCCCAGAACTCCCAAAGTAGCCACTTGACCACATTCCCTTTCTATTATATGAACTGCAAAGGCGGGACCTGAAGCAAGTTTTTCTGTAATATTATAAATGTCAGATTTATAAATATCATGAGATGGTATTTTTTCAATAAAAATAAGTTGTCTTGAGACTGAACAGAATCTTTATTGCCTGCCTTACTCATCTCATTCTGCTAGAACTGACCTGAAATGGAGGGAAACACATTGGAAAATTAAAAAAACTCCACCTCTATTAAAATGCTTTTAAAAATCTAACATTTTTTCAATTTTAAATTTCAGAATTTAAAAAAAGAATGTATATATCTGGTTTAAAAGCAAGGGGAAAATTTCTTGAAAACACCAGAATTTCTCTTGGGGTTTTGTTTTTTTTCAAATTTCTTTGTTTTGTAAAAATTCCAAAATTTGAAAAATGTCTATCAGTTCTATTTTCTGCTATGTTCTGTGGTTCGTGTTATTTCTGTTCTCTGTTATAGCTAAGACTGATGTGGTTTTTCTTTAAGAAACAAGAAGCAATTCTTCAATAAACACTGAGTTATAAATGAGTCTGGGTGCATTTTAGTTAGGGTGAGGGCATTCCAAAAAGAATTAATCCATTGCTTTTCTTATGCATCTGTTTTTGGACACTACAGTTTAGAAATCTAGCAATGAACTCCCGTTATAAACTGGTTGTCATCTGTCTCAGTTGTAGCTAGAGTTATGCAGTGCAGAGGGAAAGTGCTGTTGTTTATTGTTCCCCCTCTCTGAAAACTGCCCTGGGGGTGATTTTGGATGTTTATCTGAACCAAAGTCAGAACATTTCAAGGTTCTCCCCTCACTATGATTGTGTATTTCTGCTCTGGGAGGTTTACAACATATTTGTACATGTACTTTTACTATGGGCAGGCTGACTTGCTGCATGCTTTTATTCTGAGTGCTATGATGTCTGCCTATATTGTTGCTGGAATTTGCACGCTTTACTTTATTTGACTTGTAGCAGAAGTACTGGAAGTAGAGCCAGAATTATTTAAAGGGGGTAAAAAGATTATAGTTTTAATGCAGAAATTTGGATACCACCCTCAGTGAAGCAAGCACTCAGTGCCACTATCACTCAGTAATGAAAGACTACAACACCAAGAGATCACCATACCCGGGTCACGGGACAGACCTGTCTAGGGTGGAGAATTATGCTCCTGAATGAGACTTTGGAAGTGGCTAAGAAGCAAGATGGTTACGGCTGGTAACAACTTAGACTATCAATGGTTTACAAAAATCTGGTGGCCATATTTCCTCAAGACTTTCATGGAAAACATGCATGCCTAATAAAATTCATGTCTAGAATTCTTTCCATAGCCAGACATGTAGGGGAAGGATGGTCCAGTGGGTACCAGCATGGCCCTTTGGAGACCTAGGTTCAATTTCCTGATCTGAAACACACCTCTTGTATAGCTTTGGACAAGTCACTTAGCTTCTCTGGACATCAATTCCCCATGTTATGAAGATAACAGCACTGGCCTACTTCACAGGGTATTGTGAAAATAAATATATTAAGAATTATGAGGTGCTCAGATACTATGGTAAGGAGGCCATGTAAGTACCTAAGTTAGATCGATACGTACAATGCTAGATACACAGAAGGCTGATGTTAAGGAGGATTTGGAGAGAATAAAGCTTACTTTTTTTAAAAAAATTCAAACGTGTCATATATAAGAAAACGACAGAAGAAAATGGCAGTTCCTAAATTAAGGTGTGGTTGAACCTGATCAGATACAGTAACAATGGACCTGAAAATTCACCCAGAGCTCAAAACAATTTTTTTCTGAGGTTTAAAAAATATTGGGTAACTTTTCATTGTTTTTATTTTTAATAGCCATGCAGTTCAGGTCCAGATCTAATTTTCTGGTTCTGTTCTGGTCCCACCTCAGATTTTTCATGTATGTCTCTGAACTTTCTGTTTCCAGCCAACACTGGAAGTGGAGATGCTGTAATGCCATAAAAAAACCCAGCTGTTCTTGCTGTTTTACCAGTCTATCCAGAAGCAAGATATGATAGAGCGCAGGAGCACTTTGTGATTCTTGGTGACCTGAGGTTAACCAGCTCAGTCTTTCTCTCTTCCTGCACAGGTCTGCAGAGATAGCTCAGTAATATAGCAGGGCTGGTCTTCACTAGCGCGGGGGATCGGCTGTAGATATGCAATTTCAGCTACGTTAATAATGTAGCTGAAATCGGCATATCTACAGCCGACTTACCTGCCGTCCTCACGGCGGCGGCAGATGGCGACGCGCTCCCCCATCGACTCCAGCTTGCACCTTTTGGCGAGCTGGAGTTACAGAGTCGACGGGGGCGCCGCTGGCAATCGATTTATCATGTCTTGACGAGACGCAATAAATCAATCGCCATAAGATCGATCTCTCCCGGCTCTAGTGAAGTCAAGCCCTAGAAATGGCTGTTTTGGAAAGAGAGGGCAGGAGAAGGCCTTTGGAAAGAAGATGCTCCATGCTCAGTGATCATGGGCCTGGGTTGAACACAAGCTGTGGAGTTTCTCTGTTTTATTTTATGGTTACATCCAGATATTTATTCCCTCGTTATAAACACTGCCATCAAGAATAAATGCCAGGCAAGAGACTTGCTGACTAAAGCCAGAATCCTGCAAAGACTTAGGTGCATGCTTAACTTTTGAGCATGTGATGAATTCCAGAAGACTGAATGAGACTATTCATGCTTCAAGTCTTTGCAGGATCAAGGTCTAGGCTCTCTTTGCCTTAGAATCGTTCCACCAATTTCCACAGGAATTTATAGGAAACCTCACAGGAGTTTGTTCTCCTGAGATTTCCAGACCAATTGTGGAGATTTGGGAGTTTGGGACAATTCAGGTATAATCCAGGTAAGCATGCAAACATTGGGATGTTTATGTAAACTGAAACTCTGAACCTTAAAAAAAACACAGAACTTAACTAACTAGCAAACTATACCACTAAGTATACATATTCCTTTAATACTCTCCAGGAGAAATCCTCTTGGTGCTCTCTGAAATATAAACTCTGCCCCTAACTATTTCCTGGCAAAATAAGGTTTTCATGGACAAAACTGTCACTCTTAGTCTCACAAGAAGGTGATTATTTAATGAGAAATGATGGTGTAAGATCAGGTAAAACGTTATAGATTCCTGGAAGGGAGAGAGAAAGTAGCAGTTTTTAGAGAAGGGAGAGGAGAGACAGGCCCCCTTCTATGCCTGATTTTGCCATTGGTTTGCTGGGGGCGGGGACAGAGCCCAGGGTCTGAGCGAGGAGTGGAGCCCCGGGTGCAGGGCTGGCAGCTGGGACCCCGCATGTGGTCTGGCCACTGGGACTTGGGGCCAGCAATGGAGCCTCTGGGCAAGGGGCCAGCAGCCAAGACTCCGTGCAAAACCTGGAGGTGCTGCAGCACCGCCTGCATCCCTAGTTCCCACACCTATGCGTTCATCTCTTTTGTGTTATGTTATGTGAACATTTTATGTGGCTAGTTCTTACATTTCTATATAGTAATAGAATAGGGAATAGTCAGCGATGAATCTATCTATCAGTACCATGTTTGTGTGTCACACTAAATACAGCTTTATTTTTCCTGACTCATAAAAAAAATGGACAATTTTTAAAAGTTACGAAGGGCAATGGTGGCCAATTAATGTCAGTTCTCATTTCATCGTCTGGAGAACTTGCATATACTGCACGTCAATAGGTGCAGTGACATTCATAGCTCCTCCAGGGGGAGAAACATATGGAGGCTCCACAGGGACAAACTTCGTGATCTGAATTGGCAATCACTGCATGGCTGAGCCTCAGCTGTGGAAAATCTTGCAGATAACAAGACTTCATGCTTCCACAATTCTCATTTTAATCTGTCTGTTGCTAAATATGGTTTCACTATTGCTTGAATCAGTAAGAAAACTAGAACACCAGCTTATTATGGAGAAGTGTCAAGGTGCAGCTGGCTTCCATTATAAAAACGTGTTTTGTCTCCCATATAACTTTGATTGTAAAATTGAATTGACCTGAAAATTGAAATATTTATTCTGAAGGCAAAGGAGAATGCTTCCGCAAAGTTTGAAGAAAATTCATCAAACTATTCTTGAGTTTAACAATATCATCCTGAGCTGAAATGTTGACTTTTGTCTAGCTGTTCATTTCCTTCTAGCTCAAAATATACCTTGTTACTAGAGCTGTGTAAATACCCGATTTTTCAGTTCACTGGCTATTCTGGAAAATAAAAAGAAAAGAAAAAGTGGGGGAGGTTGATCCAAAATGATTTTTTTCCACCAATTTTTTTGGTGAACTGAAAAGTGAAAAAACAAACAAACTTTAGGCCAAAATATTTTGGCCAACTTTGTGGATGCTCCAGCTCTGCCCCTCTTCCCTCTAGTGTCTGGTTGTAGAGCCATAGCTGAAATTTACCTTAGTTTCCCCTCACCTAGGTATAGAAAAGTCCACACGGCCTTCTGTGCATAAAAGAGCAATTTGAGAGGCTCTCATTTATCAACCACAAAGATTAACAAAAGCATAAGCAAGACTTTGTTCAGGTATTTCTGCCACCTTGAGGTCAGTCCAACTAACTTCAGAATCTGATAGTCACAGGGTGTTCCAGGTCAAGTCTCTCGTCTGAAGCCAGGACTCTTTACTGCTCTTGCTCTTTTCCCTTGGAGAACTGCCTCCAGATCCTTCTTTCAGGATATTCTTGTTCCCTAGGGAACAGTCTCAGGTTCCTTCTTTTCAGGGTCCTTCAGTTCATGTGGGATACGGTCCCTTCCTCTCTCTGGAGCCCTCCCAGTTCCTTCCCCTGGGCTACTTTTATTCCCTCCGTGTGGACACTCACCCCCCAGGGTTGCCTTCCCCCTTACAAATCCCTTCTCCTTAAAGGCCCCTTCCTCATGGGAGTATCCTCAGGCAGCCTTTTTATAGGGTGCAAGTGCTCCTTTGCAGATTGATGGACTTGGAAGTATTAAACTTTTATTGCTACCACACAAATCGATGAAAAGAAAGTTTCCATTGATGAGACTCAAAATGTACAGATAGGCAAGGTAAGAAAACAGTGGCTAGAGTTTGATCTAAGGATATTGACTTTGTAAATTTTGACATGTAATCCTGATAGTTTTTTGTTATGATAATTAGAAAGTTTTAACTTTTTAATCTCAGCTTCTCCTGTCATTAAACAATTGTCTCACCTCCCTATTATGTGACCTTCCCTCTCCCATAATTTCTGGCAACTGTGAAATTTAAATAGATACAAAATTATAAAAAATAAAGATTGAATTCTGCCAAGCCTACTGATTGACAGTTACTATATGTGGGCATTAAACAGCCATGAACGCAATCAGTTACTCCCGGGGGGTCTCCCCAGGGTTATTGTGTGCAAGCTAGGCCCTGACTCCCCTTCAAAGGCCAATTGCCCTATGACACAGCTCTACATGTTACTACCTCTTACACTTTCTGCGGAGTCATCTCTCCTTGGAAATGCTTGTGCTAGCGAAATATGAAGAAAATCGATTGTAACAAAAGCAAAATTATTGATGACTTCTATTGTTGGAGACTTCGGCGCCCATTACAGATCATGTTGATTTCAGTGAACAATTTAGCCATGGGCTTCACTTGGAGCATGGCGGAGCATTTATTTTTCTTAGCTCTTAATGAATTTCAAACACAAATTTCAGAATACCTTACAAAGATTGTCACTGTTTTACAGAAGGGGGGACTGAGGTCACATACTAGGACCTAGTAACTAGTCATTGACTAGTTACTAGGTCCTAGTCCAGTGCCCTAGTCACTAGACACCATTGCCTTTCCACTGTATATTCATGTATCTCATGTATGTATGTCATCTTCTATTGGCTGGTTGCAGTTTAGAAAGAACATGAGGCCCATTCTACAGCTGACATATAACACTAGTCTCCCTGCATGATCTCTGTGCCTACATGAAATAGAACTCCCTTGGCTTCTTATGTAAACCTGGTCTCATTTTAAGGCTGATTTTGATTCCCCTATTAACTCAAAAAGACAGAAAAAATTCTCATGCTTTCTAATGTTTCAGAATAAGTCTCATGGGCAGTTGGAAAGTTTGCTGAAAATTTTGGAAAAAAATATTGAGATTTAAAGGCTTTAAATAACTTTTTTGAAATGTGCACAGTGTCTGACGTTCCTTTATGTCCCTCTGTCTGCCCAACAAAATCACATTATGCCACAAAATAACATGTAAGTAGATTTTGACATTGATTTGTCCAAAAGACATTGTTTATGCAACTGGCATCATTTCACAACTAAACACAATTCCCTGTCAATGAATTGATGGAGGGGGGAAAAAATAGCAACAGAGAATATATTATTAGCCTCAATCTAGGCTATTCCTTCTCCTGGATGCTTCATCAAAATGCCTTGGGAAGTGGGCAGCATGGGAACAAGCTGGGCTTGGAGCCTAGAAACCCTTCCAGCCCTGGGGCAGTCTGCAGAGCAGTCCTGCCCCAAAGCTGTGAATCTTGGAAGCCTGTTCCAGGACTTTCAGGTTCCCTGTTGTGGAGCTGGTAGCCAAGCCCTGGTCAGAGTTGGGGCACCCAGGGCTTTCAGGTTCTTGGGTCCATGACAGGGAGCCTGGAAGCCCTAGCTTAGTGGGGCTGCCTCAGAGCTGCAGATCCTGGAACCTTGGAGCTGGAAGCCCTGGAAGTCCTGGCTTCTTAGTTTTCCACAAGAACCCTGCCTTTGATTTGACAAAAATTCTTTAAATCAGAGATGTTTTGGCAAAACGTTTCAGGTTTCACAATGAAACTTAGGTCACTTTTCAAAATGGGTTTTAGACTTCTAAGTCACACATGCACTTTTGAAAAATTAACTTTGAATAACTTGCTATAAGTCACCTAGTAAGTTTGTGATAGAGCCAGGAATCATGAACTATGAATTGGCAGAACCATATCTTGCTTTCCTATAAACTGGTTTAGAGCTGTATACTTAGGTCAAGCAAAGCTCAGTGGAGCATTAGGGACTTGGCTGGCAAATACTGTGGCATAGTGGGTGAGATATTGGCTGTGGGACAAAACAACTGAATTCAAGTCATTGTTGAGTATCACTTTGGGTTCTGACACTTCATTTGCTATGAATTTTTATGCTTAATATTTAAGTGAAAGTAGGCTCTGCTGTGCATGCTCTCATGTCTAACGTAGCTAAGTAACGTGTCAGAAGCTCAGTGAGGGCTTGAGCCAAATGTAACTGAAATCAATATGCGGATCTTTCCGCTGAGAGCACTGGGCTTTGGATCAGGTCCTGAACAAGGCAGTGCTTTGTAGGAGATGTTATTAGATTCTTCTCCTCCATCGAGTTCCTTAACAATCTGGTGACCCTCCTGTCCCATTTATTTACAATGTTAAAGTTTGTGTCTTCTGTTTCCTATGCAAAAGAGATGAGGGAAAATGCAAGATGTATAAATAAATAAATAAAATGACCTGTGAAATTCCAAAGTCTAAAAAAATAAAACAGGAAAAACCCCTTCATTTATTTAAAGGGAGAGGGGATTAAGGTGGATAAGTGACAACAGTGTAATTAACGATCACATTGTTTCCAAAATCCATGCACTAAAAGGTAAGAAAGTGAATGGCTGAGATTATCATCAAATCTTGCATTGCCCACCTAATAAGCAAACGCATTATTCTTATCATGTATAAAGAAATACATATTTCATCACAGCCCAACAGTCTTAGCTCTGCCCGTGGATTTTTGGAGTACTTGGGAGCACTTTTGAGAATCTGAGAGGCTTAAACCATTTACCTGTCTAAAGCACTCTGAGAGCCTCAGGTGTAAGGCAAGTGTTAGTATTGTTTATTAATTCTTGTAATTATTATATGGCACCATGATGGTGTTTTATGAATCCTGGAAAGCAGATTTCCCCCTTTAAAAAAAAAAGGAACTTCACACACCGTGAGTGAAGTATGTTGCTGCCATTAATAATAATCATAAATAATAGAGCCCTTAGTGCTATATTTTTAAATGACTGAATTGTAAGAATCTACTTTAAAAAATTGTATGAATGCCTATCACTTGTGTGCATATAAATGTATCCAATTAGTCCTCAAATCTTGAGTTATCTGCTGATGGAAGGCAAAACCTTTTGAATTCAGTTCCAGGCAAAAAATACTGTGCCATTTAACTCACAAAAGGACACTATGCACTTAATAGATAATGACTGAAGAGGATTTCACTGTATTGCCTGCCCAGCTGTTAGAGAGGACAAAGGAAATAATTCCCCTTTTAGGATCCTATGGGATAATGATGAAACCCTCTCTGCAATGATCTCAAATAACATGGAATAGGGGAAAGGAAATAGCCAAATAGGCTAAACTGGCTGGGTTTTCATTGTCATGGTCCTCCATGTATGTCCCATGTTTTGTCTGCAACGCTAAGCCACTGGCTAACCTGTCTCTGAACCTGCCACCAGCACGTAGAGATTACTCACCCTGGATACTGCACTTCAGCAAATGCAGAATTAGCCCTGGCTAAGTAATCTTGTTAGCGTGATTCAGTGTTAAATGGATCTCGATTAAATGGGGCTTTATATCGTCCCAGCTGGAGATGATAAGCCCCCACAAGGAAATGGCAGGAGACTGAAGGAAATTGCTTTACTTCAAACTGGGACATTTAATCCCATAAAACACTTTCTACTTCCCCACCTCTCTTTTTTTATTTAAGCCCACTTGCATGGACCCTGTCTGCAATGATGGTAGCAATGCAGTGGTGTGAAGCCAGGTCACTTCCCATCACCTACCATTTACCAGATAGGAAATAAGGCAACCAACATTCATGTTGAAGAGTGGGACATTTACTAACTACAAGCTGGTGATGGTGATGCTCTCCTTTCATGTTGTGTTCTGTTTACATAGCTAATACTTCAGCATTATCACCACATTTCCGTCAGACCTTTGCTCCTTTTCCTGTTTCTGCTATCTAGGCATTCATAGAATGACATCTCTGGTACCTGCACACCCTACAGTCAGTGTAACTATGTCCAGGAGTAGTTTGCTGAGCACCAAACACGGTGGAAAACATCTGGAGCCTCATCTTAAAATAATATAAAGAGATTGCTTAAATGTGCCTCAGAGATTTCTGGGCATGGCCGGGGGTTTTATCTATATGAGATAGAGATCTGCCCAGTAGACTGAAATATCAGAGCCTGTCCATTTATTTCTTTCTGCTATTAGATTGGCACAGTGTGTGTGGTTTGGGCAGAAGGAAAATTACCCTAAAATACCCAGGGGACTTCGAAGGCAAAGGGAATTTGTGCTGGGGACACCAGCAAGGGGGACAATATTGGGAGATGGAGGTTTTCATCTTTCAGTTGCTGGTTTGAATCCAGCTCAGTGTTGACCCACCTGACAGCCTTTGAGTGGCCTGCGAGAAAGGAATTGGTAGCCATACTCACATTCCCAGTGAACGTTCATCCACAGGACAAGACCCACCATCGTGGTTACCATCCATTGGCCTCCTTTTTGGCAGTCTATAATATTTTGGCAAGCTAAAATATTTTCTGTTAGTCTTGCTGCATCTCTGTTCTGATTGGGGTGAATCCAATCCATGCAAGTTTTTCTCCATGTCCGTTCTACTCACTGTAAGCTCACTCTTAGAAATGCAGCAAGAAAGTAGGTTTGCCAGATAATTTCAGCAACCCATTAGGATCCACCTTCCCTATTCCAGTGCCCTGACAATCTAGTTCAGAGGACGGGTTCACCAGAGAAGGAAGCAGATGAGTGGTAAAAAGGACTGAGATAAACCACCCCATTATAGTCTGTATTAAATGGTCAACATTAGTAAGAGGCCTCCAGACACAGAGAAAGAAAGATGTGGATATCAAAATCCCCACTCTCCCTTTACATTAGTGAGTACCCTCCTTCTGCTTCCCTGCACATGCTGTATTTTCAGGAATCCCAAACCATCTGTGATTTGAGTTCAAAATATGGGCCATTCCCATGGACTGAGAGAACATGAGATGCATACAAAATCTCTTCCCAATATTGAAGCAGCTGATCTGATTTTTTTCTTATTCCATTGACAGAAATATGATAAACATACAGTTACTTGAATTTATCCTTTAATATCACATTTCAGGTGGATTTACACTCTCATGAAATTTCCCTGACATGAATCCCAGAACCATGAAAGCAGCCCATGTTAACAATGGCTGCAATTAGACTAGAAATGATCTAATCTACTGGAGATTTCCTTCATTAGCCCCCTAATCAAGGCCTCTATCAAGCTTCTTTGATGGGTTACTGGAAAAAAAAACTTCAAGTAAACTGATGCTGTTGATAATTAATTAACTTGACACTATCATCAGTCTCAGAAAGACTCAATATAAGAAAGAGGATGTGTCCTTCTCAATTACTGATCTGCAGGGTGTGATGGGCAAAAATACTCTACCAAATTTCAGGCTTCAGACACATCAGTGTCTGCACTTCAGAGTATTTTCTCATGCTTCTATTTATCATCTTGTTGGATACTGATCTTCATGTTTTTCAGAGCTGTTTTTATGTGCAAGCTCTTACAATATGTAAAACCAAGTGTAATACTGCCTGAGTTGTTTGTTTTTCCTCACACCAGCCTTTGTCAATGCTGCTCAACAGTGAGTTTTCTACCTCTGGCCAGCAGCTTTCATTCAGATTGTTTTCAAATAAAAGCTACATTTACATTTACATTCATTGGCATAGAACAGAAAATACAGAGAACAATCCAGGGCTAAAGACTTATTAAACAGAACAATAATAATGTAGCATGCCCCTATGAAATGTGTTGCTGAGCAGTCCCCGTAGCTTACTTATGGGATCTGTTATAAGCAAGATGAAAACCTTCTGCCCTAGGCCTCGCAGCTTCCTCCTGGTGTCACAGCTTTTGTCTGTGAAGTCACGAGACCATTTGTTAGGCTTAACCCTTAAAAGAATCAGGCTGTACAAAATTTACGCCACCCCAGTACAAACAGGTTTGAAATCCAGTTCATGTGGTTCAGATTTATCTTCCAAATGCATTTTCTTCCCCCCACCAGAAAGTGCCTCTGGTTTCCTCTTGGTCTGGTTTTAAGGGCCCTTTAATAACATCTTCAGTTGTTTCTATACTAGCCATTAGTTTTATAAAATGTCTAGCATTGGTATCACCAGAGTGGCTTGACGCATGATGTAGACAGTTCTGCTGGGGCTTTAAACATTGTCACCTAACACTGCCGAGAGCAAGTCTAGGTGACATGATGGTTAAAATACTGGTGACTACCTATGGTAGGGCTCCCACTATCCCAACTGTGGAGCTGCACCAGGGATGGTAACAGTGGGAAAAGTAAAGAGAAAAAGGCCAGTACACAAGGATGCTGAGATTCGTTAACAAGTTCCCTGCAGACCACTTACAAACAAAAATAGGGCTTTCATTCAACCTCAGAGCCAGCAGCTTGCGCACATAGAAGTCACTCGGATTTTATTATAGGTTTAGGTCAGATCTAGCCATCTGTCCCAAGAGGTTTATAAGTAAACCAGTTAATATTTATGGCCACCTATTATGTATTGTATAGAAATCAGGTATCGTGTTGCTTGATCATCCAAAACCTCTAATTCAGGGGTAGGCAACCTACGGCACACGTGCCAAAGGCGGCACACAAGCTGATTTTCAGTGGCTCTCTCACTGCCCAGGTCCTGGCCGCCAGTCCAGGGGGCTCTGTATTTTAATTTAATTTTAAATGAAGCTTCTTAAACATTTGAAAAACCTTATTTATTTTACATACAACAATTCTTTAGTTATATATTATAGATTTATAGAAAGATACCTTCTAAAAACATTAAAATGTATTACTGGCACGCAAAACCTTAAATTAGAGTGAATAAACGAAGGCTCGGTACCCCACTTCTGAAAGGCTGCTGACCCCTGCAGTCTAATTCCTCTTTTTGAAAAAACACTGCCCGCCTGTGTGATGAAATAGCCTGCCAACCCCCACCTTCCCTTTTAAACAAGTATAAGAAAAAGAAAACCATGGAACTTCCAGACATGTACTATCTTTACTGCCTGACCACAAGTCTTAGGGCCTCCAGTCCTTTTCCCTATATTTATACGATGACTTCTGATTGCAGACTCCTAAAGCAGAGACCATATCTTTTTGCGTAGCTGTACAGGGGTAAATAATATCTAATGGCATCATAATGGTCTAATTTACTTATACTAGCAAAAATTGTATTTTACCCTTTCTCTTTGTAAACAATCTATGAGCACTTCACCATTTTCTCAGATGTGTCTTTTAAAGTTATTGCTGAATACGTTCTGCAAATTTTTCCTGTAGATTACACAGGAGCCTTTATTGTGATGATTCTATGTGATAAATCTGAATTGTGTTGGTTGGAGTTTGATTGGACATATAGGTCTTATGGTATTGCTGACAGACCCTAATTGGAGGAGAGTATCTTCTAGAATTAGGTTTCCAGGACAGATAAGCAAAATGTACATGTTCAGAATTTGCTTTCCATGAATATTGTGTAGTATTTGCTGTTTTTTCAAACAATTCCGCCAGAATGCTTCTGGAAAGTAAACATGCACAAAGTTAATTCATCATTTTATCTGAGCAAATACTTGAAAGATATTTTTGAAGTATTTGCTCAGCTCTAAGTCTTCTAACATCGAGGCGTTTTTGCAGTGCCCAGCTAAGATAGGTGCCTTTTACAGAGCTAGCCCAGTACTTGTGCATATGGTACCCATCAAAGATAAAGTCAGAACCTGGGAGCTGACATGAAGGTTGCAGGTTGCTGATGCACTAAAAGGTCCAATGCTAGGGCCGAGCTACCCAGCTCCAGAATTACAATCTGACATTCCAGATGAAAATGGAATCTGATGGGACAGCTGTTCCTCCATTACCTGTAGGGCATCACAGACGACCCTGTTAATTATACTGCTGGGAAAAGGAGGAATATTTTCATCTTCAAGAATGTTGCATAAATATGAATTAATGCTGAAAATGGAATCCTGAAAATAATTCACAATGGCTTAAAAACAAAGTAATATTGAAGCATCTGCTTGTAAGCTTCATGTCACTCTATGCATCACCCCATTTATAAAGCACTTCTCTTAAAAGCTATAATTCATCCTTTTGGCCTATAAGCATTGAAAAGCTCCTAATCAATGGCCTTTCTCACGCTCCTCTTTCATCACAGAACACCCCTTAAAAATATCTGCTAATTGATTTTAAGCTTCTTTGTGGAAAAGTCTAAGAAATGGATTTACCAAGTTACTAGGGGGATCCATCTGCTGCAAAAAGACCATTTCCTTGCCAAAGTATTTCACCTTTAACAGAAAGAGAGAACCAGTTGTAGGCCCAGCACTCTTGACTTGATAGTAATTTTAGTTTAACCAACTGTTGGCATTTCATGTTCACATTTTGAGGAATAGTGAGGAGGGTCTTCCACCGGAAATTAAAGAGGGGTCTCTGCCCTATTCTCCTTCACTGTATATGAGATCTGTGCTGTGCATAATGGTTTCTTTCCATGTTATTGTTTTTTAAATATTGGGAGAAAATTTGGTGACCGTGAGGGAACCATAGAACCGGAAGGCGTAAATGATGTGAGCGCAGGTGCACTGTCTCTGTCAAGGCAGTTACATTCAGATCTGCAATATGTCCCTTTCCTGAGCAGAGAGGTGGGCAGAGGCTTCCAAATTGTATGGTGTCTTTGTGATACCACTAGGTTCAAGGCTCATTTTTCACTTGAGATTCGTCCAGTTTTGGACCTGGAACGTAAAGGCCATAGGTTCCTTTATTTTTCTACAATTTACTTGTCCCCTTCTTCACAAACAAATAAGCTAATATAATGCTTTTCAAAGAGGGGAACAAAATGGAACAGAAAATATGTTATATTAAACTAATGGGGTATGCTCTTGTCTGGACCCTGTCTCAAACTTTGATCTCCTTAGAAAGGGTATTGGCTGAGACTGAAAAGGTTCAGAGAAAGGCTATGAAGTTATGACATACCATAGAGTGCACATAAGAAAAGTATGCAGAAGTCAGAACTATTTAGGCTGAAAAAGAGAAAAATTAGAGGGGTTTTGACTGGGAATTTCAAAATTATGATGTGGCAAATACAATGAAGACTAATCGGTTCTCTTTTTCACTCTGGTATTAGAACTAATGGTAATTCCATGAAATGAATGACAGTCTATTTAGAAGATCTCAATGGAGGTATACAGACTGTAATGAGTCTGTGGGAGTTGCTGATATGGGGGTTCATCAGCTCAAATGCTGAACTTGGTGAACAAATGATCTTACCTGGTCTGGTAAAATGTCTATGTTCCTATTGACCCCACTGGAAGTTTCATGTGCCTGTAGAAGGTAGTTAGTGAACTTGCATCTCCAAAAGCGAATGGCGAGTAAATATAGGAAACCTTTTAGCACCTTCAGTTGACATTGCACTATACTGATTTGGTGAGAATCTACAGCTGTGGACAGTAGCTGTTCTGTCTTATATTATGGCTCTTCTCTATAATGAACTGATGACAGACTTTCATTTCTAATAGTGTAGCATGGAAAAAATTGCCTGGATATAAAATGCTATTGTCTGACCTCTCAATATAGTAAGTAAAGTTCATATTAAATCAGGCCAAATTGCCATTAAAATTTGATCTTAAAACAAGTGCTGTTTTGGCTCATTACTTGTTCTCCATCTGCTAAGACTGTAATATCTTCAGGGCAGGAATCACAATTTGTTCTGTATTTGTACAGTGAGTAGCTCCATGGGGTGCTGAATTGTTACTCAAGCTCATGGGTGTTACCACAATGCAAATAATAACATGATGCCATCCCTTCTGCAGTACCATTAAAATTCATTGTCTATATTAGCTCTTAAGACACTGAACTATTGGTAACTGTTAAAACTATTTTAGTTTCCATTTTATTTATTTCCGAATAGCCTCTTGAAACTTTACAACAGTTCTCTTTCCTCCCTCACGTAGGCATGGTTTGTTAAGTAGGGTTATATAACGCCCCGGTGAGACCTGTTTTATGCTCCTGCCTAGGACTTTGGAACAGCGAAACTAGATACCTTGCCAAAAGAGTCTCTCCCAGATTATTTACAAGGTGCAGTGTATGCTAGGACAGGCCTTTGTGGAGAGATAGGTCTAGTTGGGGATGGGCTCAAACTGCCAAGTTTGGATCCAAATACAAAGTTACTTAAAGTTTGGGGGTGTTTTTGCCCTAGTTCCCCAGGAGCTCCTTTAAATTAAGGCATTGAGGTGTAGTGAGGTATATAACTATGAACTTTATTGAGAGTATCTACCCTGTTTGGATATTCGCACAGCATGGACTCAACTTCCTAAGTCCTGGCCAGCATGTCCATTGGACTCATTGTACAATCTGGGGTAGGCTTCCTTTTGGTCGTTCTGAAGTCCTACAATATCTTTAGTACTCACACAATAGACCAAAGTGAAACATCTTTTCAGCCACACAGGCTAGGTGGGAGAAAGTATTACGTTAAAATAGTAGTTGGTGGAGCACTCACTGGAAAGGTTGCTACTGTTCTAAGTTATCTACTTTATCCACATCTAATTATCCATTATGTAAGTTATCCACACCTTTAGGTTTCAGAACTAGATTGGAAAACTCATCCAAATGGGGTTTTTTTGTGAGAGTTCTGGGGCTTCTGTTTGTGACTGGACAGGAAATAACCCAACGACAGGCTTCCTCCTGCTGTTTTGGCCCCTTGGCTTTCAGACTAGACTGAATGCAGGAAAAACATGTGTTGTCACAACTTTCCTGGTGATTACTATGCTGCACACTATGGCTTCTAGAACTTCAAAGTGACAGAGGGGACAAACTCTGATCATCCTGCTCCAAAAGCACAGGCACTTGCCTGTTAAGCCAAAATAGAATTGACATTAACAATACAGGGCCTAAAACACACAGCTGAGCAGCTCTGTTTCTGTGCAGAAAGAGGGCAGTGGAATACATATACACTAGCCAATTATAGTGTGAATTCAATGAAAAATAATGCTAGAAAAGTTATGCAAAATGATGGGGGAACATTATGCAAATTTTGTTTTGAAAGTCAGAAAAGATTTGATTTGATTATATGGGATGCAGATGCTCATAAAAGGTGTCTCTTACATTGTCTGAATCTGTTCATTCATCCCAATTCAAAATACAGTAGTATATGTTAGAGAGAGAGTTTGCCAAAAGGATAAAATTGGGTGGAAAGAAATATTCATTGCAAGTGAGTGTTGCACATAATGCTGAATAATGAAAATAAAACTGAAATATCTCTGATACTTTTTACCCAAATGTAGAAAAGTTCCAGCACAATCAGGTAAGCTGTTTATTTGTGTGTCATTTAAATTCTTTATTTTCTCTGTCTTTCAGCAAAGAATAAATCATCCAATAAGCTCGTGCCAGAAAACTGCCTTTGAAGGAGTCAAGAGCAGGTAGGCATTTCAATTTGGATTACATCAAAGCAAGAGGTTTACTTGTTATTTGACATGGGCCCGGCAAAGGTCTGTGTGCTTGCAAACTGCATAATCTCCCACCCCATCGTGAAGGGATAGGCGAGGCTGGGATATTTACTGGACTTGTAGAAACATGAAACAATGGTTGGAGACCTGAATGGAATCTCAGTAAGAAACAAGCAAGGGATAGTCACTTCTGTTCCTGCCACATATTCTTAGTAAAGACATTTGGCAGCAAAATATGCTCTATTAAAAGTATATATGTAATACATACATAATATTGCTATTGAGAACAACGTAGAAATATTTGTTTCTCTGTGTGTTGTTTTACTTTGTGGTGTTGAACTCTGAACCATTTGACTTGCATTCCTAGATGATTAGAAGTTGAGGGTTATGCCATATATTATTCAACGGATTGTTTTTAAAGCTAGTTTTTAAAAAAATCCAATTTGGGAAAATTGTTTGAAATATTTTGTGATATGTTTATGTTTTTCAATCAACTCATAGTGGTCAACATTGTTTGAAAATTTGAAATATTTGATGAAAAAATTGAAATATTATTGCAAAATATTTTCTAAATTTTTCAAACAGCTCTAGTTGTTCTTCCTTAGGTGTGCAGTAAGATCTCTCTGCTTACCTACACCACCGTATCATGAGGCATCAATGATTCCCATCTGGTCCTGTATTTTTATGGTTTGCTGGGATTTTCTTTTAATTTACATGGATAAAATGAAGCTATCTCATTTATTCTTAAGGCTATCATAGGTGACACTGAACATGGGGGTGAACTCCAGAGATCATACATGATGGTTGCTCAGATTTCAAAGCCAGCTCAACCATTAACTCAGATGGTTGACTTCTCCCATGCAGAACCATTAACTGTGTCTGTGGGTCAGCATGTGAGGGACAGAACTGGAGACATTTAATGGGGTTCCTTTTCATCCAGCTTCTTGCATTGCATTAATTCGAAGGTGTAGCGTTGAGTATGGATTCTTGATGTCTCTTGCCTTCAATGGGTGGCTGGTTTTTAAAATAGGTTTGTTTTAAAATAGGTTTGTTTTCACATCTGTCCTTTTCTGAAATGGTGATGATTTTTCATCTTTGTCATTAACTGAGGGCCTGATTCAGCAAAGCACTTACGCATAAGCTTAAGTTCCACTTATTTCCATAAAGCTTAAGCACATGCTTTAAATGAAGTAACAAGATATCTGGAACAACAGCAGTCTCCAAAATTAGGGCTTTTAAAAGAATCACAGTAAAAGGTACTAATGATTGTGTGTGTGTGCCTGCGTCCATCCGTCCGTCCATCCAGGGACTCATTAGAGCAAACTAAGCTAGGAAATGCTTTCATCTCACTGGCTGTGCCTTGTCTGTTAGAGCAAATCCACTCTTTGGAAAGGTTTATATCACACTGTAGATGAAGTACAATGAAAGCAAGAGAGAGCACTTTGAAATAATAGAGACAAATTCTATCTCAGCTACACCAGTATAGGTCAGGAGTAACTCTTCTAAAGTCAGTGGAGTTATTCCTGATTTACCTTGCTACTCATGAGATCAAATCTGGCACCAAATTAGTGAGAATCTTAGCTCCTGCACCAGCTCCCATTTAAGTCAATAGAAAGAGTTTCTTCGATTTCAGTAGAGAATGGATTGGGTACAAAGAGAATGGAAACCATATAGACAGAAGGTGAACCGCTATTGTCTGATGGTTAGACTGGCACTATTGTCTGATGGTTAGACTGGCACTTTTGTCTGATGGTTAGACTGGTGGAGCAGTGGCCTGGATCTCTTCCTGACCGTGCCGTTGGCTCCACTGGTGGCCTTGGAAAAATCTCTTGATGCTTCACTTTCCCTATCGGTAAGTGGAGATGGACGTGAGCCCTGGTGTTCAGATCCAAATATGAATGTCAGGAGTGTGCAGCGGTGGGAGGAGGTGTGCTCGAATCCAAGTGATGACTTTTTCAGTACACCTTTGACAGACTCGCTCAGGCGAATCATGGAGACAAATTAGAGCTGGAGAACTCAGATCTGAACCTTCCCAACGGTCGCCTGACCCAGATCCTCTGTTCCACTTTGGGCCCTTCTCTGCTGCAAACTGGTGATGATAAACGCCCACCTCTATTCCAGTGGCATTGTGATTTGTAAACTCTTGGGATGAGATCATTAGACAAAAGGCAGTAGGTGCAATGCATTATTATTATACCCTACCTGCAATCTGTGACTGACTCTGATGATACAGATCTCTTTGGGACGGGTTTATTTTTGCAGAAAGGGGGCTATACAGTGTATATGGCATTACAGCCTGTACATGACCTTTAACATGTGGAAAGAAAGAGAAACCTGCTCCTACTCTCAACCAGTAATAACAATAATAATAACAACAATAATAATAATAATTCATGCAGTAATTATTCTAAAAGATGGAAAACAGGATTGGAAGCAGCACAGAGGGGTGTACTGTTGTTTACTTTTAAAACACCATGTCTGTGCCAGGTGCTGTGTAATTTCTTCAGTTCTGTCCTCCATCAGGGCTGCAGTCCCAGGCTGATGGATGGGCATAGTTGCTTCAAAATATTCTGTAACATTAGATTGCCTGGAGGTGCTCGGTAAACAACGTAGAAGGGGGATTGAAGGGATCGGGAGGTCTAATCACTCAGCTCGCAGGGTTGTGAGTTCCGTTCTGTATAATGGTGCAGCTAGTGGTGATGGAGAGAAGGAGGGGGGAAATGAGGACAGCCGGGGGGTGAGGGAGGAGGCAAAAGCAGGAGTTACAACAGCATTCGAATAAATAATATAGTAGCAGGGATGAACTGCTGAGCCAAGAGGGCAAAAAAGGAAACCTGCCTCCTCCCTGCCTGGAAGGAGGTCACAGAGCAGGCCACTAAGCAGGGAATGGGCAAGGGGGAGAGGGCAGGACAGCACTGAGCTCACTTTAACTGGGTCCCTCTGACTCCCCAGATCAGTGGAGTGCTATGCGGCACATGTAGATCATAGCAACACAACGCTTAGGAATATGATTATGCAGCACTCCCTCTAAGTATGGGTGCACACAAAGACCCTTATTTGCTTTCATGTCCCAGGGGAGAAATGGGGACCAATGACAGGTATTGGAGGAACCATATTCCCTCTCCCCACCTCTGCCTGAAAACATGGGTGCAGCCAGCATTGTTCATTTCTCATCCAATGCCAGAGAGCAATCCCTGTATCATAGGCTCTGTCTGGTTTTAACAACCATAAATCAGTTCTTTCAGGTACTTACGCACTCACTCACTATTTTAGGAAGAAATTCACTCAGTTAATAAAACAAGTCCCTGAGCTCCGATGCTGGAAAGGGACCTAAAACAGAAGGACAATGCCAAGATGGCTTTCACTGCCCTGCTATGGCTCAAAGCACCACATATGACAGGCCAGGGATTTGGGCTTATGGGAGCTTTGCTGCAGTGCTGGGTAAGCAGCACGGCATGGAATAAATAACTCCAGCACAGAGCCTTGCCTGCAAACAGCTCTACAAGAGAAAAGGAGAGAGGTGGAGGAACAAATCACTTATGCAGAGAATTCTTAAAGAGGGGAGAGAAATTAATCAGAGTCATTACAGGCTTCAGACAGCTGAGCAGTAATTAACTATTTCAGCCACAGCCAGCTTTAGTCTAAGCATTACATTAGAAGCATTCTCATAAAGGTGTTGCCCCTTTCATGCCAATGTGGGAAACATCTCCCCCCACCTCTCCCTCACCCCACCAAGCCCCTAAAACAAGGGGAGGGGAGGGCTCAATTCCCTATATGCTTTTTTTTCACTTGGATACTTCATATCAAATGTGTCTCGCATCCCCACCCCCTCCAGTCAGACAGCTGCAATGGCACATACTGACTGCAATGGGGTGGTGACACTGCAGCAGGTGTCCATGGCTCTGAGAGTTGCAGGATCTTCTGAAAGGGAGCCCAGGCTTGGCAGCAGCCAGTAACACATCCAAAGTCCCAGAACTTGGTATGTTTGGCTCTGATGTCCGACTCCTAACACTGGTCTGTACTTAAGGTTTGTCGGAGAGGCTCTGACCACTTGCTGGAGAGTCTTGAGACAGCTCAGGCAAAACGTGTTTTGGGGAAGTGCTGGTTTTTTTCTGAACAGGCTTTGCAGAAGCTGTAGATAATAGACAGAGGCTTGTGCTTATCACAAAGGGAGAAAGGAGAGCTTGATCTGATTTTCCTCTCAGACAAAGATTTGCTCTTTGACCTCAGGGACAGTCCCAAGATCCAACATTTTCAAAAGTGGCCTCTAATTTTAGGTGCCTCTCTCAGCTTTGGGGTGCTCAACTTGAGGTATCCAGGCCCTGATTTTCAGAGATGTTAAGCATCTGCAACTCTAAGTGCAGTCAAGCTCTGAGAATCAGGCTCTAGGTATCCCAAACTGGGCATGCAAAGAATATAAAAGGAGGTATCCACCATTAGAGTCCATTTCTGAACATTAGGCCCCTGACCAAAGTGTGCTTCTGTTTCTCTAGCTATAAAATGAAGCTAACAATACTGATCTCCCACCTAGGAGTCTTGTGAGGCTAAACTTGTTAACATTTATGAAGTTCTTTGAGGTCTTTACCTGGGCAATGCTGCCATATGTAAGGGAAAAGTATCTAAATTACAGAATGTACCGTGCTGGACACTAACGAGCCTGTTCCTCCTACAATAGACCAGAATGTGCTGAATGATGAAGAATTGCCTAATTGGGTACTAATGCTTTAAATAAGGTTATAGCTACAGCTGAATAAATAATGTAAAGTGAATAAACTGTTGGGCTGATTCAGCTTTTTTTTTCCTTGTTGAATTGTCTGTGAACAGCTTGCAGTTTTCTCAGATTTATTCATTATTACCCAAATAATTCGTACCAATTACCTTTGATCTGAAGCTTGTTTGCAAGCTGTTTGTTGTGAGTGTTTGAGATTCAAAATTCAAGCTGCATTGGTTAGGTTCTGGTCGGACAAATAGGTCACCTGGTGTTGTTTTTGATCCTTGATTGGATGCGTCTAGCTCATAGGGTGTGAGGCAAACACTGTGTTTAATAAATTCAAAATAGCTTTGGGCAGATATTCTCAACTAGTCACATACAACTCGCTATTTCCACAAATGTTCAGGCTAGTAAACTCCTTTTTTAGGAGAATAACTCAAAGCCTCATGTGTGAACCAGCTACTAGAAGGGGATACATATTGTCTCCATTTATACTAGGTGTTTTTCTGAACCATTCCCCACTTCTGCAGCTCCACTGGTGATACCAGTGGTGAGAACTCTGCTATATACCAAGTGTTAGCAACCTCTGGTATCTTTACCATGGCGGCCCATAGATCTGCTCAGATCAGTTAGACAGCGTGGTGGTTAAAATGCTCCAGCTGAATGGAAGTACAGTATAGATACTTTGCAAGTCTATAGTGGTCTATATCTTGTGTCTATATCCTGCGTTTATACTTGTTTGCTGTGTCCAAAGTGGATTTGATCTGCAGGAAAGAAAAGCTAACAGTCTTCCACTGTCCACAGGTTTAAATTATAGTGCGCAGACATACCTCTTTTTCCACCTCACTTTCATAGTATCTTCACCACTGACCCTGCTAACAGTGGTGTGTTAGTTTTTGCGATGAAAAGGATGCCTGTTCACTAAGAACTGGAGTGAAATTCATTTTGGGTAGCAGCCAATAGCTGATGGATGATTCTCAGTTTCATTCACTGCTGACATGGACTAGATTGTGTTAAGTCTTGAACGTACTTACTCTGAGCAAGGCTAAGCACCAAGTCACCCACCACCATGTTATTTTGTACTATTGTGGTGCCAATGCAGACAACCAGCACTGGCACAGAAGCCAGACTGGAGCCTCCCAGTGCCAGCCTACAATGCTCCTGCCCATCAGAATGTACTGGCTGTGACATCTCTACACTGGGAACATAGGTGTGTTCTTAACACGTGTTAGCCACAGCCACCGTTTGACCCCATTACCCCCTATCTTCACTCCGTATCTTTGCCACCCAAAACAGCAGTGAAGGGGGCAGGGAGCACATGGAATATACTTGATTTAAAACTTAATTTTTTTCTTGTAGAATGTTGTTGCACACAGCAGTTCACCTGGAAACTAGGCAAGGAATAAATCAGAGATTATGAGCAAAAAGCCACCCCCTGCTCGGCACAAAGGGAGGTTTTTATAGCACTGGTGTGAGTGATGAGGTGTGTCAGACCCATGTGACAGAGACAAAGATGCTGACAGGGAACCAGGGCCAGACTTCTAGAGAGAGCCCAGGAGTCCCAGTTACCAGGCTGTTGGCCTAACCACTGCATCATACTCACTCCTAGAACAGCAAGTCATTCAGCTGGGCCTGGCTGCTTGGTGAAAGGAACACAACCTCTGTGGTGGTGACCGTCAGGCCCTGACTACCCTCAGACTCTCCCGCTGCCAGCTCTCAAGGAGCTTGCAAGATTTGCTGAGATAACCTTACCTCTCAGGAGCTGGGGAGGAGAACCTTCCTTCCTCCACAGTCTTAGAGCAGACATTCAGGGGAGAAAGAGCCCTCCAAGAACACTCCCTTCTTCTCCTTCTTGCAGTAGGTGGATAAGGAGGGTACCCTCAGCATGCTTTTGAGGTTGGGATGACGACAGAGTTAGAAAATCCACTCCTCCCTCAGAGACCCAGTGCTCTTAACATCAGTGCAAAACCAAAGCAAACCCGGTCACCACTGCAAAAATCAGTGACAGAACAACCTATATGGGTGGGCATCCTCTCTGTGAATCCTGAAACAGGGAGGGGTTCCTGTGCCATCAGTAGGCACCGTCCCTGTGACTCCTGGTACAGGAGCTGTTCCTGTGGCATAAGCCTCACGGTCCACTCAGCCCTGCAAGTAGTCACAGCATCCCCTCTTTGTCTCTCCCCAGCTCAGATGCAGACACCTAATGTGACCAGATAGCAAGGGTGAAAAATCAGGACGAGGGGTAGAGGATAATAAGCACCTATATAAGAAAAAGCCCCAAATACCGGGACTGTACCTATAAAATCAGGACATCTGGTCACCCTACAGATACCGCACAAGAAAGCCCCTCTGCCTTCCTCTCTCCTGCTTCGCCCCTGGTGGCTGCCCTTCATTAAGTTAAAAAAAAGCCTCCCCATGCTCTTAGGATTGTATTATTTTATTTTAAGTCAAAATCAATGACAATGACGGAGCAGTCAGCCGAGAGGTGGGAAAAGAGAAGAAAGCGGTCGGTGTCAGGTTTGATGCAGGAGGCAGTTAGAGGAACCTATTACTAGCTCTGTTGCCTTAGGGGAAGTTGGTGGGTACATGGAAGAGTGTAATGTCAGTGGAACAGGCGAGCAGTCTGTTTCCCCTTATACCCTTATCATTAATGTGGAAGGCATACATTGTCAGCTATTAGTATGGAGGGGGAAATATTGCAGGAGATGTCTTCGTTTAGAGACAGAGCCTGGCTCATCATCACGCCAGCGTGGGAAGCTTAGAGGGCTTCTTTTTTATTAATATCCTGTTAAAGGTGAAGTAGGAGAGCCCCTAACAGCTGCCATCAAGACTGTGAATAAAGGGGGTGGGGGAAGGGAGGAAGAAACCTGATTCTTATTTTGTTAAGGCTGCTTAATAAGAGGAACACGTGTTTTATGTCTGTGATATTTTTGGAGAATGATTGGTTGTGTCCCTGGCATTTAGTCTCTGTGGAAAATCACTGGATGTGGCTTTTGGAGCATAAGGATTGCTCACCTCTCACTCCATGCCCACAGCCCCTGGAGGCCACAGCTGATCATGCTTTGCACTTCTACAATGCTTTTTGTCCAAAGATGTCAAAATTAGGGTGACCAGACCACAAGTGTGGAAAACTAGGATGGGGTGTCGGGTAATAGGAGCCTATATAAGAAAAAGACCCCAAAATTGGGACTGTCCCTATAAAACTGGAACATCTGGTCACCCTAGTCAAAATGCTTCATGCAAACATCAAATAAGCCTTGCTATGTTTCTGCAAGATAGGTAAGGCATTACAGCTGCTTTACCAATGGGGAAACTGAGGCACAGAACAGCCACACAGACTCACTGCTGGAGCTGGAAGTAGAACTCCAGTGTCGTGACTCCCAGTCTTTGCTCTACGCACCAGGCACAAAATCCCCTATTTAGGAAGTATGAACCCCCGATGGTAACTAATTCATTGGGGTCTATTAATCTCTAATTTACATGGGTAATTCCTATTAGTATTATTATGAGGGTCTCCAAGTTGTGGGTGTGGGTGTGTCTCTCTCTCTTGTTCGTACACACACATACAGAGTGAAGCTCAGCACATCAGCTGGGGGAATAGACATTTCCCCACATTCCAGTAATGATTTGTGGGGAGGAGGGTCTGAAAATAAACACAATATAACAAATTCTTGGCAGAAAAAGTTAGATCCTTTCTGGCATTTTTCAGACGTGTTGCAAATGACTTCTGTTACTAACTGTGAATGGCTATTAACTCCTCCCTTTCCCCTTCTCCTCGCCCACCCCACTGGCTTTGGCAACTGGGGTTTTCAATAAATAGCTCCCAAAACAAAAGGCACAGAGAACTGATCTAATATTAACTTGGGGAGAATAACCCCGCCCCCTTCTGCTCTGAAAGGGATCTGCAGGGGGAAACATATGACTGGGTCTAGATGACGTGTGCCCACCCTAATCCCTTCTTATCTGCTGGGCTCTGACATGCATGGGCTGCCTCTGGTCTAAATTTCAGTCTCTTTGGGGTACAGTTGGTTGAAATTTTTTGACCAGAACTTTTTTTCCCTTAAAAAATGTGCATTCAACAACTCCAAAAGATTTCCCCAATTTGTGTCGATTTTGCTAAATTGTTTTAGTCAGGAAAAAAAAAATCTGAACAAATCCAGACATTCACTTGGAAAATATCAAAATGAAATATTTTGATTTTTTTATTTCAAAATAATCTTTCATTCAGACATTTCCTTTATTTTTGGGAAAAAAGTTAAAAACAAAACCTATTTGAAATTGAAACACAATACTTTGGGATCAACTGTAGCATTTCATTTGACCTGAAATGATTTTTTTTTAATATAGATTCTTTGGAAGTGTCAGCAGATCGAAATATCTGTTGTTCAGCTGTGGAGAGGTGCAGAAAGTAATGGAATCATCTGCATGGATTCTACTCTCCCTTTCGATAGGTTTAACCCTGTAGTGTTTGAAGAAGACTAGAGAGGGAGAGGACTTGAAAACAGTCTTCTGATATGTTAACGGCTGTTATCAAGAGGACAGCGTTCAAATGTTCTTTGGGTCTGCTGAAGGTAGGACAAGACGTAATTGGCTTAATCTGCAGGAAGGGAGACTTAAATTAGCTATTAGGAAAAACTTTCCAACTATAAGGATAGTTAAGTATTTGAACAGGTTCCCTAGGGAGGTTGTGAAATCCCTGTCACTGGAGGGTTTTTAAGAACAGATTGAACAAACACTTGTCAGGGATGGATTAGAATCAGTGTTTCCCAATTGTTTTGATACCAGGGCAGTGGTGGTGGAGCCTTCCCAAAAGTGGGGGAGGCAGCCCCACTATGTCACCACCCCTTCTGTCTGAGGCCCCACCCGCAGGCATGCCAGAAGCCGGAATAGGCCGCAGGGAGCCATGGACCCTCCACATGCTTGGGGGCGGGGGCGGGGGGAGCAAGAGCAAACCCCAGGCCATGTCCCCGCCCCATGGACCCCCTGCCCAGCGCAGGTGGAATATTTGTGGCTTCCCAAAGCTGCCCGTGTTGCTCTCCTGACCCGGCTCTGCAGCCCAGCTATGGTAAGAGCTGCAGCACATACTCTCTGCCCCAGGGCAAAAGGAGGGTCTGTGGCACGATGCCCCATGCTGCCCAGATTCCCTGGCCAGGCTCCAGCTGCCACCTTGGCCAGAGGCAAGAGGAGGGGCGGGGAGGCCAAGGGTAAAAAGTGAATGGGCCCGGCCTGTCCATTTTCAAAAACTGGGAGGGCCATGGCCCCTTGGCCCCCGCTTCCAGAGCCCTTTTACCCGGCTTGCTGCCTTCCTAAACTGTGTCAGGGAGAACTCAAGGGCTGACGTCGGTCCACAGACCAGTCGTTGAGAAACACTGAACTAAATGGCCTCTCGGGGTCCTTTCAGCCCTACATTTCTGTGATTCTGATTTGCACATCAGAGTTTGGTTCCCAAGGGCCGGAAGCAAACCAGCGCCAGGCAGATTACTTGGAAAGTTCCAGGTACATCCTCTCTCTCCCATGCCTGCTCCCCACAAATTAGCCCCAGGACCCTTACCATTTTACCTTAGATGTCTTAAGGAGGTAGGTCCTCAAGCTATGGGGAGAGGCAGATCCACTTGTCCTTTAATTGCCCAATAGCTCGCAATCTTTCCCATGCTGTGACCTCATGTTACAACAGAAAAAGTTTTGGGATTCCCCGTCCAGCCCATCCAGCTATAAAGGAAAGGAGAGTGTCTGTAATTCCCCTGAACCCGGTTGTGCCCGAGGCTGAGAACCCATGTTCTGAGCACCTCAGCCTCTGTTCACAGAAATGGTAGGATATGAGAAAAGGAACTTGCTGAAAGGATTGTAAAGCCCGCAAGGAACTGGCAGACTTAAGGGAATGTAAATGTTCTAGGCTGCTCGTTCAAATCTAGTTTGTGTTGGTAGTGACCAGAACTCACTGCTGTATTGAGTGATGGTTGCTGACTGGAAAGAAAGGAAGAAAGAAAGAGAAAGAGAGAGACAGACTGGTGTTCCTGCTTCACAAAAGCCAGCGCCACAATCTGCATCAAGATGAGCCCTTGGCTGGCATTCTCTGCAGAAAGGCCAACAATTGAGTAGATGTAGAGAGCAACCCCCATTATCTATTTGTATTGTGGTAATGACCAGGAACCCCTATCATAAAGCATCATGCTAGGCATTGTAAAACCACAGAACAAACTGATGGTCCCTGCCCCAAAAAGCTGAAAATCTAAGCAAATCCCCAAGAGGTGGTCTCTTCAGTTTAGGGTCAAGACACAATGGCAAACCTGCATGTGGTGGTAGTGGTGCAAAGGTTGTACACTTTGCCTATGCTACTTCTGTCCTGCTTTGGACTCAGAGGCTGTCAATCACTTCCCTTTCACCAGCTCTAAATTCATTTACACTAGAGTACGGATGTGCAAATGGTGAGATCCTTCATGTGTCACATTATGTTTATTTTAAAGGTCTTTCCAATCAGGCTAAAGTTTGAAAGATGATACAAGCCTACTTGTGCATTTGAGTTTACATATGAAAGAAAGTTCTATACTTTATGAGCAATTGGCTGAGAAATCCAGTTGGAAATAGTTTTGTTTTGTTTTTTGTGTTGGTTTGTTGTGGGGTTTTTTGTGAGGGGAGGAGGGACTGGTACTGTAAAGCTGTGAAATCTACACCAATATCTATTGCAAGACGTTGTCTGCTGAGAATGCAAGCTCAGTTTACCTCTGTTATTCTAAAAATATAGGGATAATATTTATTTCATTAGAATAAACCTTTCTATAGCTGGGAAATGCATTCTGAGTAGCAAGAGGAACTCTAGGATCAGGGACTTTGCTGCATTTGGGATTGTGTGTCGCTAATATTCTGGTTAAATAAATACATTTTACTAATTGGATTACTCAGACAGCATAATATACTGCTGGATTTCCAACATGATGCTAATAAATTGTGTGAAGAACTTAATCATGTTAGCTTCCAAAAAGCTTGTAAGAGATGAAATTAAAAACTAAGTAGAAGTTGACATCTATTGCATTTCATAGTGTCTTCATTTTCCTCATCCATCTTAGCGTTCTTTACCATAGCTTTGCTGATGTGGTTTTTGTGTTATTATTATTTATTATTATTATTATTATTTAATCTGTCTATGATTAGGGGGGATAGGGAGTTAGAGTAGGCCCCAAAGAATGGTGGCACCGCCCTTGCCAACTGTCCCTTCTTCTTACACTGATTCATAGCAACCTAGAAAAAGCGAGACCTTCACATTGTCTATTGGACATAGAGGGGAATGTGACTTTATTTTTTTGGACACATACAGATGTAAATGAGACCTGAGGAAATGTAAAGCAGCAGTTGCTACTGGGAATGAGGGAGATTAATGCTGGGAGAAGCACAGTAAACCAGTTCTCTGGTTTCTCAACTCAGATGAAATAGGTTCTAATACCAGGTTAGGTCATTTCAGAAAACGCTGCGTAGGTTAGTGTGACTGACAGTCTCTGGTCACTAGAAGCTGAGAAGTGCAATAGCAGGGAGGAATAAGGCATGCTGTGGGTCAGAATTAACATGTAGCAGAAAAACTACAGGGCAGCAGTGTTATCACTATAACTCATCATTATTACAATAGTCCTGCCCTTAGTCTGTACTAAATTCGCTTGTATGTTTTAACCCACAAGAAATAAAGGAGGCTTTTATTTGGTTTTGGTTTTTTGGACCGCAATATTCTGTAGGACAGGACAGATTTCCCTTTTCAGCAGCAAATGACAAATGCTCTGTTAAAAGCCAATAACTTGTTGCCCAGTCAATAGAATAATGCTGTGGGTTAGATATATAGTTCAAGCTGTATTATTTAAGTGACAGCCAGCTGTCAATGGGGTCTACTCTTTACTGTGAAATGTCACAGAAGGGAATTTTGTGTCCTGAACTGAAAGACACACAGCAAGTCTAGCCAACAGGTGGGGATTGTACTAATTGATGAAGTCCGTTATGGATGTCTGGATACCATTTGGCACACAACGAGCCGTTTGTCTGTTACACAGGTCAAATGCAGTCCAATAACAACATACACTGCAATTATGGCTTAAGGACTCTTACTCATAACTATAATTACATCCTTAAGCATCCCCTTTGCCTTACAGATACCTAATGCTGAGTACAGACCTGTCAGACACCAGAGAATTAAGCCCCATGCTGTAGTGATCACCAAAAGCAAAATGATCACAAGAAAAATTATGCCTGCAGCTCAGTGTGATGGAAGGGAAACATTTGTCATGGCTCTTCATTCCTTCCCAAACACTTAACAGTAAGGATGATCTTGTAGTTAAGACCCAGTACCGTGAGGCAAAAGATCTGAGTTCTGTTCCTAGCTTATTCACAGATTACCTGTCTTATCTTGGGCAAGTCACTTAAGTTTTCCATATCTGTTTGATATGTAAAATGGGGATAATAATTACTGCATCAAAGGGATATGCCGAGGAATAATTGAGCATTGTAAAATGCTGTGAGACCCTCTTATGGAAATGGCCACATACAATGGTTGTAACTAATAGATTAGGTGGAAAAAAGATTGCTAGTCATTATAACAGTTATTTCCTATTCTCCGTCTACGGAAAAACTTCCAGTGTCTCAGATTCTGCACTGTGCTAACTATTGGCAAATGCTGACTTTGGATAGCAAGTGCAAAATATTATGAAATCATTATCTGGCACCTCTGAGCACCTTGTTGGCTGCAGTACGTAACGACATTCAGCTGGGCCAAAGCATCATTGTCCCTGACATCCTCTGCAGCTCAAATGCTGCCCTCACTCCCACCAGTTAACCAATTGTCTAGCAACATGTGCATGCAAGCAAGGGTAGAATTCTACCCAGCAAATCATGAAAATGCATGAGAGTTGCTTCTGCTTGGGTAGGCCCTAAGGGCCACAGATGTGACCTTGAGCACACAGCATAAGACAGAGTAAGTAGGGGATATTTTATAGACACTTATCAGAGCTGAACTGCAGCTTTTCCCTTGCTCTATCTCACTTTACCTATCTGTATAATGGGCATCATGAAGCTTGGGCATCTGTTTAACATTTACAAGTTGCCACTGAGTTTGGGTGCTCAACTTTCAGCTGAATACCGAGTGCCCACAATTCCAATTGAACCCCACCTCTGAAAGTCAAGCCCAAATTGGGCATCCAAAATCAGTGCCCACTTCTGAAAATGTTGGCTTATGGGCTTTGAGATCCTAAACTGAAAAGTGCTATATATTGGATTAACAGAGTCTGTTTTCATGCTTCCTTCACATTTATATCTGTTCCTCTTCAACCTGTCTTCATACATTTTATTCCTTGTTTGGCAGTGCAGTCTGCATGAAGCACGCTGCATCACCCTGCATTTATTTATATTTTAGTTCACAGCAGGATTGGGGGGGGCCCCCCGTGGGGAAGAAAACAACAAACCAGTCCCTGAAACGGCAGCAGCTCCTTGATAACCTGAACCTCATTCAATACTAATAACTAGGTTTTGAAGCAGCTTTGTGGGTATTAATGTAAATGTTTTTTCTGACTCTCCAGGTTTAATAGCAACAGTTTATACAACTCTAATTAGCATAACAAAATTCAGTGATGAGGAGTAAAATGCTTGTCTTGTTTGATGTTTCCTGGTAATTAGCAAGAATAATGATTTATGCAGCATTCCAGGTTCTCAACCCACAAAAGATGGCAGAGATCACTTACTGCGAGTGGTTAACTCTCTGTTCTTATGAATAGAGTGTAGCTGAATGAAAATACATGCACTCACGCAGGCATACACACATACTAGTGTGCACTGGCAGACACAACTACACATGTGTGAATCTGCAAACACACTTGCATATGCAGACACAAGCAGTCTCTGACTGTTTTTTAGACAGCAATAAGAGTGAATGAAAGCTACTCAGGATTTTGCTGGGAGTGGGAAGAAGGGGTTGTTTTCTATTTGTTGATTGAAATGGTCTATTATATACTGACAATTCACTGGACAGAATCAAACCCGGACCAGAAGAAACTTTGTCTTTCTCCCCTTTGGTCAGATATTTGATCTAACTTCTTGGACAACACAAAAAATTGCTGGACTTGGGACCTCTCCCCTGGGCCATAGAGAGACAAAGATCAGAAGCATGAAGAAGATGTGGTTGGAGCAGCAAAGTGTTCCCAATGCAGGCTGTAACCCAGGGATCAGTAACCTTTCAGAAGTGGTGTGCCGAGTCTTCATTTATTCACTCTAATTTAAGATTTTGCGTGCCAGTAATACATTTTAATATTTTTAGAAGGTCTCTTTCTATAAGTCTATAATATATAACAATTATTGTTGTATGTAAAGTAAATAAGGTTTTTGAAATGTTTAATAAGCTTCATTTAAAATTAAATTAAAATGTAGAGCCCTCCCCCAACCCCAGACTGGTGGCCCGGACCCAGGCAGCGTGAGTGCCACTGAAAATCAGCTCGCGTACTGCCTTTGGCACCCATGCCATAGGTTACCTACCCCTGCTGTAACCTTTCCCAGGCCCATCTGATTCTGGCTCCCATTTCCAGGAACCTGCTTACTAATTTTCTATTCAGAGGACCTGTTCTCTCTAACGACACTGTGTTTGCAGCCACAGGGCTTTGTATCTGCCTCTGTTATTTCCGCCAAGCTTCGAACCCTTTTCCTTAGGTACACAGAGGATCACAAGCTTTGCCCAACCAGGGGTTTCCTTGGCAGCCCCCCACAGGCCTCTACCTAATTTGCATAAAATGGAGCAGATTAAAGACCATACGGTATGTTCCCCCATCCTCCTCTGTATGGTGCTGTGGTCTGCACTGTTGTCTCCTTTGGCAATGCACTTTGGTGGCTCCTATCCCAGTACAAGCCATAACATTTGTTATAAATTGTGGGCTTCACGTCAGCCAGTCCATCCGGAAGCCCTTGTATAATCTGTGGATTGTAATCTCCTCTCCTTCTAGTTTTCCACCATAAGAATTCCACGAGCAGCTTCTTCTCCTTAGAAAAGTGTCCATTTGTATTAACAACCACAAAGCAAACTTTCAAAGGTAGTAAATTTTGAACCACTAAAAAGAACAAACACTCCTTTTATGCTGACTTTACAGAGGATTTATTTTAAGGTGTTTATTGAGATAAATGTTGTGGCTAGGTTTTTAAAAGGATTAAATAATGTACGACCATTAATTTCCTTTGCAGTTAGATAAGATAACAAAATTATGTGAGAAGTTAAGCCACATGCTTCAGGGCATAAACTGAATTCTTATTGTGGTCAGGAAGGAATCTTCAAAAATGTACACAACATCCCCACAGAATGAAACAATTAGCTAAGTGGATAAGTGAAATCCTCCATGTTTTCCCTGACATATTGGCAGCCAGGCAGTGCAGAAGGAATGTCCAGGGTCTGCTCCGATAAGGCAGATCCTTTGTTTCTGTACTAAGAAAGCTAACGAGATAAAGCAAAACAATAAATGATCTATAAGAGGTGTTGGCAACCAATGTCACACGTGCCAAAGGTGGCAAGTGAGCCAATTTTTGATGGCACACGGTGGCGGGCTGAGCCACTCAGCCTGCCTCTGGAGTTCCCACTGCTGGCTCCCTGCCAGCAGGGGTCCTGCTGCCTGCCCCACTCAGTGCCCACTGCTAGCCTGGGTGTAGGGAACCCAGGGTGGCAGTGGGCTGAGGCCCCGTGTGGCAGGAGCCCTTGGCGGGAACCCCCGGTTGGCAGCTGAGCGTCTCAGCCCACTGCTGGTCTGGGGTTCTGGCAGCAGCCTCCTGGCGGCTGGGTCTCTGCTGCCAGGCCTGCTCAGCCCACTGCCAGCCTGGGGTTTCCTTCATCCAGGCCAGCAGCGGGCTGAGTGGAGCCAGCTGCTGGGACCTCGGCTGGCAGCAGAGGTGAAAGTAAACCAGTACACCCTGGTACAGCATACCAGCAAGAGTTGGTGCGCCATATCAGGGCAACCCAGCTTCCCCAGGGGGCAATTTAAAGGACCTGGGGCTCCCAGCAGTGGCTGGAGCCCCAGACCCTTTAAATTCCCACCAGAGCCCCATTGCTGGAGCCCTGGGGTAGCAGCAGCGGGGTTCCAGGGGCTATTTAAAGGGCCTGGGGATCCCGCTGCTTCTACCGTCCCGACTTTTAAATAGCCGCCGGAGCCCTGCTGTTACCCCAGAGGTCCGGGGCTATTTAGTGGGCTGGGGCGGTGGATGCAGGGAACCCCGGGCCTTTTAAAGAGACCTAGAGCCCTGGGGTAGCGGCAGGGTTCTGGGGCTATTTAAAGGGCCTAGGGCTCCCATTGCTTCCACCATCCAGGCCCTTTAAATAGCCCCCGGAACCCTCCGCCTGCCTCTGCTACCGGGGTGGGGGGAAGGAGGAGGGGGCACTTACCTACAGGGCGGGCTGCAGCTGGCTCTGACCCCCTCAGCCCCCCCCTTCTACCCTAGGCCCCGCACCTTCTGGGGACCAGAGCTGGCCCCAGCCCAACCCAGACTGGCCCACGAAGCCATAGTGAATGAAGACTCGGCACACCACTTCTGAAAGATTGCTGATCCCTGATCTATAATCTATAATCTCTGGAGTAAAAGGGCGTGCTGCCAGAATCACTCAGCTGTGTTTCCTCATTTTCTCCTCCCCACCCCCAACACATGAGATGATCACAACACTCATTCTATCAGCAATACCCCATATGAGATATTTTCAGTCATATGAATGGCATCCTAGCTTTCTCGTGGCTGAAAAGGCTTGGAGAGAAAAGCATTGACAAGGAGAAGAATAATTTGGTCCAGCAGACTTTGCAAACCACTTGGGGGAAACGTTTTCCCACCTTGAATGATGGTGTGCTGTTCACGCAGGGGAGCACAAGCTGATCTGACAAACTGAGAATGTCAGCCTGGAAATCTACTAGGGAATGTAATCAGGAACTGATTACACAGCAGCGCCTCTGTGATTCTCAGAGCTGTTTACATTGAAAACAGTAGGGGAGGCTGATCCCCCATCCCCCTTGCCTGGATGTTAGAGCAACACAGGAGGGAGATCCAGGGTCATTCAGGAGCAATCTCTTGGGCATGGTCTTCACATTGTTTCTACCCCAAACAGACCTACACTGGCAACCTTTATGGAGACTATAAAGGCAAGAGAGATTGTATGTGGGAGTTAGGGTTGCCAGCCCTCCAGGATTGTCCTGGAGTCTCCAGGAATTAAAGATTAATCTTTAATTAAATATTACATCATGTGATGAAACCTCCTTCCAACCAAAATTTGCAACCCTAGTGAGTTGCCCTTTCATCTTGCACTATGCAAGAGCGTGTTTCTAATCATGAAGAAAGGTGCTATGTCACGTGAGTAAGAGTTGTGAAATCAGGTTCCTAGGCATGCTTTATGGTGCACATTAGAAGGGCACATTGGATTCCTGGGTGGGAAGATGCGCAGGATGGGTTCCTGTACAAATTGACAGCATGCCAAGTCTGGAGTTTAAGGGGTGAGACATTGCTACAGAACATTTCCATTTCTTTTGGATCTGAAAGACATGCAAGATTTCCTATATGTGTGTGTGTGAGAGAGAGAGAGAGAGAGATTGTATGCATATATAATATATATAAAAGCGTGTGTGTGTGTAAAATTGTCTTTCTTAGAGTCTGCAGAGTGCAGTTCTGTTGCTGGAGATGGATCACTGATCTTCTGGGGAATTGTGCTCTACAAGGTTAAACATGTTTGCAAAAGAAATATGGATAATGCTCTTACCATGTATGACCTTTACTATATGTGTAACATTGTCAGTGACAAAAATGGCATTTTTTAAATAGTTTTCACACCATGGTATCCAGCCATTAATCATAATGTATGAGGGTGACTCTGTATTGTTTCTGTGAAATTGCAGCATTAGATTACTTTCCATGCAGGCTGCTCACATGAGTTGTACCCTCTGTTACCGTGAGCAAGGTTCTTATTTTCCATGCTTAATGTCATTCTGGTCCTGTATTTACCCAAAGGACTAGGCAAAGACTTACCATATACAAAGACTGCTGCTCTCCTTTCCTTCCACAGCAGACAATTTGTGCATGTGCATGTGTAAACGACGCACTTACCTTAAGATGTTTCTCTGGTCCTGGAGTTGATGAATGACTCTTTCAGATGCCTCTGCTGATGTTGCATTTTTAATATAGACAAACTGTATCTCAAGCTCTAATTCCCCCAGCCCCTGTTCTGCCATCTTCCCTCTTCATGGGCTAATGTTTGATCTTGCTGGTGTCATTTGGAGGCTTTTATTTCTGAACTGTGTTCTGATTTACCGGCAAGATAACAGATTTTTTTTTTAAAGGCACCCAGAGCTGAAAGGTATAAGTGCTATTGCCAGTCAAATGTATCTAATTCTTGGTCCTTCCTGTCCTGAAGAAAGAGTTAAGATACTATAAAACAGAGGTGTCAAATTCATTTACCCAAATTCCATGTTTAATTATGGTCCATGGGTCATGGTATGAATTCAGGACTATACTCTCACTGCAATGCATAGTGGAATGTCACTGATGTCAGTAAATGGCTTGCAAAGAGATCAAGGGGAAAATACGGCTTTTATGTAGCAACTAAATGTTTAGTTATTATTTATTGTTGGTTTAGTGCCTCGTTGTCACATTCATCACCCAGTGAAAAAATCTGTTCCTTGTTAGGCCCCCACTGTTTCTGTCTTTCGTTGTTGTTGTTGTTTTCTTTCAGTAGCATCTTGGAGTCATGCTCTTGCATCTTGGAGTCATGGACTCCGCTTTGCTAGATACAGCACAAACACAGATTCCTTTCCATTCCTCCTCCTCCTGTTTCTCTGAACCTTACTGGTCTTTGTGAGTCTCCTCTGTTCTTCCTTCTGTGCTCACGTTCCCGCCACAATGTGCAAATACCACTCCCCGAGCAACGCAGCTATGGCAACAAACACCCGCCCTCCCCAGTGTAGACACAGCTAGGTCGATGAAAGACTGCTTCTGTCAATATAGCTAATGTCAGTTGAGGAGGTGATGTTCCTATATCATCAGAAAAGACCGTTCTCTTGGAGTAGGCTGCCTCATGGTGCCATAGGTATGCTGGTGTAGTCTCGATGGTGCAGACATACCCTTCGACTTGATAGGCCTGTGTCCAATTCCTGGCTCCACTGCATACAATTTTTGTTGCTCTTCCCTGAAATCCCTGCCGTTTGTTGGTATCTCTCAGGAATTGAGCTGACCAGTCCTTTGCAATATTCTAGGCTAGGTCTAGCCTCACCTCTGACCTATAGGGAGGAGCCTTCATTGCTGTCCCTGGATTCCATCTATAGGTGACATCATCCCCGACTGCAACAGTTCCTCTCACACTCTTTTCTAGCCCAGTTTCTATGTACTGGAGAAAAGCGAGGCCTCAGCTGGTGCTTACAGCCACAGCCTATGATGGAAATAGTGTGAAAGTGCAGCCTTCCTGCGAGAGCTCCCAGAGGAACTGTGCCTCAGGGAGGTGCGGGGAATCGGGGGAAGAGATGTCTTTGGGCATTGGCTCAGTGCTTGTCACAGCCGAACCCTGCATACAGGGATAGATGAATGGGAAAGGTCCAGAGTCATTCTGGACTGTGTTGAGAGCCCGAAAGCTTTTCGTTGCCACACTAAATTTATAAATGCAGCACAGTGGGTTCTGCTTTCACTCTCAGTGAGCATTTCTCACCATGCTAACTCTGCAACTGCACAGAAGCATCCTGAGATGAATAAATTATGTGTGTGTGAGAGCAAATGCAAAACAAATTGCAGAGGCACACAAGACCTGCTGTGTCTCGTCCCTGCTCGCGCTCTCTCTCTCTTTCTCTTTAAGTATATATTCTGGGTTTTGTTTCAAAGTGCTGGTTTTTAATGAGCTTTTCCATTTAAGGCACATTAAAGTTTTAAAACTAATGTTGCTGAGAAGGTTTCCGATTGGTTGGTAAACTCCAAAGAGTTAATATCTTTCTGTCTCTTTCTTCCTCCTCCTCTTCCTCTCCTCACCCCTCCCATCCTGATCTCAAACCCTATTTCTCACTTCATTTGAATTTGCCCTTCTCTTTCTCTTTCCTCTTTGTTTTGTTCACCTTAATAATAAACATTAGTGAACCCTTTGGGCCCTTTATTCACAGTCACTCATACACATACACATGTACACACACAGTCCAGGGATCCAGAGGAAGTTAGCATGAGAGAAACCCCCATTCTCAGCTCCTCCTATCTTTTGGAATGGTAGATGCATTGGGTTACTGCATCTTCTGTGCTGCGCAGTGAGTCCAACTCCGCTAAGTAACAAAATAAAGATGTAATTTTAATGATGATTAAATTGAAGCACCTCATTAATTTCATGTGAGAGGTGGGGAAGTACACGGCAGTTCTTTCCCTAAATTCATTGTTTGTGTGGCCGCGAGTCGTCCCCTCTCAATGTCTGGTTGAGTCTAATTTAAGTATGTAAATTTAATGGTTCAGTAAGTAAAATTGCCTTTATTGTTTAGAATGGTTTGCGCAGTAATTTACAAGCTAGCAAGGCTCATTTGATTGGCGCGTATGGTGGAATAGGTGACTACAGTGAAGGACATGTTTATCTTTAGGATACAGACGAGGTACCCGAACGCCTGGAATTCACAATCAGAAACCAGGGACAGTGGTGCAGGCATGAAACTCAGATATGTGTGAAGTCTGTGGGACAAACAATTTATGCTTTTAAATCTCAGCTTTAAACCAGCCATGTTGTTGGCAAGAATTCCTCATTCTACTTAAATATTATCATGAGTGACTGTGCCAGTCCTGTGGGTGGAAGTGAGGATGAAGTGGTGCATAGGCCCTGCGCTGGCTCTCTGCACGGCCCTGGATTTGCTGGAAATGCAGATTCCCAGCATCTCAACAAATTCTGGAAAGAGGAAAAGAGACCTGATAGATTGCAGTGGAGTCAGAGTGTTCAGCTCTTGCTGGTTTATGACAGTCATGTGTTAATGTCATTTCACCCATGGCAGTTCTCACTGGAAAGTTTTCTTTTGTTGAGCTGGGTAATAGGATTAATCAACACATGTTGTTTCTAAACAATAGGCCAGTCATTCTATATTTAGAGCCGCGTCTCCTTCAGCATCACAGATAGAGCAGTTTCCAACCTGAGTCTGGTTTCATCCTCGTTTAGCTTGAAACAAAGCTGAAATGTGGTGCCTGCTGGTTGCCTCTGTGCCCGCTCACGGCCTTCCTACCACTCATCCTAACCTAACACAACTGCCTCTCCTTAAAGCTCCCTCATTTTGCATCCAAACATTTATGACAGCGTTTTTTGTTTAAAATAATAGCTTGTACCAAGTATTCTGAAGTGCTTTTCAGCATTAATTGACTTGTGTTGTGAGAAACCTAATATAATACTTGTTTTATAGATGTATAAAATGTTGCACAAAGCAAGGTCACCCAGCCAATCTGTGGCAGAGCTGGGACTAGAACACATCCATCTGGATTCCCATGTGGCTACGCTAACCCCTTGACGAGGCCGTGCCAATGGGTCCTCGCTTCCTGAAACAGTCTTTAAAACAGACCCCTATTTGTTTGCTCCATGGCCCACAGCCTCCAGACCAGCCGACAATATTTTCCTTGGCTGAATAAGCTTGGGCTGCCTTTGCTTTATACAATATGACAATTTTACAGAGTACCCTTATTGATGTTCAGATACTATGGGAATGGGAGCATTAGAAAAACACAAGCTAGCTAGCTAGTCTCTTTTCTATTGAGGCCCATTTGTTTGTCTGATTTAATGCTTGCTTTCCATATTTTTTTCTCTCTCTTTGCTTTTGATAACCTCACTATCCATGTATCTGAGTGAAAAATGAAGCTAGTAAAATCTTATTTGCTTGACTATGGCTAGACTTCTTCCAGAAAAATCTGCTTAGGACATGTTAAAACCATGTAATGTAAGCATGGGGGAAAAGGGGGGAAAGTGTACAAACAAGCAATTTCTCTCCATGAGGGAAAATAAAATGCACCAATTCCTGCAAATATAACACAAAACTGCTTCTTAGGAAAATCAGTCTTTGTCTGGTGGCTTTCATTTTAGCGCAATCATAGGTTTTCCTTTGTTCGCTTTGGCACTGATATCACTGAAGAATACTCCTATTTGCTTAAGCAGTCTTCTCCTGAGAAACTCATGTGGTCTTCTCTGATCAAACTATGGACTAGACAAAAAATATTGATACTCTGATACACACTGATTTAATACCTTTTTATTCAACAAAGTACTAGAATGTGGCCCTAAGTTTTTCAAACTATAATAAAAATATAGTTTTTCAAACTATAATTAATTTCCAACTTCCTGCCTCAGTGCACCAGCAGTATTTAAATAATAATTATAAACAATATTTATTCTTTCTTCTAGTATATAGTCATAATTTACTTGCTAAAGTCTTATGGACCTTAATAAATATTCACCATTTCCAGTTCACATGAATAGGAAAAGGTTCTTTTAAAAAATTAATTAGGGCTAAAACTTAGTCCATTTCTGAACTAAACTAAAAACATTTCTGTTCCTAGAGGTATGATCTAGACAGGTTACTGTTGTTACCCCAATAGTGCCCAGGTTTTTGCTACCTTTTTTATTGCCACATGAACATTAACTCCTTCCCACCAGGAAGGCACCAGGAAACATAGTCTCTTTCTTAGGGCCTCTCTCCGCAAACCTTGTGTGTGCAAAGTCCTTCTGCCTTCATCTGGAGTTCCTTCCCATTGAGAAGGCTGATTTTTTTATAAATTTTCTTCCTCTTTTATAACAGGAGCAAAATTTGGTATTGCTTCTCATTCAGACCTTAGCGGGTGGTGTGATTCTCAGCAAATGTCTCTGTAGCTGAAATTGGAATGGTGTTGACAAGACACCCAGCCACTTCCCTCAGGAAGCTTACAGTAGTAATAGGGCAAGTAGTTAATGGGTGACTTTCTTTGCTTGTGCCTGCTGAGAATGTGACCCAAAGAATATTGTTCCCTGAAAATATTCCATACAATTTGGTAGATTTCCTTTCATTCTTCTAATTAGCACTTTAACTGGCTTCTGCCTGGTTTTACATATTTCCAGTCCTCCTCCTTCCTCATCAGACTCTTCACTACACACTGTCTACTTGAGAAAATAAATTGCTCAGGTCTCAGCACAGAGGGGAAAATAATGGATGTTCTGCCTGCTAATGTTCTGCCATTGAAATGTAGCAGACACAGGGTTAATTATATCTAACCAGCTCCAGAGATTGTGTCCAAACGATGATGGATAGTCCCTGACAGAGTGACTATGATGATAACTCTGACATCTAAAGCTACAGTCAGTTTCTGGCTTCATACTACATTATTTTGGCTCAGTCTTCAAGATATCTGAAGGCGTAAAACAGGTCAAAGTGTTCTCCCTTTCTGCTTCCCAACTTTGGAACAAACATGAATCGTATACTTACAGCTGCATTTTTAATTCCTTGTTGCCAACACAAGGTGCTAAATTGGCAGTGCTGGAAACTGGAAACACACCAGAGCACATGCAGCAATGGGTAACAGCAGTGCATATGCAAGCTTTACAACAGTGTCCCTTCTCCATCCCTCAGTGTGCCTCAGACATGACTGCCTCTAGGGTGTGTCCTCACTAGGAAATTTGTGTTTTGTTGGGGTTTTTTGTACCAGTGCAACCAATGGTGAAAGCTATAGAGCAGCCTGGGTTCAGGCACTTTTAGCGACATGCCATCTGCACGTTCTGCCATTGATAGTACGGGTCCTGCAAGTAGTGGTGCAAAAAAACAAAAAATTAAACACACACCTGGCTACATATGTCCCTAGTTCAAAAAAGGCCCTAACAGGGAGAGGTTCCATAGTTCAATGTGCCCAGCCCATAGAAAAAGAATACCTACAAAGATCCCAGTTGTGAGTGAGGTTTCAGTGATGTGGAAATCTATTCAATAAGAATTGGATGGAGAGCATCTTACTCAGTTCGCAAAGGCTATTGAACAGCTATTAAGATAGATTCAAACCAGAGATCTAGAGATGACCTTTCGCCACTGTGTCCATAATGAATTGAGGGCACCATCTGTTCTTCACTTGGAGTATGTTATAGGCACAAGATAAGCACCATGACTAAGTTGACTTAGGGGAGAGGCTAAATAAATTGTTGGATAAAGTTAGAATTAGGACTAAGAAGCAGTGAAGGTCCATACATGTAATATCGAGAACAGAAAATTGAGGATACCAGTGCGGCATTGGGGCCCAACTTTCTGCAAACTTGTGAGATGTCCCACTTTAGATGGACCGATCTGATAACCATATACAGTTTCATACCACTGAAGTTTTCATTTCCCTGTTACATTTTTACTTACAGACCGTGACCATCAGGTAAACAGGGTGATGCAAACATGTGACTGCATGCCTTTTCTTTCCAGTATTGCCTGCAGTGACTGTGTTTCTTGTACCTAAACCTGATCCCAGGCATGGCGACCAAGATGCTCACTATTGGAATCCTTACTCTCACTGGAAAGAGGAGAGTGTACAGGTATTGCAGACTGCATACAGAGTTGTGATCAAGGGCCTCGAGACCAATTAGACTACATTAATTATCTTTTGACACAGCCTCCAGCTTCTTAAAAATTCCATCCCCATCCCCAACTCTCACATCCTTTAGATACTTCAAAGAAATAGACCTGTCTGATAGCCTGGACAGGTTGAAATCTCTTGCGTGCCAGGGGCTCAATTATATCTTTCAACACAGCTCGTCACCTATAATCCTATGGACCAAATGTGGGGGCACTGACCTTTTCATGTCTCAGAAAGGTTGCCCAAATGAAGATGACAACCAAAAAAATAAATGAGTGGAACAGGAAACTCTGCATGACGCAGAAATAATTTCTCATGTCCATGAAAGGTTTTACTCTGACTTCACTTACATAATTTATCAGTTTGGATATTAGTAAAATTGTACTGTCTGTAAGAAAAGGAAAATCTGTGGAGTTCTGCAAAGGATCCATCCTAACTAAGAAGGGTAGACAAGAGAAAGAATTAACAACCTATGTGCAAGCTTTTTTGATATTCATTAATTAAAAGGATGCTGTCATCTTAGGTCGACCCAAGAATTTAAGTTATGTCCAATTAAATAAAAAGGATATTGACAAAAACCTGAAATTAATAGAAATGTGTTTGTTTTCAATTCCAATTAATAGGGATTTTTTTTGGAGTTAACTTTACAGTTTCCGCTCAAATGTTGGGAACCACATGCAAAACCCAGAAAATTAAACTGACTAGAAATGAAAGCGAAACTGATCAGTTGTTACATTGTTCAAAGGGAGTGAAATACAAATAATAAATAAATAAGCAAGGAGCATAAATTGTGAAGAAATAAAATTAGTTTGCAATTCTTTTCATTTTAATAATCTAATATGTTAATTACAGAGGTGGAGAAACTTTATATATCTTTAATTATCTGAATTTCAACTTGACAGTGTCTCTTTAAGATAGAGTAAGCTTTAGATGTTTGCACTTTTCATTATCACACTAACATTCATTGAAATATATGCATTTTTCCTTAGAGCACTCTTATTTTGCCCCGAGAAGTGCATATCTTTATATTAGTAGGATTTTGTTGCCTGACAGCCACTAAATGAGCATTTAAACACACAAATCTATGCCCAGCAGAATTAAGGACAATAAGAAGGAGTTTTTTCAGTGTACCAGGAATAAAGAGAATCCTAATAAAGGTAATGGTCCATTACTAGATAGAAATTGTAGAATTATCAACAACAGTGCATAAAAGGCAGAAGTGTTCAATGAATCATTCTATTCTGCATTTGTGGGGGGAAACAGATAACATAGTCATATCATATGATGATAACACTCTTTCCATTCTACTAGTATCTCAGGAGGATGTTAACTAGTAGCTACAAAAGTCAGACATTTTAAAATCAGCAGATCCAGATAATTTACGTATAAGATTTTTAAAAGAGCTGGCTGAGGAGTGTGCTGGACCACTAATGTTGATTTGCAGTAAGTCTTGGAACACTAAGGAAGTTCCAGAAGACTGGAAAAAAGCTAATGTCATGCCAATATTTAAAAAAGATAAATGGGATGACCTCGGTAATTATAGGCCTGTCAGTCTGATATTGATCCTGGGCCAGATAATGGAGCAGCTGCTTTGGAACTAAATTAAAAAAGAATTAAAGAAGGTTAGTATAATTAATGGTAATCAACATGGGTTTATGGAAAATAAATCCTGTCAAACTAACTTTTTTTTTTTTATGCGATTACAAGTTTGTTTGATAAAGGTGTTGATGTAATATACTAGATTTCTGTAAGGCATTTGACTTGATACCAAAACATTTTGATTTAAAATATTAAAGCAATATAAAATTAAGATGGCACACGTTACATGGATTAAAAGCTGGCTAACCAATATGTTTTAAAATGTAATTGTAAACACAGAATCCTCATCTAGTGGGTGTGTTTCAAGTGGGGTCCTTCAGCAATTGGTTCTTGGCCCTACACTATTCAACATTTTTATCAGAGGCCTAGAATAAAACATAAAATCATCACTGATAAACTTTGCAGATGATGCACAAGTTGAGGGAGTGGTAAATAATGAACAGAATGGATCACTGATACAGAGAAATCTATATCGCTTGGTAAGATAGGTATAAGCAAATAATGCGTGTTTAATATAGCTAAATATAAATGTATACATCTAGGAAAAAAGAACACAGGCCATGCTTACAGGATGGGGAATTCTAACCCGGGAAGCAGTGACTCCCAAAAAGATTTGGGGGTTGTGGTGGATAATCAGCTGAACATGAGCTCCCAGTGTGCAGCTGTGGCCACATAGGCTAATGCAATCCTCAGATGAATAGACAGGGGAATCTCAAGCAGGAGTAGTGAGGTTAGTTTTACTCTGTATCTGGCATTGGTGCGATTGCTGATGAAATACTGTGTCCAGTTCTGCTGTCCACAACTCCAGAAGGATGTTGATAAATTGGAGAGGGTTCAGAGAAGAGTCTTGAAAATGATTAAAAGATTAGAAAATCTGCCTTATAGTGATAGACTCTAAGGAGCTTAATCTGTTTAGATGGTTAATGGGTGACAATTACAGTGTCTAAGTACCTACATGGGGAACAAATATTTGATGCTGGCTCTTCAGTTTTCAAGTATATAAGCACCTTTTGCCCTTCTGAAGGCATGAAAAAATCTTATGAAAAACCCTGGGATGGCAACAGGCTGAAGGTTTGTATTTGGATTCATGACTTTCTATTTGGACATCTTCGTTTCAGACAGAGGTATTAATTGGAGCAGATTTCAACTCTCAATTACAAAAGATATGTGTAAAAATAACCAACGATAGAGAGGAATTGAAAAAAAAAGAAAATAGACCTGTACATTCATTTCCAGGATAGTGATTGAAGCTGCACTTCTTCAGTGGGAAAGGAGAGATGACAATGGCTTTCCCCATTTCCTGCCCTTCTCTTTGGTCCTTTACTGCTCTAATTGGTTCTCATGTAGGCACAGAACCTCAACTGGAGCTTGTTAAAGTGTATCATCACAATTAATCTGCCTCACAAGAAAAAAATTGGGAATGAAAGGGAGGGGATGGGGGGAAATGTAAATATTATGATGACTATTTAACATTTTTATTGTGATAACTCCTAAAAGTCAACAAGGTCAGGATGCGATTGTGCTAGACATTGTTCAAACACATAGTAGGTGACAATCCCTTCTCCAAAGAGCTTATAATTTAAAAGACAAAACAGAAGAGGTGGATGAACCAAACATGTATACCAGGGATATAAGAGAAAAACAGGGTAACCACCCAGAAAATAGGGTCCAATCCAGTTAAGGTCTTTAGACACTGCCACAATATAAATGTTAAATAATAATAACAACAATAGGATGTGTGCAATTCTTAGCCAATCAGGGCAGTGATCACAACTCTCCAGCTGCCTAGCCCTCATCAGATTGCTGTTGTCATTGTACATTATGTCAGAAGGAAAACTGGAGAAGGGAGAGGTGGTGGCTTTACAGATTTTGGTCTGCAGCTTTCCTCATTCATAAGAGGCAATGTGGGAGAGAAGCAGTGAAAGCGATGATACTTGCACACAAAAATTGCACCTTTTGTCCATGGATCTCACAGTGCTTTACAAAGATAGGCAAGTATTATCATCCCTGTTTAACAGTGGGAGAGATGGAGAACAGGGAGGTTAAAGGGGTTGAACAAGGTGAATCAGTGGCAGTGTGGGGAAATGGCATCCAGTCTTCTGCCCTCTAGTCTCCTGGTCTAGAGTCTAGACAACTAGATATCACTGTACAAATACAGAACAAGCCTGAATAAAAAAATTCTTTTTAATAAAATGATTCTCCTTTTTATTCTATCTACTCTGTCCTACAAATGGTCATTGAGCCTGGTATTCTCCAATTTCCACAGAATATAGCCATCAATCAAGATGAAAAATTTAATAATTTACCTATGTCCCAGTCCAACGAAGAAGTCCATATGGTCTTTAAGGGAAGAGAGAGTGGGGGTGGTTTAGCACTGTTACCATTTAAAACTAGCTTTAAATGAGCAAGCAGGTGCTGACATCATGGGACTGAATAATACCTCATGCAACCTGGGGGTGAAGTTGCTGCCACATCAAGAGCTGGCTGTGTGTGAATTGCTTGTCCAAAGTGAGAAGTGCAGAGTGACTAACTGGTGCCATTGTTATCAACTTTAATCAAATGAGGAAGACTTTTGGCACCTTAGAGACTAACCAGTTTATTTCAGCATAAGCTTTCAATGAAGCATCCAGTGAAGTGGGCTATAGCCCACGAAAGCTTACGCTGAAATAAACTGGTTAGTTTCTAAGGTGCCACAAGTCTTCCTCGTCTTATTAACTTTAATCAGGTATTCTTGGGAAGGCCGGGCAGGGATGACATGGTGAATTCATGGGGAGAAGACCTTCTCATCTGGTGGGTTATGTTCAAACCTTGGCTCAGATCACCAGCAGTGATGGATATATCACAAAGAGCTCAACATTCTGGTTTGATTCAGATGCATCTTAGGTCTGCAGCCCTGCCCTGAAAAACCTCCTGGTGAACATAACCCATGAGACTGCTGCTAATTTTGGTTCTTATCTTGTGCTGAGCTTCTTATATGGCCCCCTTTGCCATAGTAGCTGCACGCCCCCCAGCCATTAATGAAGTAAGTCTCAGAACCCCTTGGAAGGATGAAGAGAATTCGTACAACCCCCTTCTTTACAGATGGCACAGAAAATTTGTGACTTGCCCAATGTCAGGCAGCAAGCCTGTGGCAGAGACAGAAACCTAATCCTGTTTTCTTGAGTCCTAGTTCAGAGCTTAAACATAAGATCATCCTTCCTGTTATAGAAGCCAGGTTCAAATCCACAGGGAGACTGAAAAGTGCCCTTAGAATTAAATTGTAGAAATTGGAAAGGTTCTGTGAGGGTTTTTTTATTTATTCAGAATCAATTCTCTCATCCTTGGACACAAGTGAAAGTAAGTATTTTAGGTCTTTTTCCTATTTGTTCTGTATCCTTTGTCTGCCTGTCTGTCTTCATGAATGATGCTTGGGTACCACGTTCCCTGTGTTATCCCTTTCCAGACTACATAAAATCACAGGCTAATAAGCTCTATCCCCTTTTCTCCAGCTAGGCACTCTACCAAAGGAAATATTTGCAGAAAAACATGTGGGGAGTTAGTTGCTGCAGTTTGCACTGACGTAAATGCAAGTGACATAGCTAATACCTCAAATCCCCAAATTCATTTGCTGCCCTTAAGGAAGAGCAGCAATGGCCAGGATTTTCCCTTTTTATGTTTGGCCTGTGGCTTTTCTGTAAAGTCAGATGTTAGCAAGAGAGAACAGCTCAATTTTTCTCTGAGACTTAACAAATTTAGCAGGGCCTTCTGAGTCCCATTCTCCTCCCTGACCTGAAAGTCAGGATTTTGCATGACGTGAAGGAGTTAGAGAGAAATGAACACATGAAGAAATGAGCAGTTGTTCTCAAAGCCTAGAGGAGAAGGAGGAGGGAAGATTATAACCTCAGTTCCCTGTAAGTCATTCATTTAAGAAAAAAAATGCAGTACCACTCCATGCCATGTGTGAGAGACAGTGCAGCAGAGTCTGGTGCACAGGAAAATTGGCACGGGAAAGCTGTAAGGTTAGGACAAAAACAACAACACAGATTAATGGTGTGTGTATGCACATGCACACACACACCTGGGCCTTATTTCTTTCTCGGAGGCACCCAGGAGCAAACCTCACTGGCAAGGGGCTTCGTTAACCAACTACTTCCCCCAGAGCCATCCGCTTCCTGGATGCTCTGCAAAGAAACTGCCTCTCTTTGTCTCTCCCTTCATTCCCTGGCAGCGTGGGTGGCGGTTTGCGGAGGGAGGATTGGTTTTGATTAATATTAACGCTGTGTCTGTAGCTCTTTCCCGACCATTTTAGCAGGTGATTTCTCTTTCAGTCGGACATTGATCCGCTGAGACATATACGAGGGGGTGCAGATCGATATCGCAAGTGCAGGCACTGCGCGCCAAGCTCTTTCTATTTATCTCTCTTTTCATCTATTTATTTAATCTTCCGGCTGCCCTAATTCGTCACCCTGCAGCCTGTCAGATCTGGGGGTTTCGGTCAAGCGGCTTCTTAGGACCACTCTCACAGGCTCTCAGGCTGGCAAAATTGCCAAAGAAACAGTGTTATAATCAACCTGGCAGTCACTGTCTGTCTCTGAATATTATCATTCTAATCCTGTCTGTCAGGACTGCGCTGTTCAACACTTTCCCCCTTGCCCCCCCTCCCCCCGCTGCCATCCGCCCTGCTCCACTGCGCACACTTCTCTGTCGCAGCCTCTCTCCTTTACAGATTTGCTGTTCTCAACACTTGCTCTCCCTCCTACCAAATCTCCTTCACCATTGCACAACCCTCTGCTGTGCGTCCCCCCCTCCACACACTCCTCCTCCTCTAGCTGCATCTCTCCTCTACAGATCTGCTGTAATTGACATTTTCCATCTGACAGATTCTGTTTTCCCTTCCTGCAGTTGCTAAGGAAACAAGCCACAGGGCCCTCAGCCAGGGAGCGGTTAGCTGCCTTTAGAGGCTGCCTGTCCACATAAATGTCACTTTCGCTAATGAACGTTTGGGCAAAAAGTTAAAACCCTACCCAAAGAAAATGCAACACTAAGCCGAGTTAGTGTTAAATGAGGGGAAAACAAAAAGTGTCTTTGTAGAGCTGAACCTGTAACCTCCCAATGAAAGGTTTTGCTTTCCTACCCCAGCATGCCAAACAATTAAGCAACATGAGCTCAAGTACCCGACAGGTCTTCTGTTGCTTTCTTCCTTTGTGGAACAGGAAATTATCTTTCCTGAGCCAGCACTCTGCCCTTGTGGGGCTGCAGGAGGGCTGGCACCTCTGAGTTACCCCAAAAAAGGCACATTCCGGGTTGATCCTAAGTCCATAAAACTGGACAGCTGGCCATGTGTTCTGAGCACCTCTACAGATTTCCCAGGAGAGCTACCTCACAAAAGGTTCAGTCCTGGGAAAACCTGGACAAGTGGAAACCCTAGGTTCCAGTTAGGGAGACAGAAAGATGCTATAGATCACCCTGCCAATATTTAACCTGAAGCAAGTGGCTTTTTTGGACAGGCAAATAAATTAACATTAGTTTTATCATTCTCTACATCACAGCAAAGGACCAGAAAGTAGATCTAAGTCAAGCATGGACTGGTAAATCGTTCTGCTGAGTTACAAGTCTTCTCTCCATGTTACATTGTAGGGTATGTCATGGTCCAGCTACTGCATACATACTACAGGGTAGGATTCAGGTTGAATAGGGAACCTTATCATTGCTGTTTCTGGACTTGGGAATGCTATGCTTTGCAACCTTCATATTCTTTCCATGTCGATTGTTCTATTAAAATGGGACTTCCTACATTTTAAAAAAAGAAAAAATGAAGAAACAAGGAAATGTTACTGTTACGGTTGCAGAGTAGCTGAATCTCTCTTCCTCCCTGATCTTGCTGAAAGCACTTCCTCAGGTGTCAGGCCTCAGGCCTTTACATCTCCTGGTCTGAAATGCTGCCATTCTTTCACGGTTATGCCAGACTCTGTGTAACAACCATGCTCACCCAGCAGGTCCAACTGATTTCTGCACCTACAGTTCTTCCTTTTGGGAGTCAGTGACCAGTGGTGTATAGTGACCAGACAGTCTTCTTAAACCAAAACATTGTCTATTTTAACATTAGGAACAAAATATTTAGAGAAAAAAGATTTTAAATCAACAAAGAGTCTTACATGTTTACCTAAAGAGTCCTGTGAGGGTGACCTAGCAGGCCTAGCTTCTTCAGACACCCCAATAGGTTCCCCATGTCTTTTTCTCATGCCCTTGAACATCTCCCCCCTCCCTTGAGAGAGAGTCCCTTTTTAAACTGCTCTAGCCCTAGGCAGGCAGGTGTTCTTGGGCCTTTTCCTGTAATATGCAGTGTTGTAGCCATGCTAGTCCTAGGATATTAAATAGATGAGATAGGTGAAGTAATATCTTTTATTGGACCAACTTCTGTTGGTGAGTGTGAGGGAGCGGGGTGGGAGTATTGGGCCCTTTGAGGCCTCCTGCTGGAGGCCTTGCAATCCTATCACACCCTGCCCTAGAAAAGGAGCCGTGAAGTGGGTCCTCCAGGCCTGCCTAGAAAGACAGCAGGGAATCAGAGCCCAGCAGGTTCAATTGAAAAGAACTGTAAAGCCTGAACAGGTCAGTTGTTGGCTGGAACCTGGAGGAGGAGGAACGAATGGAAGACTGAGAAACTCAGCAGACAACAAGGCCTGGAAGAGAACCTGCTCAAGAAGGGTACAGATAGAGAACCCCCAAGGTGATGGGACCGATTGGGAAGCCGCCCAGGCAAAGCAGCAGTAACCATTAAAAGAAAGCCGTTGGTGGCTATAGGGTCCCTTGGTTGGGGCCTGGATTAGTAGGTGGGCCTAGGTCCTACCCACCGGCCACTGGAACAGTGGCCAAAGCCCCAAGAAGGAGACAAGAAGCACAAGAAAGGGACTGGGAGTTTAAACAGGCCAAGGACTGAAGATGCTGAAGAGGGTCAACCAACCATTTGTTGAGCTTTGTTACCCTGTAAAGGGTTTGTTCGTTCCTGTGTATTAACTGTGTGACTTAGCCAACGGGCTGAGCCACTGAAGCTCCACCCAATGAGGGCAATAGCCGATGGGGCACCATGAGTAGAGAGTAAGGGTATGCAGGTTTGCACCCAGCCAACAGGAGGTGCTCACAAGAGGTGAGTGCACCCCGTCACAGTGAGAGAGACAAACTTTTGAGCTCTTCTTCAGGTATGGGAAACTAATTCAAAGTGTCACTTACTCACTGTTAAATACAAGGTTTGAACAGATTGTTTCGCATCCAATATCTCTTAAGAGCCCTCAGGCATTTGCAGAGAAGTGGCTTATCTTGAGTCATTCATTCCTTCTTGTTTTTTCTTACAGACCCCTATTAAATGAAAACCAGTATAGTCATACAGTAAATGTCCCACTAACCTGGCAACTTACAGTATTCAGAAACTATTACAGAGCAGCTCCAATTCCACCACTGTCACCACATTCAGATATTTGCTAGGCAGCAGTAGAGTGCCCTGTGCCGCACAATGTGTGCAATCAATGCAAAAGTAGCCATTGCTTCATTTGAGACATAACTTTCTGTGTCATATAAAAGAAAGTAAGACTTCTTCACAGCTTTGCTTCCTTCTTCATAAACGTTTTGAGGTGCTCCATCTGTGTTTGTCTAGGTACTTATATGGCCCCCTTTACCATGATATCTGAGTGCCTGACAGGCCTCAGTGAATTTATCTTCATAGATAAAGTATCAATATCCTCATTTTACAGATAAGAAAATGGGGCACAGAAAGACTGTGACTTGTCCAAGGTCACACAGGAAATCTGTGGCAGAGCTTGGGAATGAACCTAAGAGTCCTGTGTCCCAATCTAGTACCTTAACTGCAAAACCATAATTCTTTATTCCTCCCCTTCAAATATGATACTGAAGGAGGCTAGACTCCTTTGAACACTGCCTGCCTCCATACAACCCTTCTCATATTCCACAACCTGCTCTGTTTGCAAACAGGAATTCCACACTTTGTTATGCTTGCACCTGCATGTCCAACACAGTCCTGAGACACTGAATGTTCAGTGGCCATTTTCTCTTCGTTTATATAAACACTCATATTCATTGCTAGTGGTATTGCAAAGATCCTAATTTTATTATTTAACATAATCTGGTGCATATTCACAAAGTACATCTTTAAACCCTTATCAAATCTGATTTTGATGGGACCACTGGAAAGTACATCTGCAAACTAAAGATTATGTGTCTGCCAAACGTCAAATTCCCGTCACCTTCTCCAAAGGTACTGGTGTTATTCAAAGAAAAGATTGCAAAATTATGTTCTTATCAGGAAAACTACATTATTTCACTTGTTCTGTGCTTGAAAATGGCTCAACCATTTTTCATGAAACTTTCAGGGGAAAAGAAATGTCTTTGAAGAAGGTACAAGTAATTGAAATTTAGTTGGGGAGGCAGTGTGATCCAGTGATAAGGCATGCAACTAAGAGTCAGGAGACTTGGGTTCCATTCTCAACTCAGCCACTGACCTTCTTTATGGCATTGGGCCAGTCACTTCATCTCTGTTCCTCCTATTTAGATTGTAAACTCTTCGCGGCAGGGGCTGTTGCTAAGTGTTTGTTCAGCATCTAGGTACTGCTGTAATATGAACTGTAACAAGAAAAATAAAATTTCACAATAGAAATGCTTAGGCAGCCTTAACTGTAAATGTTGCTCTGTGCATTACTTGTAATAAACCCATCCTTCTATCTTCACTTGATTCTAGAACTAAGCTTGATCCAAACTTTTGAGGGGAGGGTTCTTATCTAGTTTGTGGCTGGCACCAGAACTGGAACTGCAAAATGAGCCAGAAGAAAGGATAGTCTTGTGAGAGAGATCCTGCCCAATTTTGCACAGCCAGAGACATGCACAGTTCAGATATGCCTAGTGTCTGGTCTTCTGGATGCATATCCAAACCATACCTGAACACCAACCATATGTGCTCATTTACACTAAAGCCTTTTTATACCTCTTCTGGCCGTATAAAAGGGCCTTAAAATGGTATCAAATTACATTTGCACTGCTGCAATGGAATAAAGAGACCTTAGGTTAAGTGCATACATCTAGGAAAAAAGAATGTAGGACACCTTTAGAGGTGCGGGGACTCTATCCTGGGAAGCAATGACTGAAAAAGATTTGGGTGTCTTGGTGGGTCATCAGTTGAACATGAGCTCCCAGTGTGCAGCTGTAGCCAAAAGGGCTAATAAGATCCTGGGATGTATAAGCAGGGGAATCTTGAATAGGAGTAGAGAGGTTATTTTATCTCTATATTTGGCATTGATGCAACTGCTGCTGGAATACTGTGTCTAGTTCTGGGGTCCACAATTCAAGAAGAGTGTGTGGATAAATTGGAGAGCTTCAGAGAAGAGTCACAAGAATGATTAACGGATTAGGGAACATGCCTTCTGGTGGCAGACTCAAGGAGCTCAATCCATTAAGCTTAACAAATAAGAGGTTAAGAGGTGACTTGATTACAACCTTTAAGTACTTACATGGGGAACAAATATTTGATAATAGACTCTTCAATCTAGCAGAGAAAGGTATAATACAATCCAATGGCAGAAAATTGAAGCTAGACAAATTCTAGAAATAAGGTGTACATTTTTTTAACAGTGAGGGTAATTAACCATTAGAAAAAAATTATCCAGAGTCATGGTGGATTCTCCATCGCTGGCCATTTTTAAATCAAGACTGGGTGTTCTTCTAAAAGATCCATGCTGGGAATTATTGTGGGGCAGTTCTGTGGCTTGTGTTCTACACGAGATCAGACTAGATCATCACAATGGTGCCTTCTGGCCTTGGGATCTAGAAATGTATGTGATTGTAGCACAACTATCCATGCTGCTTTTAATCTAGCTAGCATGGGAAACCACAGAAGATGTGACAGCCTGGGCTTCTGCATGAGCAAGCAACCAGAATACGTGTCCAAGCCCCCAGAGGCTAGCCCATACTGAAGTCCTTGTCACCACATCTACAGTACTGTTGCTACTCATGCTAGATAAATTAAAGCTAGTCTCATAGGCGTGCGCAGCACTTTCATTAGGATGTGCACCCAGGGAATTTTATTTATTTATTTATTTTAAAGGCGCCACACTCTGGACTGAAAGCCCCTTTTTTTAAGACATTAGGGTGTGCCTGGGCGCACCCTGTGCACACGCCTATGGCTAGCCTGGATGTGCCTATATGCGACATTCACATCTTCACTTTCAGTATAGGCATACCCTTAGTGATGGGCAAGAGTCAAATGATTTGGAGGCTCATGTGACGTCTGATGGCTTAGCTGAACCTCTGGTCTTTGTGAGGTTGCCCTTGGAGCCTGTCCAGAAGTCTAATTTCCTTTCACTAATGCGTCCACCCCTGCTCACAGCCCCCTTTCTATTGCTTATGCTCTTTCTTACAATCACATACAATCAATAGGATCCTAGATTGCTTCCTTCCTAAGACTAGTCAAACAATTTTAATTATCAGGACTTGGGGATGGGCCTGCCTTTCAGAAGATTCTGCAACTGCCAGGTGAAACTCAGGGCTGTTCATGAGGCCTCATGAACTGAAATGCTGATTTGCTCAGTTCTAGAAATCCAAAGGGGTTAGCTTCGTAGGTGTCTGAAGTCAGTAAAATACTTTTGTGATAATCCTGAGCCCAAGTGTTGAATGCATCCTGAGAAGTAAGCCAGAGTGGGCCCAGTGGCTTTGTGAGGTGGGCCACCCAACTCGCTGTCACTTGTGACCTGAGTCAGATCTACAGAGGTTCAAGGCTTTTGCACATTGTGTGCACTGTTTGTTATGACTGCTCGAGAAGCACAAAGGCTGTGCTGGGGTTATTTAAGAGTGGAATAGCAGATACAGGCCAGGAATGAGGCTCATTGTGAGTAAAGAAGTGAAGGTGCAGTCTAGATGCCTACACAGTGCTTCCCTACATTGCGTGGCTCCAATTAATTCTTCATTCTTGTGAACTTTTGATTCCAACGGCCTAGGCCAGGTCCTGGCCCCCTTGCTGATCTCAGACCCCTATCTGAGACAAAGTCTGAGTTGCCATTATGACCTCATTATTTACTTACCCATAACGGTTACAGTTGGATGTTTCCTGAGTTTAGAACAAGAAATAACCATGTGTGACAAGGTGAATGCAATGCAGCCTAAAGAGTTCATAGGTCTTGACTAGTCTCATGGCTGCTGGGAGCAGAATATAAAAGGAAGGGGAAGATGTGTTAAGGGGAAAGGAAGCCTGGCTGGCAGGGCAAAGCCTTTGGGGAATCATTCCCAGTGATTTACATCTAATTTACTTCTGGGTTTTGTGATGTTTTTGTTTTTATTTTATTTTATTTTATTTATTGGTAGTTAGTGAACAAGCCCTGAGGAAAGGACTAAGGCTTGGAGCTTTATTTCTATTCCCTGGCTGGTGAAACCACCCAGCTTACAGCACGGAATTTGACATACCTTTGTGGGTAAATGTTGGCTTTTTAATGGCAATTACTGTATATGTTATACAAGGGTGAGGAACTGGTAAAATAACAGAGCATGAGAAATGTGCTTGAATGAGTATTAAAATGTGAACATAATGAGTGCAGTCAGTGTAATGCTCAGTCCTGAGGGACACGGGAGCTTTGGTGTGACTTATTTCTTTAAAAAAACCCAACCCTAACCCTCCCGCCTCCTGGGTATTATTTTCAAATTAATTACTCTCATTACATTAATTGTGTGAATGCCTCTTCCCTTCCACTCTCCCCAGCTCTGTTCAGTGGGTTAGAATATAACAGTGTTGCTAAAAATATAAAACCCAGGAATCATATAGCAACAATTAATCCAGTAAAAGAATGCAATTGCTGCACACCCTTTCCTTGTTTAACAGATAATAAATAACAATTAATAAATGAGCCACTGTTAGAACACTCCCTTCCCCCAAAAATAATGCTGATAAATTTCTCCGTCACTAGGGGTTGGAGAGCGTTGGCTGTTTAAAGGCAAACTGCAAATTACAAATTAAAATTGAGTTCTGCCTTGTAATATGGCTTGAATGCACCCCCCAGCCTCTGAACTAGGCATTGAAGGGCATTCAGCTCAGCATCCTTGTATGTTTTAATTTACCCAGTATATGATATTAGATTATAATCCCCTTAGGGTAGGTATCGCATGTTTTATACCTGTAAAGCGCTGGGCACACCTATGGCACTGTACACATATCTTTTACAAAATGCATTTGCCCTCCTGCTGTGAAATCCTGTGAAACCTCCTGGTTTGCATAAGTAGTCTTGAATGGATTGTTCTGTGACCATATTGATTCCAGGGGTTGCCTGGGAATTCTGATGATCAGCGATGCCATAGAAATATGACAAATCTGAATGTGCTCCGAGGATTTCACAGGGGAAATAGTGGAGGTGGGTGAGTACTTAAAAAAAAGAAATGTACACTCAAACTTTTTTTTGTGCTGAAGGTCTCCAGAGCCTGGTGCATGTTTCCAGACGTGACTCCATTTCCATTTAGTGTTGCATTCCATAGTGCTGCCTAGTGGCAGGATAGATGTAAAAGGCTATTAGGGCAGCCAGCCTGCCCCTAGCTAGGACAGGATTGTAGGATCGTTCCTTTCACTGTATTCTTCCATGCTTTATCTAGTCTAATTTGAGATAACTTGACCTGTGGAGTTCCCTCGCTTCCCTAGGAAGGCCATTCTATAGATCTCACCACCATGAGATTTTCTCTGCTATCTAACCTAAATCATCCTCTTCTTAATTTCATCCTATTACTTTCATTGGCTTTCCCATTTGGACCACTCTAAAAGTAAGAGTCCCTCTGCCCCTCCTTGCTGCTTTGGCGTTTACAGCTAGGATTTTTAACGGGAGCTAAGGGCCAAAATCCCATTTAAATGTAATGGGACATGAGCACCTAACTCCATTAGACTCCTTTGATAATCCCAGTCTAAAGCCTCCATTTCAAATGATTCGGCAGGATTCGCATCTTCAACATTTCACACAGTGCAGCTTGCACCCTGTGTTATCACCTTGAGCTGTCAGTCCATCAAAACAAATGCTCAGCATTCTCTATTCCCCCTGTGACGGGCTAGGGCCCTTTGGGATGTCACCTGATGTGCTAGGGTTTCACTGAGTCAGCCTATTCTGCCAGTCTGGGTCCCCTTTACCTGGCCATACTGGCTTAGGCTTGCAAGCCTCTTCCAGACAAGCACACAGGCAGGGCCACACCCAGCTGCACAGAGAGACAGAGATCCACTCTGGAAAGATTCAGCCTTAGGGTCTTGCTCCAACCCTCTGGTGCCCACTTCTTTTAAGGGGTACAAACCCAAAGTTATATGAAATTTGCCCCCTTCCTCAATGTGGAGGGAGATATGCATTACTTCTTGCCTCCCCCCACCAATTAAAAATTACATAAACTGGGTTATATTGTAATAAAAAAATAGGTTTATTAACTACAAAGGGTGAATTTTAAGTGACTATAAGCGATAACAGAGAGAACGAAGCAGATTACTAAGCAAATAAAACAAAGTATGCAAGCTAAACTCAATATACAGTAGACTCTCGATTATCCAGGATTGGGTTAACCAGGATGTGGATTAACCAGGATGTCAAAAAAAAAAATACGCGTAACTCGCTGGGTCGGCTCTGGCTTTGTTGCCGCCCCAAGCACACACACAAAAAAGCCCCACCAGGGAACAGGGCAGCCAGCGAATCAACACCCCCTCTCCCCGGTGCAGGGTGGCTGGTGAACCAACTCCCCCTCCCCATATTTCCTATGGATGGTGATTATCCAGGATTTTATTAACCAGAATTAAATTTTTCCCTATCATCCTGGATAATCTAGAGTCTACTGTACTTAAGAAACAAGTTTACAAAATGCTTCTCTGGGTTTGTTCTGAAAACTGCAGAGCCACATGCATTAGAATTACAGACAAGCCCTCCAGAAGTATAACTGCCACTAAGCCGCAGGAGTGCAACTGCACACTGAAATAATCCTTGGAATATTCTAAGAAGATTTTCACAGTAGTGTTTATTATCTAAATTCCAAGCTGCTCTTCTTAATGTCCTGGCTACTATATGAACAAAGAGAAGGGGAGCAAAAGTCTACTCTTTGCATCAGCACAAATTAAAGTAAGCGAAGGACTTACTTTGGCTTTACACCACGGTAACTGAGATCAGAATCTGGCTCAGTAAAACTGCTGTCCTATGGAATGAGACACAGCTGGCCTGATTCTGTGATGCTTTGCAACCCCGTTAGTCATTTACATTTGTGCAAAAGAAGTGCAAAATGCCATCATCAATGGAGGATTTTGTATTTTGCTCTTACCCTGCACAGGTATGTATGACAACACGAGGTGCAAGGCAGTGGAGAAGCAAACCCATTCCTCTTGCTTCTGAGTTTTGATTTCATTGGAATTACTCCTGATTTACCCCGCGGTGAGATCAGAGACTCTATTGCCTGTAACTAAAAAAGGGCATTCCTTTATATAGACATGAGGGTTGTAGTTTGTGAAGCTTGACGGATTTGTTTACAAGGGTTCATGCAACTCTTTCCTTTTGGTTTCAATTACTCCCTCAAGCTTCTTTTCAGAAATGCCCAATTACCACAATGTAAAACTTCATCAGACCACTGACTTTCTCCTGGTTCAGCATCAGAATCCTACAAAACAGCAAAACTCACATGATTTTAGTGCAAAACTATGAACTGTGTTTCAATCAGCTCCAATATGCCTAGGTTTGTGCGCCTTGGGAAGCTTTTGGTGAGCCTAGGCTGAGGTTACAACAAGAAACAGCACGTTTCATGTCATTCCAGCTTTGTAGTAGAAGCATGGCTCCTTAGCAGCCTAAGCTGAACTATTTATTGGGATAATTTGGAGAACGTGTAAGGATATATATATAAATATTGATGAATGGTAGTTTTGATCATATCTATAGCTTCTGCTTCCTTCCCAACTGAAAAAAGAAAGCTCAGAGGTGCACAGTGAAAATGGAGAAAAACAAAACAAAAATGATCCATGAAATAAATGAATCTTTTCTAACCTCAGGGATAAAAAAGCAAAAACCGTTCAGATTCCGTTTGAGTTTGGGGTGACATGGGCAGTGCTGCTCCTTGTGTTGTACCATTTCTGTGGCTAAATAGGTGTTGGTCTCCAGGCCCATCCATCCAGCACTTTTTCCAAACTCATAGATATCAATAAAAGACAGCTAGCAGCTGCAAACTATGATCCTGATTCAACTCCCATCCCAGACGACACAAATGGCCTCCACAGAAGTTAATGGGAATTTTGCTTGTGTCCTGTCTGAATGGAAAGAATTGGGCCCCAGGTAGCAAGCCGCAGATCTCTGGAACATTGCTATTTGGTGCATGTAGGAGACATTTACCCAGCATATCTGGCTTGTTGGCAGACCCCAGGAACGTCCCTGTGAGTTGCTGCTGTCTAATATTTGCACAGCTTTGAAGCTATAACAAGGCTGGTCTTAGGGGAGAAGTATGTTAGCTAATAAGGATGGCCCGTGTGGAGATTGCAGGGAGGATTTTTGTCATGACTTTGTGTGAGTTGCAGCTTCCTTTATTTACATGGAGAAGGGATGATGAAATTGAGGGGAACCTGATTCTCAAGCCATCCTGCCTCCCCTGTACTTGACTCAAAAGATTTAGAGAGAGAGCAGTGCAGTGAATAAGGTGTTTCTTTCCTGGGGTTGCTATTTAATTCAGTAACATAGGAGTTCAGAGTAGGATTTAATGTCATTGAGAATGATCATCCATCGCACATTGTTCCTGCAGATCCAGCTCTGTGATCACAAGAGCCTGCTGCAGGCTGTACTAAAAATAGGATGCAAACATCATTCCCTCCTCGCCAGCCAATCCGTTGTTGTGCTCGGTGTCATCTGGCTCGTATGCTGTAGCACTGAGGCTGTTGACAAGTTCTGACTAGCTGGAGAGGAGATTAGTTTTCTTCTGTTAGGGGAAGGAGATTTTTTCTCACCAGAAGTAAAATAAAATAAATGAATGTATATGTACACAGCTTTCAGGAAACAATAATGGCACAAAGCAAAATAGAGCGTAACGGGGGAGGGAAAGAGAGGTCATGTCAAATTTGGCCCCAAATCTAGCACTTTATTCTGCAATAGATAAACATCCCAGTGCTACTCAGACATATAGAAGTATGAGAGACCCTGACAGTAAAACTGATAGGTAATGGCTAAAGGTGATAATTGTTTCCCCTCTAATAACCTAAGGTGTTAGCCTTAGACCCTACAGTAATACAACTACTAATAATATTTACAATATAGGCAAGGATTTTTTATAAATACAGGGGGCAAGGTTTTCCAACGAGCTGCTTCCATTTAGGCATATATATGAAGTGGCCGGATTTGCAAAACTGCTCAGCGCTTGGCAGCTTCTATCAAGAACATCTGAAAAACTAGCCAACAGATTTTTAACTGGACGATATGCTTTTAGTACACAGTGCCAGGGATAGCTGAGTGTCAGCTTGTCTGCAGTAGAAATGGGAAAAAAACCACCCATTTGCTTATAATAGGAGTTGACTCAAAAATCTGATTTTTTATGGCTCCATAATTGTACTGTAGACAGTGCTTTTCAGAATATTTACAAGATATAGTCACTGCCACAGAATGCTTTTAATCTTAGGCAAATATGCTACAGGGCAGCACTTCAAGTGTGAGATCTTTTGCCAGAAATGGAAATCAAACCTTTTTTTGAGGTTCAAAAAAGTTAGGTTAATATTTATGTTTTACTGTTTTTCATTTTCACATCCTTCTGTGCTTCTGAGGTTGGGCTAGGAGTACAAGTGCCAAAATCCTGAGTTAGGAGCCTGTAATTACAAGATTCACATCCTGTATTTACAGACTTGTGACATTTGAATAGCTCAGATAAGCTCTGCATTAGAATCAAAACTTATGGCTGCGTAACCAAACTTTGGAACACGCTGAGTTTTTTGTGTCATTAAGTTGTAGTGCAAGTATTAGATCTGCTCTGTTTTGTAATACAATCCTGTCACCCTTTTTCCCACCCTACTTGTCAACTAGGTTATGAAATGGAGCAATAAGTCTATTGTTCTACTCATTCCTTAGGCTACTTCTCATCATATGCATTTATTTTATTGTAGATGTGCTTAAACTTTAGAAAGGTGCAGTATAAAAGGGGAATTTTCAGAAATGTTCCAAGGTGGCCTAATTCTGCTCCCACTGATGTCAAGGGTAAAACTTCCATTGACTTCAGTGGAAACAGAACTAGGCCAACACTGAGTGCTTTAGAAAATCCACCTTAAATCTAAATAAATACCTATACAAACCAGCAGAAACCAAGCAAGGTTTGTTGTCAGATTCCAGTGGAGTCCAAAAATTTAAAACAACGGCCGTTTGCAGAGTATGCCCACTTCATTTTGAATGGTCTCTTGCAGCATGTGTTAATTCCATATGCTTAACCAGTCATTCCACCTTGTATTTAGCTGAGATGCTCTGAATACCTTTCCCAGACCTGAAGAAGAACATGAAAGTCTCTTTCACCAACAGAAGTTGGTCCAAGAAATTTTCACAGGATCGTTGTCCAATTTAAAATCTGCAGTTTTCCTTCACACAATTTGTGTAAAGTCACACAAGAGGTCAATGGCAGAAATCCTTTAAGGTCATGAGCCAGATTTTCTGCTGCTGTAAATCCATTGACTTCAATGGACTGCACCAGTTTATGCCATCTGAAGATCCATATGCTGTTGCAGGATTTTGGTTGCTATTGAACCAAAAAAATAGGCCCCTTGTGGTACTAGAAATGGCTCAGAACCAAAACTGTAGGGGCAGGTTTGGATTTGTGATTTCACATCTGCATCTCCAACCCTAAAATTCAAAGAGGTTTGGATTCCAGGGTCTGGTTTGGGTCTCTTTCTCAGGACAATCTTTGTATAAAGATTTTCCATCAACTGGCAGGAGAGCTGTACAGCTCGTTTTTCAGTATTCACCACTGCTGCTGCTGGTGGTAGTTTTGATGCATAATTTCTTTTTGCTAAATTTTCAGCTTTGAGAAAAGAGGTTTTTAAAGTACCTTACTCCATCTCAACACTATTCATTTGATTTCCAGGAGACTCTAATTCTTGGGAAGGATTTAACAGCAAAGTTGTCCTTGATGCCTAAATCCCATCCTCAAAATGGTTAGGGCACCTATTTTTTACTGAATAGCTTTAAAGGCCACATATAAAAGGATGATGCAGTGGGCGCATCTGCAAATCCACACTGGGATGTGCAAACAGCCTTGGCGCACACAGATCCAAGTAACTGGAAGCTTAGCTGCCCAGCTGTGATGGCCATTAGCAGTGAGGCATTCAAATACAGCTGTTTGGTGGTATGCCAGATGTCTATTTATTTTTACAGCATCACTCATCATGCTCTCCTGTCAAATTTAGGTAGAAAGGGTGAAGTCTTTCATTTAAAAATATCTTCTTTGTCTGCCTTTTACCAATTGATTTATCACAACAAATGCTGGCTTGACTATTTGCAGCCTGGACTACAATGGAGAATTCAGATTCCTGTGTTATTTCCTGTTCACAATCCTTTCTTTGTCTATGTTGCCTCGGTTATATGTAGTGTTGTTGTAGCCATGTTAGTCCCAGGATATTAGAGAGACAAGGTGGGTGACATAATATCTTTTATTGGACCAGCTTTATTGGTCCAATAAAAGATATTACTTCACTCACCTTTTCTCTTACTTCAGTCAGGGTCTATGTACCTAATTACTTATTCAGCTGCATACCTTTCCATAACTACCCCTTTGAAAAACAAATAAGCAGTTGAAAACAAACACATTTATCTAGCAATTTAGTGGTGCTTTACAAACATAGATTAAGGCACATTCTCCCCTGCCCACGACTTTGCAGACTAGGTAAAACAAACACAAGACAACAGATCCTGGAAAGAAGAGTTGAAGTAGGGTGACCAGATGTCCCAATTTTATAAGGATAGTCCTGATTTTGGGGTCTTTTTCTTATATAGGCTCCTATTACCCACCACCGCCTATCCTGATTTTTCACAGTTGCTGTCTGGTCACCCTAGGTTGAAGGGAGTTGATGATGATGTCAAGGGAGGAGGGATTGCTTGAAGGGGTCTGTTTTGAAGGTGAGAGGATGAAAACTGGAAGTCTTTTCAGGCATTTGAGGGGGACAGGAAAAAGATTGTATATATATCCGGGCCAGATCCTTGGCTAGTGTGAATTGCCACAGTGCCATCAGCAACCTCAATTGAACTACACCTACTTACACCAGTTGAAGATTTGGTCCATACCTGTGCAGCATCCTAGATAATGTTAAAGCAGTTTGTGGGGTTGCTTGCTTGCTTTTTTTAAATGGCAAAAAAAAATTCTGTTTTCAGCTGTCCTAGTTTTGACTTCATTGATGCTTTCCAAAGTGCAAGGCGTTTCCTCTGCTAACTTCCCATTAATATCTCCCTTCTAATTCTCACATTCAAAGATGAAGCAAAAGTAATAACATTAATAATAATCTGACACTTTTTCAGAGAGTGAGAAATGTCAGGGAGGAGCAACAAAGGCAAGAGGTTGGAAATCGTAACCAGTCGGCACTTGGCATACAAAGGAGATGAGAGGCAGTTTCCAAGCATGGTATTTGCACTGAAAGGGAATCCGATATTTCTAAGATGTGTTTTCTTTCTAATAATGCCATTAATACACTGGTGATGAGGAGAGAGGAGAAGGAGATAGAGCATTTTGGCATTAACGTTGCTTTCTGTCGTTCATAACAATGTGCTAGTACTTCTAGGAGTATCTCTGAGCTTAAGAGGTGAAAGGTTAAGTAATCTTTCAAGAATAGTGTTAACTCTACAGAGCTATTTAATGCAAGCTAGGAATAATGCAAGACCATCAATTTAACCACACAATGGATGCATGGGATTGTAGTGTTTTCCCATTGATGTGGGGGTTTCAACTTTTTTTTTCCCCTTCTTTTCTTTTCCTTCTTCTTCTTCCACCTTCTTAGCTCAGCCAACCCAATTATAGTATTGGGTGGCTTGCTGGAGTTATGATGGTTCCTTATGCTGCCAGGATAAATGCTAGGCTGCTCCTAACAATGATGGCTTATGTTGTACTTCTTGCCTTTAAGCCTCTGGAGTACCAATGTGAATTCATGACACGCAGTACATGCGTGTGTGTGTGGACAGCAGAGGTGATTGCTTCTAGAAAGGCTTTTGTACATGAAAAGAGAAGCTCTACAAATCCTTTTGCACTTACCATTTTTTCCCGTTTAAAATATCACAATACAAAGAATCTTCTTTAACTCTTGGGCTGTGCATGTCTCTTCTCTCCTCCCTTCCCCCTTGCACAGTCTTGGTGTCTTGGAATAGACTTCAGGCATTAACAGCATTTGTCTGGAAGTGCAGTTCTGCGCAGTGTGTTTTGTGGGGCCCATAAGAAAGCTGCCAGGCATACTCCCTGTGTGGTATTGTGTCAGACCAAATTCTCATCCCTCAAATTTGATATCATGCTGTATGGAGTGGCTCACAACTGTGAACAGTGACTATCTCAGGGCAAACTGTCAGAAAACAAGGGCAGATACCCCAAACTGGCAGTATGTTCTGTAATTAGATTTCACCAAACCAGTAACTAATGTGAATTCCAGCATCACTGTTCCAGGCTTACCATGGAGTCACAGACAGTCCCCTTAGACCAGGGGTAGCCTTTCTGAGCCTGAGAAGGAGCCAGAATTTACCAATGAACATTGCCAAAGAGCCACAGTAATACATCAGCAGCCACTCATCCGCTACCCCCTTGAGTGCCTCCCGCCGACCAGCAGCCCCACCAGTCAGCGCCTCTCCCTCGCTCCCCACGCCTCCCAGAATCAGCTGTTTTGCAGTGCGCAGGAGGTTCTGGTGGGGAGGGGGTGGAGCGAGGGCATGGCAGGCTTGGGAGAAGGGATAGAGGCCTTGATGGAAGGGGTGGAGTGATGGCAGGGCCTGTGGCAGAGCCAGGGGTTGAGCAGTGAGCACCCCACAGCACGTTGGAAAGTTAGCCTCTGTAGCTCCAGCCTCAGAGTCATCGCATGTGCAAGGAGCCGCATATTAACCTCTGAAGAGCCATATGCAGCTCCAGAGCCACAGGCTGGCCACCCTTGCCTTAGACTGTCCACCTTGTCTTGCAGCCCAGACAAACTGAACTTTGTGATAAAAGGTTATTTAAACCAAAAATCACACTACATCAGATTATGTCTAGTCCCAAGAGACCAGTCACTTACTCCAATTGGTATTCCAGATCTTACACCAAAGACAAAGCTGGCAGCCAGTTCTGTAGTAAACTAAGGAAAGATTTGTTAGCTAAGAAAAAAGAATGAGAGTTACTGAGAAATTCAAGCAGGTAAAATATATTGTGACGGAGTCAGACCAGAAGGATATAGGAGAGTGCTGGAAGGCAGGTATATTAGTCTCAGGATGTGCAGGTCCCTGTTCCCTGGATAGCCAAACAAAGGCTACTCCAGGCCAATCAAGACACCTGGGGCCAATTAAGAACCTTCTAGAAAGGAGTAGAAACAGCTAGCCTAATTGGGACACCTGAAGCCAATCAGGGACTGGCTGAAACCAGATAAAAACCTCCCAGTTAGTCAGGTGGGTGTGGGTGTCAGGAGCTGTGAGAGGAAGTTGTGCTGTTGGTGAGACTGAGTGGTGGACAACATATCATACTGAAGGAAGGAGGCCCTGAGGTAAGGGTGAAGTGGGGTTTGAAGAAGCGGGGACTGCTGTGGGGAAGTAGCCCAGGGAATTGTATTGTGTTTTGTGCCTAAAAGGTCAGCCATCTTAGCTGATACTATTAGGGTCCCTGGGCTGGAGCCTGGAGTAGAGGGAGGGCCCGGGCTCCCCCCTTTTCCACCTTCCATACTGGCCTGTGATGAAGGTAACTCACTAGGTGGTGACTCTTGCCAATTATACTGAGAAAGGGAGGTCACTCTGGGGCCTAGATGAGTTTCTGAGGCCCCTAAATCTGCCAGGAAGCGCAGGACCCACAAGTACAGACTTGGAGCTTTGTCACAATATATATAGGTGAATCACAGTTTATAATTCCTGATGATGGCAGTGATGTAATAAACAGCCAGTTTCCATTTTCAAGATGCTTGGATCTCTGTGCATATCACTACTTTGCATCTGGTACACTTCCCTGTAAGAGTCCAAACACTTCAGAGATGCAGAATCTTTCTTTAAATCCATATTTATAGTCTCCTCACACAGAAAGCAAGCTGACAGTGTTAATACCCATGTGGGCTTTTCCTTTGATGACTGTGAGTGAAAAATGCACTTGGTCTTTTGACTTCTGACCACCATACATAATGGCCACTTGCTTTGAAATTATCATTTTCTGTTAAAGTTCTTATGTCCTTTATTAGCGTTTCACAAGATTTCTTTGAAGGGTTATTTAGTTACAGGGATATACACAATATAAATATCTACTATTACATTGTAACAGGTACAGAGAAGTGAAAACAATACAAGTAACATTCCACTAGTTTTCATGAAGTTTAAACACCTGAATACACTCTTACATTAACACTCATTTTGGTCTAAACTAATATACAAGTGAATTGGCCTGAATATGCTCTAGTATGACCTGGTCAGCTGGCGTGACAGCTGAAATGAATGAATGACCTGGAAACAGCTCTTCCCAACGTACGTCTCACCAGGTCTTTGAACCAACTGAAGTAGAAACCCTGCCATGACTTCCCTCTCCAAAGAGTCCATTTCATATTTTCTACAGGACCTTGGACGTGCTGGACAAAGGTTAGGGAGTTTTTGTGTTGCGTAGACGTCCAGGCAGAGTGGAAATGTTCAATGGAACTGAAAGTTCTTTCCATTAGTATCCAGGGGCCAGCCTTAAAACTTAAGCATCTAAGTTGAGGTCTCTGCATTCTGCATTTGGATGCTCAGATGGGCTCTTAGACACTCAGATACCTATTAAATATGCCTGAATTCTGTTATCTGATGGCCTAGATGCAGCTCTTAATTGTGCAATGTAGGGCCCAAGTTTGAGAATTGGTCTTTTCAACCTAGAGCTAGAGCCAGCAGCCGTCATTCACCATGGGACAAAATTCACCCCTGGGCCAGGAGTCCACACAAAGTCTATATACCACTTACATCTCATATAAACCCAGCAGTTTCAATGAGCATATAAAAACTGTAGGATTGGGCCTTGTGAGTATTAATTCCAGACTCCCAGCTATGTGGGACCAACTTGGGTAGCCAACATTGTATTTCAAAAATACGGGACTGTTTTCTTAGCAACCCTCCTCCTCATGATATTATTATTATTAATTATTATTTATTTTATTATTATTATTATCATCATCATTATTATCATTGTCATTATTATTATTGAAGAAGAAGAAGAAAACAACTCACCTACATTTACTAGGAATATTTCATGAGGCTTTTTGCAGCACTCAGCAACTCTTGATGATGTTGTACGTATTTTTTTTTAAAAAAAGGGACATCCTGTATAATAAGGAACTAGGCATAGGAATTGGGGCAATTGAATCTGGGGTCTATTAATTATTAGCCCCATCTGTGGAAAAGTGTGAATGAGGATTCAAAACTGAATTTTGCACTTGACCCCTATGTGCTGGATAAAAATCTGTTTCCAAGGCCATTTTGTTCCTTTTTTTTTCCTGCGTAGGCAGTAACAGTTCAAAAGCTAGAAGGGTACTTGAACTAGCCCCTTGTAAATGTTATGTGCCACCCCACTTCACTCTCATCATGTGGAACCCAAACCTACTGTATATCAATGGAATAGAAACTTCTAGATCCTCAATTTATAGTCAGGGAGGGTAAATGTTTCACAATTCCTGTACACCCAAAATAAAGGCCGGGGAGGAGCTGGGAGAAACCCTTTTAGCAAAGCCTGGTAGTTGCTAGCTCATAATGCATGCTGGCAGCTCGAGCTGCTTATGGTCATTATCTCTGTGGAGAGTGAAATAATGTTTCTAGTTGGGGGGACTCCTGTTCCAGGGACTTTGAATCATCAGACAGCCAGGACAGTGCAAGGATATTGGACGTATGCATTCAGCAAGTTAGTATCATTACCCTGTTTCCCATCTCTTGCAATCTTCTTCAAGTGCAGCACTCTGACCTTTGATCCAAATACAGCATGACACAATGCAGCACAGCTACATAAGCCATGGTACCACTTGTGGTGTTGCAAAGTCCTGTGCTAATAACAAAAGAAACTGGAATAACTTAAGTGTAGCAGAGCAACCAGGCAAGTATTAGCTGATTTATTGCTGAGTAATTTGGCACAGATGGACCGATTTTGATTTCTCTTATGTTTTCAGACAATCTTTTTTCTTTCATTATATTTCTTTCTTCAAAATAAAATAAAATCACTCCAAACATCAGTAAGTTATTAAGCTGCAGGGGTTTCCGAGTAACAGAGAGCTTTAGCAGCTTGAGAGTTTTATTGGCGGTCAGGGCCAGTGCAAGCGCTAGGCAACCTAGGCGGATGCCTATGGTGACGTTTTGGTGGCATTTCTGAGGAAGCTCTCATGGCCGCTTTGCACTTCCGGCTGCGTCCGCCAAAATGCTGCCGAACCGGATGGGGCCCATGCGAGCTGCCGCCGAACTGCCGCCGAACTGGATGGGGCCCATGCGAGCTGCTGCTGAAATGCCGCCGAAGCGGACAGGGCCCATGTGAGCTGCTGCTGAAATGTTGCTGCCGCTGCCTAGGGCAGCCAAAAAGCTTACACCAGCCATGTTGGCGGTTGTTGCTTTTTCAATTTTTCTGTTCCAAAATGCGGCGTAGACAGATAAATATTTATTCTGTGTCTCTCTCTCCTCTTCCTCATTGCACAGGAGCGATCTAGCAATTCCAATCCCAGTGAATTTTGGAATCGTGTCTTTCCCACAGGAAGTGCTGTAGCATGTTTCTCTCTCTCTCTCTCTCTCTCTCTCTCTCTCTCTCTCTCTCTCTCACACACACACACACACACACACACACACACACTCACACACTCACACACACACACACACACACACACACACACAGTCAAATACAATATTCTGGGGACAGAATCATAGGATTTACTTGGGAAGGAACTTCTGGGTTACCTAGCATGCAAATGCGGGATGTAGTCCCCAGATGGAGGAAATAACAGATGTTAGACTAACAATATTTTGCATTTACAAGTGAGCCTGAAATTTGTCTTCTCTCCACAAAATCCACACTTCTTAGTCTGTGGGTTGAGACACAGTGTGTAAAGGCAATAGTGGACTTGTGCTGGAGAATTAGGGTACAGATCCAGATTATAAGCAACAAAAATATATAATAGATGTGACTGGCAAAAATTGCAATGAGGTGGCATGCAGTGAGGAGAAGGTCAATTTGGCTAAGGGCACTGGTACAAAACACGACTCTTATGCAAAGTGCCACCATGTGAAAGAAACAGAACCAAAAGAAAACTTACCTGTTTAACTGTATGCTATACAGTGGATCTGCCTGGAAAAGATAAAGGTGTAAAACGCTGCTGGGCTTTCACCCTATAGCTCTAGGAGAACAGGGGGATTAAAAGTCGATGTTCATTTAGGGCAGTAAACTGATACATCACACTTGTTGCTGAGCCCAGCATTAGGCTCTGGTTTAATTCTTCATTTGTCTATATCCAAAAAACCAAAAAAAGGAAACGAGCTACAGATTAACGGCTTGTCTTTGTGGAGAGTTAGTGCTCTTTGATCTAGATCAAGTGCACTGCGGAACTTGAAGTGCCCAGTAGCAGCAGGATCCACGCAGCCAGGTAGTCTGCCTCAAGGTAGCGCGCTATGGATTCCCACCGCAGATTGACGTGTAGTAACTTTCCATATAGGCATGCCCTAAATAAGATTGCGGGGCTACATCTAGGGGTTGGGAGTAGTGTAAATTTCTCATAGTAATGGTAAAGTTCAAACTGAATGTTTAAGAGGTACATTTTCCAGCATCTCTCCATCCTCTCTTAGGAAACTAACCATCCCTGCCCAAATTGTACACAATCCTTCTTGCCTAAAATTAGGAGTGGATCTCTTTGCAGAGAGTAGCTTAGCTACTAGACAGGGCAGTTGCTAGCATCCATGTAAACTGTGAATGGCTAGGAAGAGAGCAGAAAATCCATGCATTGTCTGTGCTATTCAGTCACACCCCCTGAGAGTATGGTCTTGACAGTCACAAGCTAAGCAGGTTCAGACTTAGTCCCTCCCCTGTGGTACTGGTGAATCATCATAAATACACCCCTTCCTTCTGGGTCAATACAGAATTTATGCCCCAGTGTAATATTGGGAGGGGGTCACTGTGCTGTGGGAAATGTCCCTTTCCAGATGAGGTGTAAAACTGACCAAAATCTATGGCATTTTCACAACAGCAGGGGTGTTAGTCTCAGGATCCTGTACAAACTAATATTTTACTTTGCCAACCTCATACGCTGCCCTGACGTTTTCAACTTGGTCTGAAATTCTTGTCCTTTCCTGTCATATTGTGGGGTTGAGACCTGTTCTACCCCAGTGATAGCTGCATTTCAGCAGCACACTAAGCAGATTCCTATGTATATACACTCCTGGGGCTTTCCAGTTCCACCTATCCTGCAGAAAGGAGGTGGTGTTTTAACCACAGTTATCCAATTCACAATGTTGGTTAGAATCTCCCTTGTCCAGGAGGTGGGATTTTAAGGCCCTAGAGTTGCTCTATCTTTTTAAGTGCTTTGGGATCCTTTTGGAATGGAAAGCGCTGTTGAGATACGAGAGATGTGTGTCTGGAAAATGGGCCCACTGATCATGCTCTCTACAATGCTGCAAACTCAAAGGACTGTGCTACCTCTCTGAGACACATTGCTGTGCTGGCTGCTCTTGGAAACAGGAGGGAAAGGTTTTTGGTTCTCAAGCCTGATGGTGCCTAGGGATCTCAGGATTCCTTATACAGCCTTTTGGTGTCTTTAATCCCCTGATGCATCATCCTGCTGTAGCCCTTTCACACCCGATTCTAATGAGTGCAGAAAGCAATAAACTTAAATAATAGAGAGTGAAGTCTAATTGAATCTTGATCTTCACTTTGCAAGACCCTCTTTCACGGTATTGAAGCACATGCCGAGTGCTCCCTGACTCCACCTTGTTCTCCCTCATCAGCATGTCCTTGACAATGGGTGCTACCTTGGAAGGGCCTGTCCTGGGGCTTAAACAGTTTAAAGTAGATTAGGATTTTAGCTCTTCAGAGAATGATCTTCTTCTTCCCTCCTTGCCAGGGAGTGGTGGCGTGTCAGCCCGGTGTCCCTCAATAAGATAATGCTTTCGGCCCTTTAACAGACACAAGAGCAGGAACATGCAGGGATGGGGACTGAGGAATCCAAGTTTTGAAATAGACGTGAGGAGAGAGAGAGGTCATTTTCTCCATGGGCAGGGAGCCCAAAGAACCAGGCTATGCTGTTAAACCACAACTCTGAGTAGGTGGTGTCCTGCAGCGGAGTGCAACTCTGGAAGGATGCATGCCCTCCCCAGTCTGCACCACATGCGAAGTAATGACCACTGCCTTCCCCAGCCAGTGAGCCCTGCTGAGTGATGGGGGTGGGGCATTACCCTGCATCCATCCTTTTTCTGAGATGGCTTACATCCCAGAAGAGTACCAGTGGGATCAAGTCCTGCAGTCAAGAAACCACAGGAGCTGCATTTGTGTGGTTGGGTTCTGTGTGGGGCTGCGAGAAGTGGGAAGGCTCCTTGTGAGCTTCCTCTTGTGCATTTGTTCTGAAACCCAGTCCAGTTTGACCTTAAAGCTCCAAAAGGCTCAGAAAGGCAAAATTGCTGTGGCAGACTAGGGAAACTAGCAGATGATGTAATCTGCCCCATAATAACATTGTACACAGCCTGGCACACAAACACTCATTTTCCTAAGAAAAGGGAATATTCTCCAGGCTAATGGGGCTATTCCCTATTTCTTATTTTTAAAAAAATGCCATGGATCTTTTTGCTTCTATCTTCATAAACCACATGTGAGGCGTCTAAAGGACCTACTTTTAATGTCCGGTCTCAAAGCTAGGTTAGGGAGATACAGCCACTATCACTAATAAGATACCAAATGCATTTAAAATGTCCTTTTCCCTTTGAGCCTATCATTTGTAAAGATGAGACCCAGGTACAACATTTGGATCCAGATTTCATTCTGTCCATCCGATCCCAAAAACATAGGAGTGCTCCGTTCCAGGGATTTGGATGGAGCCCATCTGTAGTTATTTGTCCTTCTTGTTTCTCAGTGGCGGTCAAGCATGTGGTTGCTTAAAGTAATTTGGCTGGGAGTTCAGTTAGGTCTGGAGTAGATTGGGACAACTTGATTAGATTGAAAGCATCTCCCAGCCCCTCTGAAACTATCCCATCATTTGTCTGCTCTGTCAGCTGATTGCTTCTTCACAGTGAACCCCAAACAGATAATTATGCTGCCCATCTTTTCACTCCTTAGATCACATCAGCGGTAGATTTTATTATATAGCTGTTCGATTTAATTTAGAGAATGATGATCATGATACACATTGAGGAGGTTTCATCCAGCAATTTCAAACTGAGGCCCAACAATCTCAATAAACAAACATTTACTCTCTCAATGCCCCTTTGGCATGCTAATTAAGTGTTATATCCAGTTTATGGATGGGCAAACTGAGGCATAGACGTTAAGGACATAACTTTGTTCTCTGATGTTGTTTTTATACCAGTGGCACTCTCATAGCTATGGAGTTACTGCTGATTTGCACCAGTATAGCTGAGAGAAGAATCATGCACTGAATGAATTTTCCAAAGTTACACAGTGAGTCACTGGCATAGGCAGGAATAGAACCCAGGAGTCCTTATTTCCAATCCCCTGCTCTGACTGCTGGACATTGTCTCTTATTTATTTATTTTATTTTATTTGCAAGAGCTAACCTGATAGTCTATATCTCAATCTTTTGATTAGTGTCTGGTGGTGTTTTGTTTTATCACTCTGGCTTGTCTCTGTATCTCTTTGTAGTAGAACGATTCATACCTGGAAGAGTGACGAGGTGAAAATTAACTCCAGAAGTTTCAAAAGAATGGCGCACTATTAAGATTGTTTCCATTGCAATGGCTGGATTAATCACCACTAAAAAAGAAAAGGAAAGAAAGAATTGCGTTGTGGCTCCTGGTGACTCATGGAAGTTATCATTATCGTAAGAAGCTAGCATAGCCTATAGCAGCTGTGAGACAGAAGTTAATTCAGTTACTTCTTTTGTGTGTGTTAGACCCTTATAAAGTCTGCCTTGCTTTGTAAACTTTCCAGCACTTTTATACATCACTGCTCTGAACTCTCCAGGGATTTTTTTGCAAGAAAAATGTATCTTGGTCAGCACATTTTTATGTATTTCTTTAATCTTCCTGTACTGTAACGAGGACCTGATGGGCGTGGCCTTCTTTTCTCCCATTTCTATTTATCTAACAGCCTCTGGGCCTAACCCAAAGACCATTGAAGTTCATGGAAAGACTCCTGGTCCAGTGGACTTAGGATCAGCCCCTTTGTGAAGCAGTATCTGGGTCTTATTAAAACTTCACTAGTATTACTTGGGGTCAAAGGGCTTTCATGTAGGGCCAGACACCCCAAGCGAAAGCTTCAGTTTACACCCCTATTGCTCCAGTGCCTGGCATACCTTGTTTTGTCTCCTGTTATGGTATTCTGGGAATTCCAGGTGTATCCAGTTTCATATCCTTTACTAACAGATTCCTTTTATGAGCACCGGGCACATGCAGGGATATTGCAGAGCAGAGGAAGAGGCAGATGCTATCAGTGCTCCGTAACTGCCAGCTGCTGATGCACATGAAAGCCCTTCAATTCCCTGTCTAACACAGGGCAAATGGAGTGTGATGTACAATTTATCTCAGATGACCAGGCTCGTGGCTGGCATCTTGGTTCAGATGTGCACTATACCTGCCACCGTGACAGCCTGATGGCCACTTGGTATCATAATAGGATTTCCTCCATGTCTATAAACTGTTATCCTAAATATCATCCCAAATCCTTTGATGCCTGGTGACAACTGTCTCGTTAAGTCTTTTTCTGAATAAAGATGTATGAATTCAAATCATAGGGATTTCCATGTATATTGAGTACAGTTGGGTTATATTTTATGTGTCTTTTTATAATAATGATGCCATTAGATCTTATTCTAACAATGAAAGGACTCAAACCAGACAGGGGACTCACTTTAGCTGTGTTATAAATAATGCTGGCAAGCTGTTTGGGATTATCAGCAAAAGAACTTGTTAGCCTCTTGGAGAACAGATGCTTAATTAGAGTTGGGTGACACAGATGCGCCCCTATTAAGAGGAAAGCACCTGTTACGGCCTTGGAAAATAGCTGGCACCAATTGGTATGGTTTTTACCATCTTACCCTTGTGCACAAATCCTCATCCTCAGGTGACGGGGTCTAATTCTACCTTCATTTGTGCCAGTGTACATCGGGAGTAATGCCACTGAAGTTAATTATGTAAAATGGAGATCAGAGTCAGACCTCACATTTTATATTTCCAAATCTCACTTGTTGTTTTGGAAATCACCTTCACCAAACAGTGCCCTTCAGCAGGGTTTCAGTGTTCAATGAGACAATGGACATTCAGATAATAGCATTCTGAGCATGATGAAATCAAGGAAAGGGAATCCTCTTAGGAGAGGAAACCTGGGACATATTTGCAGATTAAATGATAAAACCATTTTCTTCAGTCCTATTTTGACTTCTGATAAAGGGCGGTGAGAGGCAAAGCTCAACGTCCCAATTTGCCAAAATTTTGGATGATTTGACTTGGGGCTGGGGGTTTGGGTTGACCAATGTAAGATAGGCAGGAGATATCTTCAGGGGCATTTGGATCAGGAGATTTGGCCTAGAGATTTCATTCCAGGAGGCGGCAATTAGTGGTTTGTCACAGTTGGGAGGCGGGTGGTCTGACTTAGTGGTCAGAGTAGGAACTGGGAGCGGGGAGACAGTCTGGGTCTGGATACCAGGACACCAGAAACTGACAAAGGGCAGACCAGAGACTTATGTCAGGAGACAGGTTACAACGAGATCAGAGATTAAGACAGGTCGTAGGCCCAAGGTCAAAAGGTAGGCAGGGTCAAGATAGCAGAAGGTCAAAGTCAAGGAGCAGATAGCACAGAGGAGACAGTCCTAAGCACAGACAGTGTCCTGTTCTTCTGCATGGTTTGACTAGAAGCAGGGAACCAGTGTGAACACTGAGAGTTTCACCAGTCAGAGCCCAGGACTGGAGTCCTCTGCCAAAGTTGAGTTTCCAGTTCTGGTGACTGCACAGGTCAGTGGATGGTGAGTCAGAACATGCTGGCTCCTAAGAGCCGTGGGGACTGAGGTTTGAAACCTCTGGCCCCTGGTGTGGTTATAACAAGGTTCTGGGAGTCAGGACTCCAGACTTCCACTTCTGGGTCTGCAATCGACCTTCTGCCTGACCTTGGGTAAATAACTCCCTTGAGTTATTGAACACCATCTGAGAGATACTGACTGCTTTCAGCTCCTGTGGATTTCCAGCTCAGACCTCTGTGTTTGAGCACCCTCGTTGAAGCATCTGTGGCCTGAACTCAGAAATAATGAGCCACTGGAGCTCCCATCAGCTTCATTCAGAGCTGTGCATGTTCTACATGGCTGAAAATCATGCCCTCGGTATCTCAGGATGGACATCCCAAAACTGAGACCCCCAAACATAGAGACCAGTTTTAAAAAATGTGGCCTGTGGCATCTCCCTTTGGATGCCGAGGATCCTGAAATTTCCCCTTGAAAGAGTATCTGACCCGTGGCATCATTAACCATCCAGGAGTCTGTATTGGGGCTCAATGCTGTTCCCATTGAAGTCCATGGGAGGTCTGAGATTGTCTTTACTGAGAACAAGATGAGGCTCATCTGGAAGTGTAGCATTGTTTTTATTTGTGTGTGTATAGATATATGTGTATATTATTGTATGGTGGTTTGTGTAGCATTAGGGATGTCAAACAAGGGTCTGTTGTACTAGGCGCAGTCTAAACAAGTAACAGAAAAGACTGTTCCTGGTGCAGAGAGTTTACAATGTAGTTTCCTGGCAGGATGCTACAGGTGGATAAAACAGATACCTGGGGGTATGGGTAGAATCAGGAGAACAGGGTAACAACAAAATAAGTAAGTTTTGCTCAATAAACAGAAGGTCACTTGCCTAGGCATAAACGGAGAGTAATAAATATGGCTGCATCCTATCTTTGTAGCTAGACTAGATATCAGTGTGTTTTTAGAACCATGTTAGTCCATCCAATTTCTCTTTTATACGGCTCTTTTTATTTAAAAACTGAATAAAGATTATTTTATTCCCCTCCTCACCCACACCCCATACCAAAAGATCCATCCATCCAAACTGTCTGGAAGAGCTGTGCTCCTAGTGTAGGGTTAACAATTACAGAAGTGCCTAAATCCCATTTTCAAAAGTGACTTAGATTATGTTTACACTGTAGTCTCAGATGTGAGCCCAAACCCCACTCCCCTACACACACAAATCTATCTGACTTGGGTCAGCAAACACTCAGGACCTAGGTATAGGACCCTGCTGTGGGGAAGAGGGGATCTGAGACTCAGATCTGAGCCCTGTCATTTTGCATTGTGGATGTATGCAGACCCGAGTCAGAAGGTCTATGTAGTGAGGCATGGACACGTTAGCATGATTCTGACACCCAGGTCTAGCAATTGTAAACCCAGTTTTAGAATGCAGTGTGAAACTTCAAGCATGAACGTGGAAACACCATGTCCACAAGCGCAGGTCCCACAGACCCAGATTTACAATGTAGTAAATTGGCACTCAAGAGCCTAAATCATATTGAAAGTCAATGAGATTTAGGCTCCAAAGTCATTTAGGCATTTTTGAAAATTGTACCATATGTCTTACTGCCTTTTGTGGAATAACTTGACAAACCTAATTACTCATCCTCGCTCTCCAATTTCACAAAGACCTCTGTTCAGTATCAGGGAGTGTGTCTTGGATCACTAGTGAGCAAGCTGGAAATGAAAAAATGAAGAAGTCAAAATCCTTTTGTCCACATATACTCCAAAACTAGAGCTTTATCAACCATAAAAAAATAAAATCCAAACATCTTTACAGGAGTTTATCGTACAAATTACCCTATTAAAACTCTAATATTTTCCATGTTTATAAAATGAAAAACATGACTAGTTTATTAAGTGAAGGTAAGACAAAGTGCTCAGTAATGAGTTATCTTCAGAATATATTTTCTCCGGGCTGTTGTTGCTGCTTTAACTTATCACAGAAATCGTTATTCTGATCAGAATTGAAGTGGGTGGCATGGTTTTCTGGGCATTTATTTTGTTTAAAAATGAATGAATCTCTCTCATAAAAACAAAACAAAAAAGGAGGATAATTAGCATGCAATAGTTAATGGGTAATTTTTAAGCAAATGAGCAGAGTTCAAACTTGCTTCTGAATTATATTTGCATTATCTGAACTTATTATTTTTTGCTGTAGTGGAAATGAGTTTTTCCCACCAATTATTCTTTTAATGGAGGAATCTTCCCACTGAAGCTAATGGACAATGATTTGCTGATAATTTTCATTTATTTTTGGCTGGCCGCAGGTCAGGTTTTGTTACAGTACAATGTTCCTGGCATTAGCCAGATTCAGGAAAAACTGAACGGATGATTATATGCTTTTATGGACTTCATGAATATTCTATTACCTCTTTTTGACCAACTGGCTACTCAAAATTCAGGGCCGTGGGAATGTCCCAGTTGGAAGTAGATATTGATGATGGAGCCGGATATTTTCTTTGATGCTGTCTTGTTTATTTGTAAGGAATATACAAAGTTCTTGTGATGGGGTGTATTCAGCCTTTGTGGCTTCCTGCTTGGGGCGCCTTGGTCCTATTACACCCCAATTCAGGAAGCAGCAAGCTGAGAGAAAAAGGGGGTTCATTTGGACTTTGTAACTTGGCTGGAGTCTTAAGAAAAGAAAACTAAATGGGAACCTGAAAAGTCTTCAGATATGATAAGAACATATGGGGTCCTTCTAACCCAGTATCCTGTCTTCTGACAGTGGCCAGTCCCAGATGTTTCAGAGGGATGAACAGGATAGGAAAATTATTGAGTGATCCATCCCGAATCATCCAATCCCAGCTTCTGGCAGTCAGTGGCTTGGGGACATCCAGAGCATGGGGTTTATTAAGGCTGATACTGTAGATAAATCTCTGTATTAAGCATCTTCACATAACTTTCATATGTTTTTTTTTTGCTAGGAGTAGAATAAGATCTCCCCCACCTTTGTAAACAATTGCCCTGTTGAATGAATGGGGTGTGAATGAGTAAGGTGTGGAAGGCAAGCACCTCCAGACAGCTGCAACAGTTGGAGGGGGGATGGAAGCCAGACCCAAGAAAAACTTGTCAAGTGGGCGCACTAAAGAAGATCAGACATATTGACTGCCTGGGGGGTTAGAAGCGAGCACGTTCTTTTGAAAACACCCTCTTTGAAAATAAATATGGCAGCATTAAGACAACACCCAGAAGGAAGCAGCACAAAGGACCAATGGACACAGACACATATTTTGTATCTGGTGTAGATTTGCATGAGAAGGAAGCTGCTATAAATGTGAGGTGTCTTGCAAAGGACCCGGGTCTCATCCTGTCAACATCAGAGCATCGATACGGATCAGCAGAAACCTGACTCCACCCTTCCCCCCAGCTAACTCACCTGGCCTGTGAAGTTAAGGGGAGCAACTAGTTGGTAACTAGGGTGACCAGACAGGAAGTGTGAAAAATTGGGACGGGGATGGGGAGTAATAGGAACCTGTATAAGAAAAGACCCAAAAATCAGCATTGTCCCTATAAAATCAGGACATCTGGTCACCGTATTGGTAACAACAACAAGACAGAGTGTACCTGTGTGTGTGTATGTGAGTGCATGAGTGTAATATATCTCATATGCATATGATACAGTGTTGATTGATACATGTATTACCAATAAATGTGGTGCTTTGCCTTATTCCCCCTGAAAAGATCCTGTGCAGTACTTTAAGTACAACAATACAAAGAGAACTGTGATCAATTGTCCTCCATGTCCACTGAAGGTAGGACAAAAAATAATAGGCTTAACGTGCAGCAGTGGAGACGTAGGTTAGTTATTAGGAAGAACTTTCTAACTACAAGGGTATTACACTCTGGAAAAGGCTTCTAAGGGAAATTGTGGAATCCCCATCACTGGAGATTTTTAAGAATAGGTTGGATAAACACCTGGCAGGAATGGTCTAGGTTTACCTGTCTCAGTGTGGGGGCCTGGACTTGATGACCTTTCAAGGTTCCTTCTAGCTCTACATTTCTATTATTCACTGATTTTTTTCTTTTTTTACTCAATATCATTAAATTTTAGTCTATAAACCAGATTCTATTCTCATTTATGCCACTACAGACTAAGAATAACTTTTCGGGTTACTCTGCATTGAGACCAGTGTATTTTCAAAGGCACAAATAGCAGTTCAGTGCTTAACACCTATTGACTTTTTCTGCAAGCTAGACACTGAACAGCTATTTGTGCCTCTGAAAAATCTCCCCTTCATCTTTAACACAATCTGCTTTTCTTTTAGCCCTGTCTCCTTGCAGGCCTCTTGTAAGTGGGTTCTAACCCATGAAAGCTTACGCCCAAGTAAAGCTGTTAGTCTCTACGGTGCCACAAGGACTCCTCATTGTTTTTGCTGATACAGACTAACATGGCTACCACTTTGAAAGCTCTCCCACATACACGTAACGATTAAATATGGCCAAATTATGTTGTCAGCTTTAGCACAGCTCACAGACAGGTAAGCTTTACTCTGTTGACTTGAAAGTGTATAAATAGCAGAATAGTTCAGGCAAAGTTATTTTTATCCATTCTCTTTACATCAAAAGAGAGTCCATTCAAACAGTAGTAACCATCCTAAAAACTTTATCTGATCTGAGAGGTGGGAGTTTAGCTGATGTTTCCCCTAAGGTAGGGACACATAATAAGTGTGATAAACAGGAGGGTTGGAAAAAGATGATCTTTATTTCCTGGCCTTGGTCACCAGATATGGACCAGTATTATAAAAAGTGAACACCTCTGTCCATAAAGCTGTAAATAGAACAAGGAAGTTGTGTTGTTCCTTCAGATGAAGGCACAGAGTGGTGCAATCCTGGAAACAGGATGATGTTTGGAAGAATATGGAGTCAAGGGAAAAAATAATTGTCAAGGGAGGGTCTGGGAAAATGGTTTTTATGCTAGCGAAAATGGAAGTGGGATCCCTAGGCCATTGAATCCTCAAACTAACAAGCCTGCAGCTGGGGCAGTCATCACATTTCTGTCCTGCACAGTGGAGTGGGTGCCTTTCTTACTCTCCTCTCTCTGCTGTAAGGGCTGTTTGCGCCCCAAAGTCTGAGACCAACACAAAAAGGCTCTGCTATCTTCAGAGCTTGGAGCAAGTTGCAGAATGGCACTTGATCCAAAACAAGTTGAAATAATATTGCTCTGTGTGTGTGCTGTGTGTGTGTGCGTGCCTGCGTCTCGCTCATTCTCTCTCTCTGCCTCTCATCCCCAGGGACTCTTCTAGCCTGTGAACTACAACGCAAGAGTAACAATCATGATTTCATATCAGGAGACTATAAAGAACAAGCTGGGCTTTGTCGTGCGGCGAAACTGCCCTTTACCACAAGATCATGCTCTTTACAATGGTTATAATTGTCTTCATGCTAAGACAGTAGCAAATGGCTACCAGTTTTCCAAGGATCTTTTATCCTCGGTACCTGTTTTCATTTATGCTTTCAAAGACACTTGAGTGTAGCAATACCTAAATATCTTTCAAAATCTAGGCCAGAGATTTCCAGTTTTAATGCTGTGTCTAGAGAGGAGCTGAGCACCCACGACTGCAAGGGTTTGAGCCTATTAATGACTATATTGATCATAGCTGTCACCGTAACCCCTGGTAGGACAAACTGATCTGCACGATGATGAAACTGGGCAAATCTACCTGACCTCTGAGCCTCTGTTTGATCCGAGTGAGATTAGGATATTGTGTACTGTATCACTATTGGGGCCAGTGATGGGAAAATGGGAAAGACTAGTGGAAGATCTCTACCAACAAAGTGGAAGCTTTGGGCTTTTGCTTTGGAGTAAAGATGCTGATAAATCCCATCCACTCCACAGTGCACTGGCTGGCACCTCCATTTTGGTACTCAAGTCCTGGATGACTTGTTTAAACAGAGGAGTGGTGGAAGATGCCATGTTTCACAACTAAAGTTCATTAAAGGATGATTCTCAGCTAAACAGCTATCTATCTAAGGGATATATGGCCCCTGTTAGCACAGTATTTGAGTTCCTCACAATATGTAATATATTTATTATCTTCACAGCACCCTTGTGAGGTTGGGAAATGCTACTATCCTTATTTTACAGGTGGACAACAGATTTTCAGATGCACATAGGCACCTAGTAGGATTTTTAAAAGTGCCCAAGTAGGTTAGGTGCCTGGCTTTCAATGGGAGTTCCTCCTAGACATGCAGCTGCCTTTATAAATCTGGTCCTGAGAAACTAAGTGATTTTCCCAAAATGTCTGTGGCAGAGCAAAGAATTGAAGTCAAGTCTCCTATTTCCCAGGCTAGCACCCAAAACACTAACCCACCCTTCCTACATTTTCCTTTAAATAAATTAGCAATTCAAATATATATATTGGAACTCCTGTTGCTATTGGTCCAGAGCTACTGAAAGAGTCCTTGTCCCAGAGCACAAGAGAGGGCTTCCAAGAGGATTAATCTTTTCCCTACTGATATGTTTTGAGGACTCCCAACTTAATAGACTTGCTCATTTGGCTACTTTACTGCAACTGCTAGAGCAGCACTTAGACCAGATGTATACTGGCAGGAAACTGGTCAGGAGCGATTAAAAGTCAACATGGAATCAAACCAACAAGATCAAGGCAAATTGCAGTAGCATGTTTTGTTACATCTGCTTAATAAAGAACTTCTGAGGCTTAATTACTGTTTGTGAAGCAGTTTGAGATCCTCAGGTAGAAGGTGTTATATATAGTACACATAAGTAGATACAGAAAAACCTCACAAAAAGAAATGTTTCTTGTTTAATTTCCATTTAATTTTTCTCCTTTGATGCTCTCTCAGAATCTTGAAAGTAACATTTTTATCATCAGTTTTTGTCCATTTCCATTTAGCATATGGATCTTATTAGGAAAAGATTGTTATGATCCAGAGTATTTCCTCAATAATAATAATAAATAATAAATGAAATTAGTCTAATTGATGCTGTCCCTAATGAGAGACGAGAGATGTCTTTGCTCGAGCAGGTAATCACACCCTAACTGACAAACTCATGGCCCTATCTTGAAAAGTTAGAACTTCAGATTTTGCAACAGAAAACCAAAAAACCCACCGCAAAACAAAAACAAATAAATTTTTTAAATGTACATTAATCATCAAAGTACTAAAAGGATTTGCCAATAAAATGGGATAAATACTTGCATTTGTTAATCCTGGTGACAGCAATAAAGAGAAAATAAAAACTGGTTAAACTGTAAATTGTTGAGATGCTTCTCTTGTGCCTCACACCACCCTCTTTGGAAATTTGCCAGTTGCTTTATGGAATCTCTAAGTAGCATCATCCATTGTTGCCAATCCACCATCAATAAAACAAGGAGGTTTATTTAATATATTATAAAAACCAACACCCTTTCTGTCTCTCTCTTTTTTAAATGATAAATTCATAAAGATTTTGGAGATATCTTAATACCTGTCATGTCATCAGTTTAATAGCCTAAAGCCCACCTGCTGTATGAGAATGAGATCACTACAAATTAGGCTTCTAACAAATGACTGTACCAATCATTGGTCAGTGAACCCCTCATCATAAGAGGGGAAGAAACTGAGCTGATGCATGTGTGGAAAAGGAGCTCAATTTAATAGATACCCTTGCCATTTGGGCTTAAAATGACCAAACATTAGCAAATAAGCCAGAAATTGATCTAAATAGAAAACAGGAGATGCACACCAAGCTCTTAACAGCAGCTCCGTCAGTCCCATCTTTGGCTGCGTGTTTTCAGGAAATAGTTCTGAGCAGGGGGATCAGGGGCCTTACAAGACAGAATATACAGAACATATATTCATCTCATTGTGGCTACAGGACATTATAAGACTCACCAAAGCCAGACAAACCTTCCACTTTATAACCTAGAAGACACCAAACTCTCCTGGTTTCTGTGTTTCATTATAAACTTGGAATCTATTCTATGGTCCTTGAAAGTTTCATGCTAAGGTTCATAACAGGGTCCAGTATCAAGCAGAGAATTTACTGAATCAAAACCCTGCATGTAAATACCCTTGAACTGTGGTGAAGTTCTGATCCTGATACCATGCTTGCAATTGTCTCTTAACTTTATAATGGGCCAAATCAAACTGTGAGGAAGTTTGGATCCAGATTTGAATATGGTAGCTTTGTTCCATCTCTAAATTTAGGCCTACTGAGGCCAATTGATGGGTTTGCTTCATGAAACTTCACAGTCTGATTTAGATTCAGATCGAGTTTGTGCATACCTTACAGTCAAGCCATGAAGACCCAGGTGAACTGAAACCAGAGAAAAGGATCTCACAGCCCACTGTGAGCTGAGTTTTACACAGTACAAACAGTAAATTTTTTCATTACAGAAATCTAACTTTACAGAGTGAGACTATAAGACATTTGTGTAGATCTGGTCTCAGAGCTGGGAACTGGAAAACCAGTTCATTTAAAATACAAATAGTTTCCTTCTCCCCCTCCATTCCCCACCAGTCCCTAAAACTTCTCTTATTTGTAGAATTGAATTTGAACCAGTCTTGAAAATGTGGAATGATCTGATAACTTTTTAGTTCCATTGTTACGCCTCTCCACTTAGGGTGGTTTTAGGTAGGATAAGAACAGAAAGTGCTCAGGTACTGTGAGAGGAGATATTCTCTCCACATTGCCAACCAGAATTGGAAGTATCAACCTCTCAGAGAGTATATAATGGAGTTATCTGGCCTCAATGACCCAGGAGTTTCTTTCCAGTCCTATATTCCTATAGAAGAGAGACTGTTCCAGAGCAATCTCCAACCCAGCTTGGAATAAATGTTCAAATCAGACCCTCGCTCTCAACATTTTGATGCTTCTTATCTCACCTTTCTTTAAGAGTGGATGATTTGTTATATAGGAAAGTTATTGCTGGTTTCTGAAGGGTATTTCGTTATTGTAGAATGCAGAGGATTACTATTAATTAATAGTAATTAGAAAAAATAGGCTGACAGGCAGTGGAGAAGCAGACAGATCTTCAGTTGACTTCATTCACAAGCAGCACCATTTGCTCAACTCAGTCATAGTTATCACACTACATATCTCAGGATATGATGGATTCTGCTCTCATGCCAAATATACATTGAGGTTAATGGAGTTGCTCCTGATTTACCCCAGTGTAAATGAATCAAAGGCAGGCCCAAAGAGTGCTGCTGCAGTTTTTGGGTATTCTGGCCAGATCATCTGTTAAACTTAATATCTGTGCTGTGGCAAAGCTCTGACCTTGTCCCTGTGGGTCCTGCGCTTCCAGGTGGTTTGTGCTAGCCTCAGAGGCTCACTGCGACCCTCCACGTAGCCCTTCTCTCTCTAGGCCAGGGTTACAGTCTACTGGGCTCTTTTCATCATCAGGCAGCAAAGCTGTTGGTGAGAGAACTCCCACAGTCTCTGTTGTCCCTTTGGGCTTATTTCAGGACAGTATAATCTCCTGTCCTGCTAGGGGCCTGCCTTCCCCTTCCAGGAGGTGTTTGAGTAGTAGCAGGTTGTGGGGAACCCGGGCCTGCCCTCTACTCTGGGTTCCAGCCCAGGAACCCTAATGGTAGTAGCTATTGACAGCCAACCTTTCACTGACAGAGTTGCTACTTTTCCCTGGGCTACTTCCTCACAGCTCTCCCACTTCTCCCTACCTCAGAGTATCGCAAAGCTTCCTCTCTTCCAGCTCCTTTCTCCTTGGCTTCTTCACCTGACTAACTGGGAGATTTTTAACTGGTTTCAGCCAGCCCCTGATTGGCTTCAGGTGTGCCAATCAGGCTAGCTATTTCTGCTGCTTTCTAGAAGCTTCTTGATTGGCCTGGAGTAGACTTTGTTTGGCTATCCAGGGAACAGGGATCTGCACATCTGAGGCTGATATACCTGTCTTCCAGCACTCTCTTATACCCTTCTGGTCTGACTCCAACACAGTGCCTAAACAAAGGGGGAGGGTGTTCCTTCTAGACTGAATCCCATTCCCGTTTTTCTTGGCTGGAGAGACAATGTCCATCAACTTTCAGGACCACAAGTGACCACAAAAAAAAAATCCTTCAAACTATGACTGATAAGTGAAGGGCCACTTCTCATCTTTAAGTGTAATGAAATTCCTTCCAGACACAAGCACACATACTGCCAAAAACGTGAGGAAAACAGGCGTTTTGACGTGAGAAGCCAACATGTCTGCCTCCAAAGTCAGGAAAGACCTTGGATGATGACAGTAATACCCCGCCCCCCTCACAACAGGAAGTGGTCACATCACCTATTGAAGTTGCTGGACTTGTAAGCCCACTTTTAAATAATGTTTAAACCTCACCTCCTTTCATACACAGTGTCTCACCCACTCATTGGTGCTCTGAGGGGATGCGAGTTCAGATCCAAGGACACCAGAAAGCAAATGAAAATTACCACTTGTAAAGGTCAGCGAGGAAGCAGGCAGCCTGAGATAAGTCTGTGTCTATGAGGATGGGCTTTTTCTTTAGAGGACTCCACAAGGCAGTGTCGCTCTCCCTGAGCCACGAGAGACTCTTCTTAAACTTGTTTCTTAAACGGATAGCCTACTCAGATGGCTTTGTTGAGAAGGACATGAATACATCCGTGTGCACACACCTTAGACTTACTTTGCTTTTGCTGTTCACAAAACCTGTCCTTTCATGCTGTGCAACCTGAAGTGTCATGTAAGAAAACAAACAAATAAACAAAAAAACCCAACAACAATCCACTACTCAAAGAGGCAAATATTACACATTGGACAGCTCAACATTAGCAGGGCTGACCCCATTAGTGTAGCCAAAGAGTTGCAGATCATGCCTCTGTAATAATTTTTTGAAAGGATATAAGATTATTCTCTTTCTTTCTCTTCTCTTCTCCGTCTCCTCCCCCACACACCCAGAAGCAAAACTCTGTGAATATGTCCATATGGAAGTGAAATGTGCTGAGGGTTTGGGCTGAGGGAATATGGGGTCCTTACATAAGCCTAAACCCAAATGCTGGCACTTTCACAACAGCATCTAGTGCTGGGGTTTGGCTTGGGAAGGATTTTGAAAAGCCTTTTGGATCACCCCTCTCGCCCTACTTCTCTCCCTTGTTGTCCTGCAAAGAGCTGATGTGTGTGATTTTTTCCATTTCTAATTCTCTTTTTTAAAAAATTATTTTTTAAAGCTGAGATCTATAAAGCTAGAAAATGGCTCGCTTTGCTTTTTTCTCTTTCTCCTTTTTCTCAAATCACCAAGCCATCTGTGGAAATGCCACAATTCAAGCCATCTCAAGACAGAATCCAGCTCTCTGCCTTGTGATCTGCATGTCAAGGTGAAACTGCAATAAGATAATAATGTCACTATCCCCAGAAGGCAGGCGGTAAAAGATACTAATTGCATTTCACTGAAGGCTTCAGAAACACTCAGCAGCTGGAAAGCTGAGAAGAATTTTGATGCTATTCTTATAAGGGAAGATTTTTTTCCCTTATACTATTTGTAAATCTATTACGGAACATGTGGAGTGAAGGTGGGGGGAGGGAATGTATAAAACCAGTTAAATACTTAATGTTTCCCATTATATTTTGTGAGCTGTAGGTGGTCTAGAGCTTATGAAAATATAGTACACTCCATTGTTATCAGCAATAATAATTTATTATTATTATTTATTGTGAATTGTTATTTTATACTTTAAAAGGCCCCCATCAAAGCACTCAGGGATCTGGATTTATAGTTAAAATTTATTATTATGAGTAGTAGTATGTTTTTAAAATAGTAACTAAATAATCTAAAAACAATACATCTAAAAAGCCTCACGAAGTTTTACCATTGCAAAAAATATGCAAGAAAGCAGGTATTCTATAGAACAGCTGATACTGATTAAAAGAGAAAATCTCTCAGGAAAGAATATATTATTTCACTCTTTTTGAAAAATGGATGGAGGCAGGGATGGAGGATTCATCTAAGGAGATCAGTTCTATACCCGAGGGACAATACAACCAACGCTGGGGAGAAACAAGCCCTCCAGAATGACCCTCATGTATAGAGGTCTGGAATATAGTCAATTATATCAAGAAGGATGAAGGGAAAGAAAACAAGCTTTTTGTTGAAACAGTGGATTAATGGAGAAATGGATGATCTAGTAGATTTGGACTTTGACAAAGCCTTTGACAAAGTTCTTTCTAAGCAACTGTTAGAGAAACTAAGTAGTTATGAAGTTAAAAGTGAAATACTGTCATGGATAAGAAACTGGATAAAAGGAGGAAAACAAAGAGAAGGGATTAAATGGTCAATTTCCATCATAGTTAAAGGTTCATAGTAGGGTGTCACAGGGATCCATGGGAGCTATAGTCTTGTGTAACATATTTATTAAGGAACTGAAAAAGAATATGAACAATGAAGTAGCAAAGTCTGCAAGCAGCCCAAATTTACTTAGGTTAGTCAAGACTAGGGAGGACAATGAGGAACTTCAGAGGGACCAAGCAAAGCGAGGTGACTGGGGAGCATGCTTGAGGATGAAATTCAGTGTTGGCAAACGCAGAGTAATGCCAATTGGAAGGAAACCTTTGAGCTACTCCTACATACTGGTGGGTTCTAAATTAACTATAATGGCTCAAGGAAAAGACCTCAGTGTCAATGAGGACAGCTCAGTGAAAATCTCTGCTCTCTATGTGCAACAGCCATCAGATAAGCAAAGAAAATGTTAGGAAGTATAAAGAATGGGATTAAAAACAATGCTGAGAATATTATAATGCTATTATGTAAATCAATGATATGGCCTTGCCTGGAATACTGTGTTCATTTCCAGGCAAACCAGCTCAAAAAATATAGCAGAAATAGAGACTGAGACACTGAAAGACTTGCATAAGAAGAGTGGCTGAAAGATAGGGACCATTTAGGTTAGGGAGGAGATGATGTGTGGCAACAGTGAGTGGTGTGTATATAAGGCAAATCAGGCATGCTGTTCACCCTTTTCTTATAATACAAAAACAAGGAGAGATTCAATCCAATTGAAAGGTAGCAAATTTCAAACTGACCAGGGAAATAGTTTCTACCCCTAGGGTAAACATGATTCCGAACCAATTAGAAATGTATTTGGAGAATGAGTGTATTCACAACTGCATTCACAACACTCATGCTTCACTAATACCTTGGAGTTAGGAAGAAACTTCCCCTTGGGCAGGTGATTCCATAATGGTCTGTTACAGGGATTCTTGCACCTTGCTGTGAAATATCTGGTGCTGGCCACTGTCAAAGATGGGATCCTGGTTTGCGGTAGTACAGCATTTCCAATGTTTCTTCAAATAATCCTATTGACATCCTTCTAGGATCATCTTGCAATGTTCTTTTTCTTATTCTGATGCCAGACTGGTGCTGGATAAGTCATTCTTCACGTTAACACGCTCAACTCTACGTCTGGGTGTGAGATATACGCATTGCACTGGTGAGTGATCCACTTCAGTGGCATTAAAAGACCTGTGCAATGTATAGCAAAGGGCCTACCTGTAATGTGACTTCACAGCCCCAAAGTAACAGTGTGTGGTTAAATTGGTCTGGATGTGTGTCAATCAATTGAGGAGGCAGGGACTAAGTAGTTTTCAAATAGGCTGGGAAAGGGTCAACCTCTAGAGATGGTTAGTTCTGCCCCCATTTACAATCTGAATCTAAGGCAAAAGAAGCAAAACTACACTCATAGCTGTGGCTTTGTCACTACACCCTGAATAAGGTACGTTATCCTGGGCTACCACTGATGTCTTCTGTTCTTGGATACAGCTTTGTATTTATTCATTCACTAGTGAGAGGGGTGATATGGAGGAATAATTTTGTCTTGTTGTTATTTTGAGTGCTGCACAAACATGCATAGGCTCTGAAGGTGTTTGGGGGGACGTGGGGGCTGGGAGGATTTGGCCATCGTTCGCCTCCCCTTGCAAACACATAAGCTAATCCACTGTGGCACTTGATTCCTGAGTCGCATGCTGCCTTTCAGGATCAGGGGCTGCCCTCCAGTTCGGCTTGTAATGAACATGCCGTGCTAATCAGGGTACCAGCCAGCCACACGCTGTCAGGATGCAGAACTAAGCCCTGTTTGCTAACTGCTGTTTCCGAGCTTGCTTGGCTTTGCTGAAAGACTTTAGGTTAAATTTTTTTGTTTTGTTTTTTCCTCTCTGTGAGACTAAGCCGGAAAGTTGCAAATGAGGAGCTACATGCCATAGCAGGCAGGATCTCTCTGTGTAGCCGGCTGCAGAGAACTCTACCTAGAAGACATTGCTTAAACCTGTCCCAGTTAATCACGCCTCACTGACTTGGACCTGGCAGGCACCGTGCTAAGCCGCTGCTGCCTTCTCCTATTTTATCCAGCTCTAGCTGATCCAGGCGGCCCTGCAGTGGCCCTGTGGCGTATGCTTGAACAATCTTCTGGAGTGCCATGAAAGATTCATGAGGGTGAAGTGTTAGCATGTGTATTGACTGGGTAATAGGCTGGGACTGTTCTTCCTGGATATCAGGAGGGGAGGGGAGGAGAGGGAGGGCAAGGCACACAATAGGAAGTCTTGGCACAGGCGGTTCTCGATATAGCAGCTATAGCTGTGGAATCTGTTATATGTCAACATGACTGCAGCAGCATCTGTAGAGGAATGGAGAGGGAGCGTATTTCTTTTTATACTCATGCTGGAGCAGGCGGTTGCATTAGCTCAATAAAGAATAAAAAGAAGAGACTGTTATTAATTGGGCTGATACAGTGCATGGATCTCCTTTTTCTCTGTGTAACACACTCTTCTTTGGTGTCATTCTCCAGATTCCATTGGAAGGTTCACAATTTCCCCTTTGTAAATAGGTTACTAAAGATGGTAGGAAACCTAGACCTCAGATTCCAACACCCCCCACCTGTGTTCATTGGGGAGGGTCAGAATCCAGACCCAAATTTTGTAGTGAGCCACTCTCTCTAACTTGGCTTGAACCCAAACCTTGGATCTGAATATCCTTCATGGACCATGGAATGGGGAAATCTGAATGTTAGTATCAAGCCCCTTTCTGTGCTACCAGCTAAGACCTGATTCTGCAAATGCATGCCCATGGGCAGGGTGCCACTGAATTCAACAAGATTTTAAACAGATTCAGGGGTCCACACAATATGCATAGCATCCCTTTGCAGCATTGGGCCCTAAATGAGTAAAACATCTGAGCTACAATGGAATGTACAGGCTACAAGCATTCAAAGTTTATCTCATGGGGCGGGGAGGGGCTTAGGTACTATAAGTGAAATCCTGGCCCCATCGAAGTCAATGGTAAAACTCCTATTCTGTATAAGTTCTAATACCACGCTGATCACTGTAGTGTCTGAGTTCCTTCCTGTAGTGCATTTAGTGACTAACATTTGTCATGTACTCTTTGTTCTCTCATTCCCTTTCTGGGGGAGAAGCATATACTAGTAGTTGTTTTTTGGGAGAGTGAGGGTGTGGTGGGGTTAATATACACGTTGCTATGTTAGAGATGGCAAGGTCAAACAAATGTGCCTTGTACTTGGAGTGGAGGATGGGAAGGTTTGCAGTGATCCTTAGTTTACAAGGTTGTTCATTCTACAGAGTCAGACTGGCCAGTGAGAAGGTTCTGTCTCCTGCACAGGTGAGCTTATTGTCGACAGTTATGTTGTGCCACAGGAATATACCCAGTCTTTGTCCTGGAGCTTTGAACAGGCTTTCACATATCCTGGGCCCAGGCCATGGAGTGCTTCAAAGATAAGAACAGAAACCTTAACTTTGTTTGAAATTCAACAGTAAGTCAGTATAGAGAGTGGAGGATAGAACTGATCTGTTTGTGGTAGCTAAGCACTGGGGCATCGTGGTAGTAGGAGTGTGGCTGTATGTGGTGACTAGGGTGATCAGAGAGCAAATGTCAAAAACCAGGACAGAGGTGTGTGGGAAGGGGGGAGTAATAGGAGCCTATATAAAAAAAAAACCCAAAAATCAGGACTTCCCCTATAAAATCAGGACATCTGGTCCTGATGGGATCCAAGGGGAAGCCCATGCAGTCCTCCTGAGCCAGAGGTAAATATTGGTGAAAAAGCCAGACAGGCATTCAAGGCAAAGAGTAAATGAGTTGCAGAATCTCTCCATCCCACTCTTTCTGGATTGCACCCCAGACTAAGACAAACAGTACAGACATCTAAATGGCTAAAATGAGTTCAGAAGACAAAGTTCAGTGCCCTGCAACATCCAGTGATCAATTCACTGCAGTGCATTTACAGAAGAATTATATATGTAACCAAATGGGAAGCAAGTGTCCGTCAAAGGAAATGAGTCTGATATATAAGATTCACTTGTCTCTTTGGGTGTCTATGCCCTTCTGAAGCCCAAAATCTCTGTTTCTATTGCTTCACATTGGCTCAGTTACAAGCATGGTTGAGAGGTCTTTTGATTCAGAATATCACCAGGTTGAATCACCTCTGGGTTTCATGCTTTCATACCAGCCATTTTTTTAAGGTCTCAGCCATTTTGAGTTTACAAATTACGCCTGTGACAGCAAGACATGTATGTATGCCATGCCAAGAGACCTAGACCATTGCGAGATGGCTCAACCAATCAACTCCCTGGTTCTACACCTACTTTGTATACAATTATTTCAATGGTTATATGAGGGAGATTGCAAAAAGGGTGGATTACTTGGGCCAACTGCCACAGATCTTCAAAGCTAGAGAGAGAGAGAGAGAGAGAGACATACACCTACCTGAAGGATGGCTTGAAATATTTTATTTCTTCTATAATACCTTAATATGCCTATGTAATGGGGTACATACGCCTCCACACAAGGCAGGAAGGGATTAATGGGCTACTGAAGGCCCAGTGAGCCCAGTTGAGATACCCGGAGCAGGAGGCAGATTTCCAGGGAGGAGTTTAAAAATGAAGAGCCTTGTTCACTTGGAGGAGAGGAGGCAGAGAGAGCGGATGTGGAGCTCTCACTGTGGGGCTGGGAAGGACTGGTGCCTAGCAGATCTACCAAAGGAAAGGAAAGACTTTATGTTGCTTCATTCTGATTTGGGAAACTGAGGCTGAGTTGCTGTTTCACCACAGAATGCTGAAAGGGGGTGCTCTGATGAGGACACACTATAACACCATGGCTTAACACTGATAACAAAGCATAAGTATCTTTATCAGCATGTTTGGTATTTGATGTAATAAGATGAGACTAGATTTGCAAAGAGATATAGGTGCCTAAAGATGCAGACAGGCACAAAGGGAGATTTACAAAAGCACCTAAGCAGGTTAGGCATCTATCTCGCATTGAAATCAGTAGGAATTAGGCAGCTAACTCCTTTAGGTGCTTTTGTAAATTCCACTAGGCACCTATCTGTATCTTTAGGCAACTTCAACCCTTGCTCTATATTTATTTTTTCTGGCAGCTAGAGTAGTCATTAGTTTGACAGTAATAGGTCCTCTGTTGTCTGAATTTCTGCAGTAAATTTACCTGTGGCTTTTGTTATTTGCGTGTGGGAATTCAGCAGGAGAAATTATCCCATTGGGGAATGCTGCTTAATTTCTAAGGAACCACTTTCTTATGGTGATATAAATCTGATTGTAATGACATGGCTACTGTGGCAATAACACAGCAATGATAAAATTCTTGTGGAAATAATGTTATTTTCAATGCACCTGTGTGAGTACCCTAAGGACAACACAGTACATGAATCTAGAGACTAGATTAAATGGGCCAAATCTTTGATTCCATGTTTGGTTTTTGCTTAGCACAAATTCAGGAACACAGTATCCCTGAGTAAGGACTGAATAAAAACAGGACAGAATCTGGATTTAAGCCTGTCAGTACTGTATGCGAGTCTGATCCCACAAACACTTGCCGCCCAATGTAGTTCTTACGGCTGTGAATAGTCTCATTGGATCTGATTCTCTTTTCACTAAGGCCCCTGGGCACCACTCTGTCAGTATAAAGGGGTCTTAAAGTGGACATAAATTACATTTACATGACCTGTAAGGCCACATTATACTGCCAGAGTGGTGCAAAGTGGTTTTAATGTAAATGAGAATCAAGTCCAGTGAGACTATGCACACTTGGCCCATTGACTTCAATGTTTTCAGTGTTGTTATTTATAAACCCAAGCCGCAAAATTTGGATCTGGATTTCAAACACTCCGGAGTTCAAGAGGGCATACATGGATCCATTATTTTGGCCCATCCCATCATAAAGATAGGAGCCATATGTGACACTTGTCTCTGGATTCAGCTTTGAAGGTTTAGGAGATCCAAAGTAAGGGCATGTGCAGGTTAGGTGTTTTATTTAGACCCCTCTAAGACTTTGCCTGTGGGCCTGTTTTACTGAGTGCTTTGTATAATGCATTTCCCCTAATTGAGACCTTAGTTTTCTTTGAAATGTCACCCTGATGGTCACTAAATGCTATACCCACACATCAGTCAGAGTGTCCACAATGCTAAGTCCTCCTGGGCAGATTCTAACTCTTCTATTCACATCTTTAAATTAGCAGACAGTGAAAATGAGTGACTGGTCCTTCTCTAGGGAAACATTCTAGGATCTGTTCAACATAACAGTTCTGGATAGTAGGCTGCTGCTGCTAATAGCACAACCTTAACTGGGGCCTCTGCAGCATATTAAAGCGGAATGTTGCATCATCAGTTCAGCGCTGTTTACGGGGTGGGGGGGCGGAGGAGGAGGAGGAAGCTCAGTGTCTAATTCCCCCAAGAGTGCAGAATGCTGATGTTTGCAGTTAGCCCAAATCTAATCTCTGAAGGGAACAAAAAAAAAAGCCAGCCCCTCAACTTCTACCCCTTGATCTCTCTCTCCCCTGCCTCCCCCACAGTTATTTCTGTTTTCCGGTTTGGAATACAAATATGAAAACATGACATTTAAAGTGTGTGACGGATATTATATTCTGGACTTGTTTTCCCAACTCCCCTCCTTACCCTCTTAATAGTGTGCATGTGTGTGGGTATGTGCGTATACACAGGCACACACATAAAATACAGCGGGGATTCCCCTCCCCCAGTTTCATGTGGATTTCTCAGTGGCAGCTCGCCAAACTGGAGCAGCAGATCAGCGAAACAGGGCACATAAATTGTGAGAAATTTGTCAGCCTGTACAAGTAGTTGGCCAGGTCCCTTTTGTATACATTTTACTCTGGTATGTAAATGCCATTGTTCTTTTGTTACTGCTCATGGTAGGATTGTGTGTGCTAGGAACACAGCCCTGTTGCCTCTCAAGTGTATGTTGTTCTGTACTGTACAGTGCAGGTCAATAAAACAGCAATGGTAGGGAGAGAGAATGCAGATTACAAGAGTGGAAAATCTCTGCTAGTAATGCTCTGGGATTGAGTTTAACTAGGAGAGCTGGAAACATGAACTTGGGCATGGAATGGGAGGGAAATTCAAGGTAAAAGGAATTATCTGATGAACCTATTAGAGGGGATTAAATAAAAAATTAAAAATAAATGCTATTCATGGTGCTTCTTTGTCATTATTGCTAAAATATTGAAGTTTAAACAAGGAGGCTTTTAATGGAGGGTTGTCTCACAGCGTGTATTGTATTCCCTGGAGTTTGGTCTCTCCTTAGCTAATTATATGTATTTATCCATCTTATTGTAAGCTTCCCCAGATCAAAGAGATGCCAGCTTATTTCTTCATAAGATAAAGAACAAGAATGGTGGAAAGATATTTGTTAAATGTCAGGGGTGTTTCTGTTGCCGGCACATTTGCCTCCTGGCCAGAAGGTAAGGGGTTCGGGCTTCCCATTGAAGGGGAATAAGAAGAGGGAACAAAACTCCCCTTTCTACAATACTTAGAGAGATATGTCTAGTAAATCTAGGGAGAGGCCAGAAGGAAGAGGAGATTCTCTTGTTAACCATTTGGGCTGGGATTTCCCAAAGTACATAAGGAAGGCAGGCATCCAGTTCCCTTAGGCACTTTCAAAAATTCCAGCCCTAATCTGTTTGTGCCAATTCTCAAGTGCATTAGTTATTCCAATCACACATGTTCCTGTTAACAGACTCTCCCACAAGACTACTGCACAACCATGTTTTCAGAGACCCGTTCCCCCCACACCACTGTCGGTCTCCAGTCCCCCCAGCTATAGATCTCCAATCTCTCTACATGCCCGTGTGAAAAGATGGTCTTTGCAGTGTTTCCAGAAGATACCAAAGAGAGAAACGCTAACCCAGATTCCATAATCTTTCAGAGAAAATGTCTGACCTACAGACCCTCCGTTATTTCAAGTGTGTCCAGCCTGAGCATTGTCACTGATCTCCTGTCATAGCAGCGTGGGTCAGGGAGAGAGGTCGTGCATCACATAGCTGGAACCCAAACCTTTTAGGGCTTTATAGGCTGAAACTAACAACTGGAACTTCACCTAGAAGCCATTGCAGAGAGCTTATGTTATGTGCTTTCCTCATACAATGCACTATTCAGAAGCAGACTTCTCCATTCAGATGAGAGGTGCGTAAACATTCGGCCCAATTTACAGGTGGGGAACTGAAGCACAGGTAGGCTTGAGTGAATTCCTTGAGATCGGACAAGGAATCAGTTGCAAAACTAAGTACTCCACACTGGGGTCCTGATTTACAGTCACCTGCTTTAGTGGCCCATGGACCTTCCTATTTTATAATCAGTTTATTTCATCTTGGCTATTAGCTATTGATGGGACTATCCTCCATGAACTTATCTAGTTCTTTTTTAAACACAGTTATACTTCTGGCCTTCACAGCATCCCCTGGCAACAAGATCCACTGGGTGACTCTGCGTTATGTGAATAATTTCCTTACATTTATTTTAAACCTGCTGCCTATTAATTTAATTGGATAACCACTAGTTCTTGTGTTATGTGAAGGAGTAAATAACACTTCCTTATTTACTTTCTCCACGCCATTCAGGATTTCTAGACCTGAATCATATCCCCCACTCGGTCATCTCTTGTCTAAGATGAACAGTCCCAGTCTTTGTAATCTCTCCTAGTAGGGAAACTGTTCCATACCCCTATCATTTTCATTGCCCTTCCAATATATCTTTTTTGAGATAGGGCAACCTGAACTGCATGCAGTATTAAGGTGTGGGTGTACCATGGATTTATATGGTGGCATTATTATATTTTCTGTTTTATAATTTATCCTTTCCTAATGGTTCCTAACATTCCATTCGCATTTTTTGTCTGCTGCTGCATGTTGAACAGATGTTTTCAGAGAACTATCCACAATGACTTCAAGATCTCTTTTTAGAATGACAACAGCTAATTTAGACCCCATCATTTTATATATATAGCTGGGATTATGTTTTACAATGTGCATTACTTTGTATTCATCAACATTGAATTTCAGTTGTTATATTTTTGCCCAGCAGTTTTGTGAGATCCCTTTGTAACTCTTTGCAGTCACCTTTGCATTTAACTTTCTTGAGTAATTTTGTATCGCCTGCAAATGTTGTCATCTCACTGTTTATCCCTTATTTCAGACCATTTATGAATATGTTCTACAGTTCAGATCCCAGTTCAGATCCTTGCTATTGATTTGTCTCCACTGTGAAAAGTGACCATATATTCCTACCCTTTGTTTCCTATCTTTTAACCAGTAACTGATCCATGAGAGGACCTTCCCTCTTATCCCATGACTGCCTACTTGGCTTAAGAGCCTGTGGTGAGAGACCTTGTCAAAGGCTTTCTGAAAGTCCCAGTACGCTATATCCACTGGATCATCCTTGTCCACGTTTGTTGATCCCCCTCAAGTAATCCTAATAGACTGATGAGGCATGATTTCCCTTTACAAAACTCATGCTGACTCTTCCCCACATGTTCATCTATGTGTCTCCTAATTCTGTTTACTATAGTTTCAACAAGTTTGTCTGGTACTGAGCTCTTACCAATGGCTTTTACTTGAGATGCAATGCAGACCTGCTAGATTATGAAATCTGAAAACAAACAACACGATTACCTTGTTAAGAGGGATGCTGATGTAATTTCTGCCATTTGTTCCAGTTAGTTTACCCATCCTGCAGTCATAATTCGAGCTGTGTCAGGGTTAAGTCTCAGCCAACTAGCCCTCATTCACGCTTCAGTCTCCATTTGGCAGTGAGTCCTTCCACTCTCCCTTTGTGGTTGGAGAAAGGAATATTTTCTAAGATATAAAGCAAAACTTACTTTTTTCCTTAGGCCATGGAATACAGACCTTACAAATAAGACTAATGAATGCGGCAATTTACAAACATTCTGTAGAATCTAAACACTAAATACAGTCTTATAAGATTTATACCTATTTTGAGCAGCACTAACACATAAGTGAACTTGTCTGGTCTCCAGCTATGAGCTTGTCATTTCTTAGCTAATGCCAGCAGCCTTGTCAAGGGCTGGTACCTGGCCTGACAGCAGCACAACTGCTTCACGTTCTTTACATTTGGACATGAAACAATACTTCCTCCCTCCTTAAGGAACTTCCCTGAACTCTTGTGCAGGGTGGGTGGTGAATTGAAACCCAGATCTCAATCCAGTGAATTACTGTGAAGTGCGGGAAATGATTGGCTCCAAGCCTGAAACTGTATCAAACTTGTTCGCTGATTCCTGTCTCTGCAATAGGACATCCCAGGTATTGTTTTGAACTCTGGATCTGGACTTTGCAGCTCATCTTTTCTCTAATAATCTTGCCTGAAAAAGAAAATAATGTTTTTGTTACATTTTGAAGCTTTGTGAACGAGAACAAGAAAAATCTCATCAAACACCCCCAGTCCTCATGTCACTACTATGGTTGTGCTCTGAGCCATTCCAAGATGCTGTTACATTGTGTATGAGAGAGATGAGGACAGAGAGGGGTCAGTCTGGTGGTAGAGGCAGGGGTGGCTCTGGGCACCCGCTCAGCAAGCGCGTGCCTGGGGTGGCAAGCTGCAGGGGGTGGCCTGCCGGTCTCTGTCAGGGCGGCAGGCAGGCAGCCTTCAGCGACACGTCTGCGGGAGGTCCGGTCTTCCCGCGGATTAGGTAGCATTTCAGCGGGACCAGCAGACCTCCCATAGGCATGCCTCCAAAGGCCACCTGACTGCCATGCTTGGGGCAGCAAAAAATGTAGAGCTGCCCCTAGGTAGAGGGAAAGAAATGCTTCATCTCTGGCGGCCCATTCATGCTGGCTGTTGGCAAACGTTGCTGCAGGAGCTGCACAGAAAGGAGAAGAAGAAAAGAAGGGAAGAGAGTGGGTGGGTGGGTTGTGGATTGATGGGGCATTAGTACGCTGCAAATAGAGCTGCAAAAACCAGTGTCAAGGACACACTGAGCGTCTCGCTCCTCACACAAGCAAGGGAATGCAAGGAGCAGTGGAGACTCTGCAACCTCATTTCATCCTGCTGAGCTTGTCACAGGAGGATTTAATGCAGCACGTGCAGTATGCATAGGAATTCGGGGACTTCCGATGTTGTTGGCAGAGGGGGTTATTGCAATTTTCAAAACCCTCGCAAAGAATGAAGGGGAAAACCCCTCTTGGAAGATGTTGTAAGAGTTAAAACATAGCCCTTCATGGTCCCTTCACAGTTATTTTAAGTTTAGAGTGCAAAGGGATGTATGTATTTAGGTTATACTTCGGCTATATTTCAACTGTTAGATATTTGTCTCATTAGGGAAGGGTCCATGTGGTTCTTTGCTGCACTTTTCACACTTGGGGTTACAAGAGATAATAAATAACAGTAATAGTTAATTATAATGATAGTAATTTAGTGCAGGACACAAGTAAGGTGCACCACAATTCCAAAATGTGTCTTCACTGTCTGTCCTAATGTTGTTTACACCATATGTGTGTGAACATGACTGATTCCCAAATGCTACCTGCTGAAAGAGCCTTTTAGGGCCAGATCCAACTGCTGTAAATTGGTGTAAGTCCAGCAAAGTCAGTGGAGCTATGCCAGTTTACTCCAGCTGAGGATCTGGTCCATCATGTTTGATAAGATCCTATCACTCTGGAGCGTGAAATTCAGAATTAGATAAATATGGAAAAAGTTACAAATTTAAATTTCCTAATCACTGATTGAGAACCAAGATGGAAACTTCAGAAACTTGGCCATTACATGTCCATGTGTATATGTGTCTGTCTGTGCCGCTCTCAGACACACATACCTGTTTGCACAAAGCAATCTTGTTCACATTGTAGATTAAACCATGGAAATCCACATTTTTAGTTATAGGAGAGCCAAAAAAAAAAGTTAATGCTGCGTGAACAAAGCACCTACAGCCAAAAAAAATTCTGTTATTTTTTCATATCTACACCAGAATACTATCTTGATTTATTTTTAGACTTGGTAGACTGATTTTTATTGTTTTTATAATTTTGACAAATAATATGGAAGTTTATTTTAAGCATTTTTTCCATTTTTATCTATTTAGATTCTCATAGTTATGGAAAGTTATGGGGGGCCAGATAATAATTGTTAAATGATAATAGAGGTCGAGATTCAAAAAGTTACAGCTTTATGACCTTTACAAGACAAATTGTCAACAAGACATGTCAACATTTACAAAACAAATATTCTTAAAGTAAACTCTAATAAGTTCTCAAGCAGCATTTTTCTTATTTTGCTTATCTGTGCGTTTCTATTATTATCAATGGAAATATTTTTAGTTGGTATGTGTATGTACAGTGAAATGGACATTTACCCATAAAAATCTAATCCTTCCAAGCCTAATTTAAAATGTTTTCTCCCTCTATAGGCTTTTATACATAGACACATGCATGCACACACATGTACATAAGTAATACATCACAGTTAAATGTATTCATACATACACACATACTATTTATATAATATATTGCACATACATACATATCCAGTGGTGTAGTATATTTCATTGTACATGTACATTATGTATTTGCACACAGTCTGTTGAGAGGAAGAGAGAAAGTGTCTTAGTCTAGTGCAAATTTTTACAGCTACACTATAAAGAGTGGCAAATGTAGGAGTTTGAGGAGCAGAGAGAGCATTAGTCTCTCGAATGGAAACTGACAGCACCTTAACTATAGCTGCACTAGCTAGCGTCCCAGTAACGATCCAATTCATTGATAGGAAGTGGCAAGCAAAGCAGATGCTTTTAGCAGTGCTGAATTAGGAAAGGGGCAGGCTGCTAGAGGCAACAAGCTATTGTCTGAAACATGAAATGTATTACAGGGCACCATACAAAGCCTATACTAGGCTATCCAGAGAAATAAATAAATAAAGGAACAATTTAGTGTGTGTTATATGTATGCAAAGCTAGTCATATCAAGCAATGTAGTGTAATAAGGCTGAACCAGCCAGTAATGGGCTATGCAGCTTGCTGCCTTTTTTTTTTTTTTTTTTTTTTTTTTTTTTTAAGATGGCACTTTAATGGGTTTTCCTCAAACAGATGCTTGAGTAGTCACACTCTAGTGGCCGGTGATAAAAAAAAAAATACAAAGAGGAGAGAAAATAAATAAATTTTAAAAGCACAAGATTGGCAGAACCCATTTTTCAGAAGGAAAGAGGTTGAGGGCGATGGGGAGGAGAAAGAGAGAGAAGCCTGTCAGGCTGTGGGAAAGTTTAATAAATTCCTTGTCACTCTAAAGACTGCTGCATACAGAGTTGCCCAATGCCACTGAAACCCAATGAACCTGTGATAGGCTGGTTGCAGTTTTGCTGGCACGTGTTACTGCTTTGATTCCTTTCACAAAGATAGGTTGGTTGGTGGTTGTTTGTGAGTGAGTAAGAGGCCTTGCTGTATACTTGTCTTTATAGATCTAAAAATCCATGATGAGAGTACCTAAGTATTTAAGTGTGTAAATGTCATCAGTTACTATTTAACGGCGTGAAATGTGTTGAAAGCAGCAACAATACAATATAGCACTGAACCCATGAGAGCTCAAGGAATCCTCCCACATCTAAGAGAAAGTGCTTTTAAAAAAGGGTAATCCAAGTACCCTGGAAGCGGGAGGCGGACTGAGGGCCTTGTTTCTCTGCAGAGAGGGGACAAATGTTTTGCTATTTTGGAGCCCATGGGTCTACCTATGTTGTTCTGATTACAGGATTGGAGCCCAGCATACTAATTTTTAAATGTAATGGAGAGGCATCATAGTCTAATGGGGAGAACCGGGGTTGGGGCTCAAGAGACCTAAATTCTATTCCTGGCACTGCTCCTGACCAGCTGGATGCCCTCAAAAAAGCCACTTCAGCTTTCTATCTCCCCTCCCACCCTTTGTCTTGTATTTAGACTGTAAGCTCTTCGGGACCAGAGCTGTCTCTCAGTATGTGTTGTGACAAAGCTCTGTCCCTGTCTTCATGGATCCTGCATTTCCTGATGGATTTCACTAGCCTCAGAGGCTCACTGTGACCCTCCACATAGCCCTTCTCTCTCTAGAGACAAGATCACAGCCTATTGAGCCATTTCCATCATAAGCCAGTGAGGAGAAGCTATCCTTCCTGGCACATTCTCTGTTGTCTCCCAATCTCAGTGATTAATCAGGGGAAGTAGAAAGCAGGGAGCCCAGGCTCACCCTCTACTCTGGGCTCCAGTACAGGGACCCTAATAGTATCAGCTAAGATGGCTGACCTTTTAGCCACAAAACACAATACAATTCCCTGGGCTACTTCCCCACAGCAGTCCCCGCTTCTTCAAACTCCACTTCACCCTTACCTCAGGGCCTCTTTCCTTGCGTATGATATGTTGTCTACCACTCAGTCTCATCAACAGCACAACTTCCTCCCACAGCTCCTGACATCCACAACACACCTGACTAACTGGGAGGTTTTTAACTGGTTTCAGCCAGTCCCTGATTGGCTTCAGGTGTCCCAATCAGGCTCTCTCTTTCTTACGGCGCACAAGCCATGCACCTCTACCTTGATTTCATTTGTCGCTATACATCAATGGGTTGGCTGGCATAATTCAAAGGACATAGTTTGTAATGAGTTTGGGCCTGTTTTCTGTATATTGCACTTTAACATTTCTAAGAATCCTGCTTGCCTGCATAGACAGCAGCCATTTTGTTCTCCGATTCGCATACACAGAAGAGCTACACGCATTGACACTCTCTCAGAGCCTGCACTTTTATTTTACTTGTCTTGTTTCTTTAGCCTAGAAGAGTAAGGCATTTTAGACTGAAAATGCATGTTTCTGTGTGTGTGTATAGAAATAACATGAGTAAGTTACAGGGCTGGCTCTCGGCACCAGCATAGCAAGCAGGTGCCTGGGGTGGCGCTATGTAAGGGGAGGCATTCTGGTTGTGCTACCCCCACCTTGGCTCCTTCGGCCACGCTGCCACCTCCTCTTTGCTCCTCCAGCTGCATCTCCTGCCCCCCCCCCCCCCCCCTCGCTTCTCCAGCCGGCCCTTTTTTTTTTTTCGCTTGGGGCGGCAAAAAAGTTAGAGCCGGCCCTGGCTTGTTAGTTAACTTAGGCTCCCTCTTTTCTCTGGCAGTGTGCTTTGGAGGTGAGAATCTGTTGGTAGGTTTCTGACTGCAATTTCTTTTAACTTCTGGACAACTCAGAAATTCCCAGCTGGTGTTAGAAAGGTCAGAAGAAGGCCACCTCTCACCCTTCCATCCTTAAGACATTGCTCATTCCAGGGAGACTTCTTCTAAACACTCCTATTTGGAGAGGGGAACAGGCAGTGACACTCAGACTTGGAATCAAATCCGGATCCAAACTTCCCCAGAGCTGTGAAGGTCAGATCTGGCATTCCAATTAATTGATCTGGGGGCAGATTAACATTGCTGGCATGGGCTCCGGAGCAGGTGCACAAACACACCTGCAGTGTTCCCACTGGGCTGAAAAGCGTAGGCTGCAGCAATTGTGAAGCACTTGGGAGCTTCATAGTTTGTATGTGTTGTGATAAAGCTCCAAGTTTGTACTTGTGGGTCCTGCGCTTCCTGGCAGATTTAGGGGCCTCAGAAACTTATCTAGGCCCCAGAGTGACCTCCCTTTCTCAGTATAATTGGCAAGAGTCACCACCTAGTGAGTTACCTTCATCACAGGCCAGTATGGAAGGTGGAAAAAGGGGGGGAGCCCGGGCCCGCCCTCTACTCCGGACTCCAGCCCAGGGACCCTAATAGTATCAGCTATTAGGCTGACCTTTTATCCACAAAACACAATTCAATTCCCTGAGCTACTTCCCCACAGCAGTCCCTGCTTCTTCAAACTCCACTTCACCCTTACCTCAGGGCCTCCTTCCTTCTGGATGATATGTTGTCCACCACTCAGTCTCACCAACAGCACAACCTCCTTCCACAGCTCCTGACACCCACAGCCCACCTGATTAACTGGGAGGTTTTTATCTGGATTCAGCCAGTCACTGATTGGCTTCAGGTGTCCCAATTAGGCTAGCTGTTGCTACTCCTTTCTAGAAGGTTCTTAATTGGCGCCAGGTGTCTTGATTGGTCTGGAGTAGCCTTTGTTTGGCTATCCAGGGAACAGGGACCTGCACATCCTGAGACTAATATACCTGCCTTCAAGCACTCTCCTATATCCTTCTGGTCTGACTCCGTCACAATATGTATTTATTTATTTATCTTTACTCCTTTTTATAGCTATTATTGTTCAGCACTTTTGAGCAAGCGGCCTCACGTGAATGGGACGTGAATTCAAATCAGCTTCCTCACTGCATGCATGGTTACTGAGAGGGTCTGGCAGAAGAGAAATAATGCCGGGCCCCATCCTGCAAACATTTATTGCAGAATGTAGTGCTTACAACTGCAAGTGTTTCCTTTGAAGTGGATGAGACTACAGCACTGTACTCAGCAATCAGTGTTTGCAGGACTGGGCCCTCAGTCAGGAATAGATTGGTAGGCAGTGTGGTTTGTTGAATAGGGCACTGGACCAGGATTCAGGGGACTGGTTTCTCTTCTCGGCTATACTGCTGATTTGCTCTGTGACCTTGGGGAAATTGCTTCACCTCTCAGACCCTCTATTTCCCATGCCCACCCCTTCGTCTGCCTTATCTGTTTGGATTGTAAGCTTTTCAGATCAGGGACTGTCTTTTACTATCTGTTTATAAAGTGCTTAATATAATAAGGGCTTCAAGGTGCTACCATAATCATCATCAGAGCCAAAAAAGGAAGGATTCAGTAACTTTGATGAGGCTAAACTTACATAGTGTGGTTTTGATTCTACCAGACTTATGTTCAGCAGTACCTTACTATGATATTGAGTCTTGTATGAAGGGCACTAATACTTAGTACTAAATACTCTTTAGTATCAGTAAGAACAGCAGAATTTGATCCAGAGAATAGAGAGATCTATTCACACATGCTGGAGAAGTCTGAGTCAGTGAACAACCCCAGTTTCAGAAATGTTAAAACACAAAATTAATCTCACTGACCTATATTGATCCCCTTCCAGGAATGTGAAAATTCCTTCCCACTTTAACTGCCCTGTGCTTTCTGCAACTCATCAGTTCCTGAAACTGTCTCTTCTCTCTCCCTGTGGGGTTTGCTATATACAGAAGTCACTTATACACACACACAGTGCAATCAGCATGCTAAAAAACAAAGGGTAGCTAGCAGAACAAGCAATGAATTCTGGCTTCATGTTTACACAGTCAGAAAACACACACAACTCTGGATGGCATTTTTCAAAACCTTTCTTTGGCATGTGGGGAACGTGGTGCTGTCTAGCTGGTGGTAGTGAAAGCAGTAGACTGGCTGACTGATAGCAATCACAGCTCTTCAGTTCTGTTGATAGCTCTGCCACAGACTTATTATTTAATCTTGAGCAAATCATTTAAGTGCTCTGTGCCTTAGTTTCCCCATCTGTTAACCAGATTAATAAAACTCAGGTACCTCCCAGGCATGAGTTAAGCTTATTTTGAGATCTCTAGATACAAAGAGCTATTATCTGCACATTATTAAGCAGCTATTGAGTTCTTTTGCAGTGAAGTGCAAGATTTGGGAATCCAAGAGATATCTATTTAGTCTCTTTGGTCATGAAATCATGATTGTCACAGAAAGAAGAAGTCAGAATATGGATTATAAACAAGGTGGCAGCAGCTGCTATAATTAAGATAGGTATTAATATAATTTAATTTTTACCTTGTGATAGCACTTGGTGGGCAACCAGGTCAGGACCTTATTGTGCTAGGTGATGTACAAACGTATGATATTTCAGTATAGTCCCTGCCTCAAAGAGCTTACAATCTAAGAGACAAGACATAAAGGATGGATGAGACAAGCAAAGTGACTGGGATGCGTGGAACAGGATGTCCATTCTAACCACCTGTTTAAATTTGTGTTTCTGGTCCTTTCACTTCTTGGGCTGGAATTTTCCAGGCTTAGTCTCTTGTATAAAGGTGAAATATTTGGAGAAATGTAGCAAAATCAGTTCATCCAGTTTGAACATCAAGGCAGTGAAATAAATATTTATTATTCAAAAATTCTTACAACCTTTTCATTTTTGAAAGGTGTTTGCGAAATGAAATTTGGCCTGGGAACAGTCCTCATTGAGAAGTGCCTTTCATTGTTCTGGAAGCTATTGGTTTTGACTCGACTCAGCTATGAACCTTTGATAATCACATGCTTAGCATATTCAGAACATTTTTTTTCTTCTGAACTGCCAGCTGTTTTCTCTCTTTTCCCCTTCTCCCCCCATTTAAACTAGCATTCTGTAGGGGAATGCAGAGATTCAAAAACAAAAAAATGTTATTCATCTCATTGAATCTATTGCAATCAATGGGTAGGCACTTCTTTGTATGGTGCTGCAAAATATTCATGCACAAAAATGCAGAAAACACTAAATGATAAATTTCCCCTGTTTTTGCTCTAAATCTTGTCTTCCAAAGAGTCCCTAATTTTGAGCAAAAGTTGCAAAATTTGAAATTTAGTTTCTTTAAAAAAAGATATATATTCTTTGTAAATAAAGAGATTTCCACCCACCCCAGAAAAATACATATTTACAGAAAGAGGAAACTGGACAAAGAAAATTCAATCCATGGCCTAGATTCTCCATTGTGGTGCAACCACTTTTCCCCACTGTACTATAACTAGCCGCAAAAGAATTACCACAGCATATAGCAATGGTCTAGTAGTGTAGAGACAGCATAGCAGTTCCTGAGTCACTGGCTGCACATATAGGGGGTATAGATGCGAGAAAGGGATATGGTTGAGGTTTTTTTATTCTCCAGTGATCGTAGGCTGCCAGTTTAACATGTTGGTGCAGTTGATGTAGTTTAAAGCAGCCTTCAGACTGCTCTAAATTATACTGGAGCACATAGTCCACAACTGTGGTAGCATAAAAGCCACTTTTGCAGCCTCACCAACACTTTATTTACACAGTCTTTAACACCTTAGTGGAGAGTAGATTAGCAGTAAAAGTTTCAATTTTTGCTTAATAATAAGAGCCAAGGGTACCCAATGAAGAAGCGGTTGTTGGGGTCTAAATAAGGACTCCTTCGCTTGTGAGAGGTGGCGGGACCCACAATGAGATGTGAGCCAGCTTGCTGTGTTTGTCTGTACTGGGAGAAAAGGTGTCGGCTGCCTCTCCTCCAGAGGGGAATTGTTTGTTTCATTAAGAGGGAGGTGCCAAACCAATTCCCCTTCTAGGACTGGGATATGTCAGTCCTTCCAGAAGAGAGGTCTTTTGGTTGAGACACTAGACTGAGACACAGAAGATCTTGGTTCAACTGCAAGTTGTGCTGTAGTCTTCCTGTGTGTGACCTTAAGCAAGTCATTGAATCACTCTGTGCCTCAGTTTCTCCATTTAAATGGGGATCATATTTCTTCCTTTGTCCCATACTTTGTGTGTTTTGTGTAGTAAAATTTTCAGCTCTGCAGAACTGAGACATACAGACCTGGACACTCTCTATTACTTACTCCATACATATTTGGCACCTAGCACAGTGGAGCTGCAGTTTTCAATGAGACTTCAAGACATGATCTCAATACAAAAAATGAATTAGTAGTAGTATAACAATGTCTCAGTAAAACTATCCCTTTGATGATAAATTTCATCTTTAAACATGCAAAAATTTGAGCTGTTGTGTTTTAAAGCAAGCCCAGACGTTTCACATATAAAAATCATGAAAATCAAAATGTAATGACCCAGAAAAAAATAGTGAACATTTTGGCAATATTTTATGAAGGCTTTTAACGCACGACTACTTTAATTCCATGTGTGACCTGTTAGCATTGGAGCTGATCTCAGTGGGTGACGTTCCCCTGGTGCAGAGAGCCAGCACAAGAACTATGCACCACTTAAGTCTCCCTCAAACCTAGTTAATTTCACCCTGAATTAGTAACCTGTAATGAGGTAAATAGAAACTGACCTCATCACATGATTTTTTCAGCCAGTCTCAAGCCAAAATTGCCTTTATTTATGCTAACAGTTCAATATTGCTATTATTATCTGTGTGTGTTTGAGCTATCTCTGTATTACCTTCCTCTTGGTGAGCCTACAGAGCTTTATCCTGAATGTGAGGGGAATAAAATGCAGAAGCCTGCAGGGGGAAAAAAAAGAGAGAGAGAGAGAGAGAGTCTGCAAATGTTTAATGTAGCCCATATTTCAACAGCATTCACTCTGTTCATCATAATCCCATTTTCTGCCTCAGACGTGTCATTACTGCCCACCGGATTTGGGGTGATAGCAGCAGGAAATGAGCTGGAAAAACATTAGACAGTTTTTAAAAAAATCATTAGCACCTTTAAGATATTTAATGAACTGCAGGCTGCTTCCAGAGTGGAGAAGTATAAATTCTATTTGGGGATTGAAAAAAGGTGAGGACGTGCATAAGAGCAAAGGTAGGTCTAGAATTAAATTTGGTAGAGGCCAGAAGTGAATGACAGGTCCTAGGGTGTACCTTGTTCAATGTCTCGCAGCGTTCAGGGAGATTTCACAGTAGTTTCCATCTAAGCCACCCTTTTACCATCCTCATGAGAATTGCTATCCTTAACCCTATTTTAATTCTGAAGGGGTGAATAAATATAGAGTGTGAGCAGGTAAAAGCTATTGACTCCAAAAGGCCCATCTCTTGTAGGCTTCCACCCTATCATATGATGTCCCCCATTGTACATCAAATGCTGACCCTGCAGTGTGGTAACAGGGATTCAGAATGTTATAGTTAGAGGTGTAATCCTTCCAATGAGACATTAAACTAAAGTCCCTTCTGCCCACCTCTCAAATGTAGGTAGAGCTATAGAACTCATCATACATTTTAGAAAAGATAAACCTTGTGTCCGGGCCAACTTCCCAACCCTGAATGACGTGTTTAAGGTTTGTACTAAGTCGAAGCTCATACGTATAATGGCTGCCACATTCACCGGCACATGGCCACTGCTCTGCTTGTAGTTGAGAGTATGCTTCAGTGTCCATGGATAGCAGGAGAGAGAAACCCATTGACTATAGTGGATGTTGGATGGGACCCTAACTCCTCATTTTGTAAAGCACATTGAGATATGTGGAATATATGGAAGAAACTTTAATTAAAGGGTAACCTGTAAAACAACAATATTTGGGTTTCTATGTGTTTTTTTCCTTCTATCAAATATTTAAAGAAAGCCTGAAAGTTGAGGGAAGGGAGGTTAAGTGGATTTATTTCTGCTTGTGTTTTTACCTTTAAAATATCTGGAATATCAAGTCTTATCTTCCCAGTTTCACAGGAGGGTTTTTTGGAGACCCAGAGACCTCTTTGGAGGGCCAGGAATGGAAGTTTTCTTAGCCCTCAATTGAAGAGACAGGGACATCTGAAACTTTCACAAAGACATCTTTCCTCTCTTGACTTAAATGGGTGTTAACAAAACCAAGAAATCCTCAGAGGGTCATAAGGAGTCTGACTAGAAATCCTTTCCCCTCCTAATTGGGCTATGGTTTTGGTCTCTTGTGATGTTATAATGTCTCTATTTGACCATTGAGCCCTCCAGCAAAAACAGTTTGGCCAGGTCAGGTATTGCTAATGAAGCAAGCAAGCAGAAAAAAAATGCACTATTTTTGCAAAAGAAAATTTTCAAGATGTTTTATGTATAAGTTATGTACCAAAAAGCTATGCTGAAAGAACATTAAGGTTGTAAAGTCATGGACTCAAAAGTTAGGACATGCCAGAATTCAGGTTGTTTATGCAACCTTAATTCCACCCTTTTGTGGTATATGTCTTATGATCATCTTTAATTATATGAGCACATGCTATTTTTTCTACAGATCCCCTGCCTCTTTCATTGCACAGCATAGACTTGCTCTGGGGATGAATTAGTGTGTAAGAATGCATACGAACAAGGGGGCCAAATTAATCTTAATAATGTTCTTTTAATGTAGTTTTTTGATTGAAATTTCCTAGGTTTTAAATGATGCAAACTGAAAAAAACATAAATTCCATCACGCATAGGCACATTGCTATACACGTCTATCAGCAGGGTTGGAGCCTTTATATCCACTGCACAGACCTTGGCCACTTAATAGCCCTGATAGCAAGAGTACATTGTCTTTCTTTATATGGACCATCACTAGAGGGAGATGAGACACACACTTTGCATCCGACAAAGTGTGTATTCACCCATGACAGCTTGTGCTCCAATACATCTGTTAGTCTATAAGGTGCCACAGGATTCTTTGGCACTTTGTTAGTGGGCTTGATAGATATTTGCTGGTATCAGAGGAATCATGAGACTCGGGATTCTTCTGCCCATTCTCCCCAAATTGACCCCTTCTGCTCTATTTCCTCCATTCTTTCTCTTCCTCACCCCAGTTTCTTGTGTCTGTCCCATTCTCCTTGACTACCTCGTCCCAGTCTCTACTCCTTGGGTTTCTCATCCCAGTCCCAGCCCCTTTACCCTGCCAGTACTAGTCTCCCTCTATAGGGAATCTACCCCTAAATCCCAGTCTCTCCCCAGTTCCCATCTCCCAGCTCTTCCTCCAGTCTGTCTCTCTCCTCCCACCTCTATTGGCTCCCAGTCCTGGTCTCCCGCTCTGGGTCTCCTCATCTAATCCCAGTCTCCCTCCTACCCCCTCCATGGCTCCTTGTCCCAGTCTCTTTGCCTATCCAGTCCCAGTTCTCCCCACAAACACAAGCTCTTTGTCAATTTGTCTCTTCTCCCACTACCGTGTTTCCCACCTGCTCACACACACTGGTTCCTTGTCCCAGTCTCCTTGTGCAGCTAGTCCCAATCTCTTCCCTTCCCCTCAACTCATCCAAACTCAGTGTTCCTACTCCCAGTCTCCCAGCCGCACAGCTGCCATCCCAGTCTCCCATCCAACCAGCCCCAGCCGCCCCTAGTCCCTGGCTCCTGGCCCCTGTTTCCTCGGTCACCCAGTCCCAGACTCCTCTTCTCATCCCTAGCTCTCAGTCTCCCCCAACTCTAATCAGCGTATCATCAAACTTCTTGTCTCAGTCTACTCCTTTGCCTCCCCTTCCATTAGTTTGACTGTTGTCCCTTTTGCTTTCTAGTCAGACTGCTTACTCCTCCACGCTGCCTGGGTGCCGGCAGGGTGGTCATTGGGAGCATGGGAGAGACTGGCTCCTTGTTCTCCATTCCAGTGCCTGGCTCCACACTGGCCCAGAGCAGCTGGAAGCAGCCATTACATGGAAGTCCTTTTGAGTCCCCATAGCCCTGGGCTGGACCATACTCAGCTGCTCTGTGGGGATGGCACATTTCAATGGGACTTAGGCACCTAACCTGTATAGGCTGATTTGAAAACCCCATGAGGCACCTATCTGCATCTTTAGGTGCCTAAATACCTTGGTCAATATGGCCCTTAGAGACTTGTCCATTTGAGGTGAAGCAGACCCCAAACCTGAGATGGGGAACTTTCTTGTTGGTCCATTTCAGTCCTACTAAGGGATATCATCTTTATTTTTTCTTCTCCATGTCCCCTTGAAGAACATTCTATATTATTCTACATATAGTTGAACTATTCTCTATATGCTATAAAACAGAGTTTGCCCTGATGTGACAGCACCTCAGAAGAGCTCATTTCCCATTTATGCACCAAAATAAATGGCCTGAATTTTGAAAGAGCTCATCTTCTTTGGTGCTGAGATCTTTTGTAAGTCCAGCCCATCATTACCATTATTTTATATTACAAGAATAATAAGTCAAGAAAGAATACAAGTAAGGTCTACAAGCAAGAACGCTGTGTGGATGTCTGCCCTCAGTAGGTTGGACCCAAAGACAAAAATGGCAACTGTCCCATCAGCTGGGAGTTGGAACTTCCTTAAAGGTGTGTTGAGATGTTCAAAACTGATCACCTAAAATTAGCCTTCTAAATCCATCTTTAGATACCTAAATAAATGACTTAATTTGTAAAAGTGCTGAGCACCCAGCAACTTCTGTCAACTTCAGTGAAAACTGGTGAGAGCTCAACATGTTTGAAAATCAGGCCATGTGGTTAAGTATCCAAATATGGACCTATGAGCCTAACTTTAGACAACCAATTTTGAAAACCTCAACTGTAGGACAGAGAGCAAATTATACAGACACAAACAGCATACACCAGTTTATGAAATTAAACACCTCTGGGTGGGATTTTCACAAGTACTTAAGTGTTTTAGGAGCACAAGTCAACTGAAAGTCATTAAGCGGTGTGCTCCTAAGTCACTTGGAACATGTGGAAAATCTCACCCATGGTCTTTCAGGAGAAATCCAGGAGCAGAATGTTAAGGTTTCTTTGCACAGCAGTTCAGTTGATACCAATTTAATTGGGTGGGTCAAACCACTAGCACTAGGAATATTTTTTCCCCTCTGACCATCCCTTTCCTTTCACAAAGAGACCCCTTTTTCTGAAAAATTATTACCAAACTAATAATTGAAAACTGGAAATTAGACCCTCATCTTCAAAGAAAGGGTTCTGAAGTGTGCATTAGCCTTCTAACAAGATGAGCCATCTTACTAGTCAGCACTCGTTTCCTACTTGAAATTATGTTTGACTACAGGGCATGAAATGTTATTCATCCTTCTCCATCTCCCTCCCATCCATTTCTATTCAGATTCAGCACTGAATGGTAGCAGCAGCAGGTACATGAAAAAGATTTTTACGTGTTCATGTGTCTTCTTATTTTTCCCCCCTGACTTCCCCTTTTATATGTGAGAAAGTAGCATGAAAAGTACTGTAAAGCAAATTAAAATAAAAAAGAAAGTGTTGGATTTAAAGCAATCTGTTTAACATGACAGAGTTTGTTATTCACTAACATGTGGTCATGGTATGTAAGACATCGCAGGCTGAATAGCAAGCATGCTGCATGTAAAAGACATTCTTTCTCAGTAACGAAGAGAGGTATCAAGGCTAGCTTGGAAAGGGTGGTGTTGGGGCAGCTGATGGACACTAGGTTAATTTTCATTTCTCTCCTTGGCAGTAGCAATTTCATGGATCTTGTCATCCGTGGATGGTTGCAGGAAGGGGAGATCAGAAATGATAAACATCCACATCACCATCTCAGATTAAAATGCCACCAAATGATCTTTTAATACAACGCTGATGGCTGATCTGTGGTTTGGTTTGTATAATGGAGACTTTTACTTTAAAGAAAAAAAATGAAATTTGGAGCCTTGCATGGGGACCAAGTGCATGATCTACATTTAGACGTGGATGGGTTTGATTTGCCTGGATGATTCATGGTCATTATCCATTTATCCCTCCAGCGAAAAATAGACTAAAATATTGCTATATTTACTAATAAAAAATTACAATAGGTAAAGTTTAATACATATAGAGCCAACTCCTGGAGTCTATTCTTGGTTGTTATCTTACTGAAATCAGGAAGTTTTCCCTTTGTTATAGGCTTAGTAAAAACAGTGGGTGAGATATTTTCCCTACCTAGGAATATCTTTGAATTGGTAAGAAACTCTTTAGTGTTCACCTAGAAGACTTCAGTCAGGGGAGGAATGCAGAGTCCTAGAACCCGGGCTCCAGCCCGAGCCCAGAAGTCTACACAGCAATGAAGCAGAAGTGCAAGCCCAAGTCAGCTGGCACAGGCCAGCCACAAGGATAGTGCTGGAACCAGGAATGCTGGGGGTGCCACTGCACCCTCTGGATTGAAGTGGTTTCCATCGTATACAGGGTTTACAGTTTGGTTCAATAGCTCTCAGCACCCCCATTATCCCAGCGCCCCAGCCTTGGGTTTTTCTTTGCTGTGTAGACATAAAAAGCAAAGGTCTGGTCCACAGACACCACAGATACCATGAACACAGCAAGAGTGCAGGTGCCCTGGAGAAAGGGGAATACTGCCCCATAGAGTGGCTGATTCTCTGTTCTATGCAGAAGAGAGTCCATCGCCACAGCCAAGCCATGAACAAAGACTTCAGGGATCAGTCTCCTCTTTTGCTTTGCAGTCTATCTGGCAACCAGTTACACAATATAATTATCGAACAGTAAGGTTTTATTTCTGAAACTGATCTGAATCTTGACTCCTACAATTGTTACATTGTGAATAAATAGCAATTATTATTGATTAGTGCCTGAGGGTGCTTTGGTTTTGTTTCTTTTTTTAAATTAGCTGCTTTGCAAACATTTTAATTTGCAATAATTCAGTGTGTTTTTGTGGGTAGGGGTGGGAAAGTAATTATCCAGTGAGGACCAAATCCTTGGCTATCCTGATGTAGGTCAGTACAGTTTCATTGACACAGAGCTTGGCTTATTTACCTCAGCTGAGTATCTGGCACAGAAATTCAATAAATTAAGTCAATCCAAGCCTAAATACTTTTCTTTCTTTTTGGACAAGGCCTGGGCTAAAGGCTCACATGATGCATTGTGGATAAGGGAAGGAAAGGATAGGAAAGAGTAGAATACAGGTGTGCGTGCACATTACCAGGACAAATCTAGAAGAAAAGGAATAAAAAAGGATTTTGTTGCTGTGGCTGTTTGAAAATGGTGTAGCATCTGTGAGTGTCAGCTGAATTCAGCCATATAAAAACAAGTTACCTCAACTATGTGGCCTCAATGTACAATCTCTGCTGACATCTCAGCCACTGTACCCTGTACATCCCCCTCATCTACAGTAGACCACAGCCAGCAGAGCTAGGGCTCCCTGGAGCCATTTAGTTGGTTTCTCCTGGCTACAAGGCCCAGGATTCTCTGAGTGATCATGCCCCTCTGTACTTCAAACTCCTGTGCCAGGCATTCTTTGGTTGGCTCTGTTTGTGGGTAGTGGAGCTGGGAAGAAAGGTGATCCAAGCAGTTCCATGAAGGGCTCAGGGTTTTCAGGGAAGCTGGAGGAACAGGGAACCTGTGATGCTTCCCAGCCATGGGTATGATGAAAGAGGGTTATTTGAGACCCAAGGGGGCTAAGTTATTATCACCACAGAGCTAGGGTAACCAGGCAGCAAGTGTGAAAAATTGGGACGGGGTTGGGGAGTAATAGGAGCCTATATAAGAAAAAGACCCAAAAATCGGGACTGTCCCTATAAAATCGGGACATCTGGTCACCCTACACAGAGCTCTCAGTCAGCACAAAGCAGCTCAACAACACAGTGTCTCAGCTTTAACTCACCTCACCATATAACCCCAGATAGAGCCATTTCAGCTGCTTTGCCATTTGCAACTCCCATAAAATGGTCGTATCAAGAGGTTGCCTAAACTACTTGCACTTCCATAATAGCCTGCCAACAGACTTCTTTCCCGGGCTTGGCATTTTGTTTGTTAAGCCAGAACCCTTTGGTGAAGTCACATGTTGTTTCAGGGAAATTCAGCCTGCAGTCCAGTGAAACAAAGTACAAAGAGGAAGGTAGCCCAAGGCCACGGGCATGGATCCCACCTCGCCCTAGTCTCAAAGGCATTGGGCTTTCCTCGACTTGAGCAGCTAAACCTAATTTTAAAAAGAATGCTTCGACTGCTGCTAATCCTTTGGATCTGTTTCAGACAATTAAACCAGAGTACATCAAAAAGCCACCTCCCAAACAACAGCACCATTTCAGCATTCACCGTCTGAGACAGCTGACTTTACCATCAGTGGCAACCTGTTCTTTCACCCTTTCTGGAAGGGACAAACACAACATCTCAGGTCAAGCATCCATCATCTTTGCTCTTGCATAGCCAGATTCTGCCACCTTCCTCTCATTGAGTAGCACCTTATTCTTCAAGCAGCCTGTTGAAATTACTGGCCCTGAGATCCTAGAATGTTGGAGTGTGTTTCGGCTTTTACTTGCAAGTTAGACCCATGGCCTTCATGACTGGTTAAAAGAAAAAAAGGGATAAAAGTGCAGAGAGAGATTGGTTCTGTTGTTTCTTGACATAATTAATGCTGCTTAAAGACATGCCTCGGATTAGTAGATGCTTGCTTAAGGAACTACCTTGTCATAATCTCACTAACTGTCCCATGACTGTGTAGTCCAGTGTGCAGAGCATACAGTGGTATTCAAGAGACATGGGTTCTCATCCTGGCTTTACTGCTGACCTGCTATGTCAACAGAGTGATCGTGAACAGGTCCCTTCGCTGGGCCTCTGTTTTCTCTTTGTCACCTTGTCCATTTTAGTTTTTCAGGTCTTTGGAACCAGGGACTGTCTCTTACTGAGTGTGTGTATAGTACCTTGCACACTGAGGATCTGATCTTGTTTAGGACCTCCAGGTGCTACAGAAATACAAATAATAATACACTGGACCCTCGCTAGAACACGCGTCAGTAGAACGCGAATTCAGCTATAACGTGGTCGTGGCCATGGATCCCAAAATAGAACACGGTCATTTTATTTTATTTTGTTTTAACGTGGTTCTTGCTATAAAGCAGGACTTGGCATGGATCCCAAGTCCCGAGTTCTAGCGAGGGTCCGATGTACTTAAATTGAACTTGCCTTTTTTGGGCAAATTTTATTGAGAGGAGTCTCTTGATCCCTGCCAACCAGGTTTCAGGCCTGGGAATATTACAGATGCTGCAGTGTCTCATTGATTGGTGTTCTCCTAGCAATGGAGAATAGGCAGGTATTTAGGATGATTCTTTGAGATGTCTCATTGCCCTTTGGTACAGTTAGCCATGCTAATAATATATTATTAATAACAATAGTTTGCACTTCCTGTACTGTTCCCCTAATTACCAGGAGCAGCTAAACACATCAAACCTTGCTTGCTGTATTCATACAAGTAAATTCAGGGTCAGGATTATGATCTGTTTTCCTCCCTATTTCCGTGTCAAAAGTCAATGGGAGGTGTGCTCCTAAACCCCTTAGGTATTTTAGAAGATCTCATCCTGTAAATCGTATTCCCCTTTTATATATATATAAAAATGAAATAGACACCTGTTTGGTGAAGGGGTGGAGACAGAGGTGAAAGTATGCCAGTATGCCCCAGTACGGCGTACCGGCAAGAGCTGGTGTGCTGTATCGGGGCGGATCGGCTTTCACAGGTGGCAATTTAAAGGGTCTGGGGCTGCTAGCAGTGGCTGGAGCCCTGGGCCCTTTAAATTGTTACAAGAGCCCTGCTGTTGGAGCCCCGGGGAAGCGGCAGCAGGACTCAGATGGCGATTTAAAGGCCCCACCTCTTCCGGTAGAGATCACGCCTCTTCTGGTTGAGGCTCTGCCCCCTCCCAAGGACTCCAGAGTACTGGTAAGTCCTTTAAATTACTTTCACACCTGGATGGAGAGAAGTGGGCAAATGTCTGAGGCGAGCATAGGATTAGCTAAAACGAGGTAGCACCTTCAAGATTTTTTTAGGCATAAGCTTTTGTGGGTAAAAACCCCTACTTCTTCAAGCAAAGATGGGGGTGGAAAAAGGAAAAGAAACCACTGATGCCTGCAGCTGTTGCATTGGTAGTGTGCCTTGTATGAAGGCAGCTTCCTCCTCCTCATTCTCCTTGGAGGTGCTTTCAGACACCTGAAGAAGTTGCATCCGAAGAAGTGGGTTTTTTTACCCATGAAAACTTATGCCCAAATAAATGTGTTAGTCTTTAAGGTGCCACCGGACTCCTTTGTTGGTTTTGTGGATACAGACTAACACAGCTACCCCTTGATATTTGACAGGATTAATTAGACTCTCTTGTTTGCGACCTGTGCCAGCGTGCTGAGGTCAGTGAGAACACAGCACAATGGCAGTTATTAACGTTCTTTAGTATTTTGTTGCAGAATTTAGCTGTGACCATGGTTAGGTAAAATGGTGCTGCTCCTACCAATCATACATACTCATCAGCTCTACTCTCATGCCCTTGCTCTCACCCTGTTTCATTCAATGGAGAAAAGAAGAGGCTAGGTGGGACAGTGGCACCCAGGCCAGTCTTTACAAACTGGCTTGCCTAAAGTTAGATACCTGCATTCATATGTAGGTGACCACACAAAAGTGTTCTGAGCAGCCACAGCTCTCATTAGCTTCCTCGGGTTTCATCTGAAGCTTTGAATCTCATCAGGTCACAAGGTAACTGAATTTAGTTATCTGGCGCAAAAGCAGCACATGCAGGGGAGTTGTGCAAAGCCCTGGTAATTTGTATCCGAGAGCCCTACTTTGCTGTACAGTAACCAGCAGAGGACTGCTCCCCCATTGCCGTCCATGCTTTCATAGCACTGCAGAAAGAGTTGTTTACCACAGATACCACTCGGAGCATTGTTTGTTTGTTTGGCGGGAAGCACAATGTGCAGGTGAGCTGCTTTGGCCCTTAGCCAAGTGAAGACGGGGGTGGAAAAAGGAAACGAAACCACTGCTGCCTGCAGCTGTTGCAGTAGTAGTGTGCCTTCCTCCTCCTCATTCTCCTTGGTGCTTTCGGTTTGCTGATTGTTTTAATTGCATTGCCTTAAGCAAGTTCTTGTAGGCTGTCAGAGGTTGGTAAATACTGTGAAACAAAAGCCTTTAGGTTAGTGCCTCACACTGCCCTGATTTTAACATTGGATGCATGTTCGGATCTTGAGTGGCACAAAGTTGTAGGTAGTGTCCTCCTATTGGGGGAGATAGCACAGGTAAACAATGAGTTATTACTGTGATTGCTAATTATTTGTATTATTGTAGCCCCTAGAAACTCTCGTCATGGACCAGGACTCCATTGTGCTAGGCACTGTACAAACACAGAACCAAAAGATAGTCCATGCCACAAAGAGCTGACAATCTAAGTATAAGACAAGACACAACATATGGATACAGACAGAAATTTGAAGTGGATGCTGGGGGCTGGCGTCAGTGGTCAATTGGTGGGAGAAATCATCCTCTGAGTAGTGAGAGAGAGATGATAGGTAGGGCAAGATTTACAGAGGCCTGGTCTGGTATTTCCTTTCATAATTGTGCCTTGTCCATCCATGAGAGCTTGCCTTCCCTTCCCTTTATAAATGTATGCACATTCTTGGGTGGGGAAGGAGATTACATGCACTGTATACATTGCATATGTATCTGTAAAATTTCAAGTTGCTGTTTCAAACCATGGAGGCATTCAAGCTACTTTTAGTAAAAATGGCTGGAAATGCTTAACATTAGAAAACTACCAATTTTTCAGAGGCTGCCTTCTTGAACATGACTGCACTGTTTTTGCTCAAACTTTCAAAACAAAAATTCCACCTGAGGTGGAGATCAAGCATGGGACATTTCAGAAATTATTAATTATATTTAAGTAATCTAAAGTAGTGAGAAGTGTTAGGCAGTCTTCAATGTGGGTGTCTCCAGTGGTCTATCTAGGACACACAATATACACACAGTGTATAAAGCCTGTGTATTTACCTGCACCTCCACCCCACACACACACACCTCCACCCTAGAGTCATTTATGGGACAAGAAGAGATTCCTTCTGTGGCAAGCTTCACTTTTTTAATGGTAGCTGTTTGAAGCTCCGGGGAGGTTTGGAATGTTAGAAGCAGTCCTGGCAGAGATGAATTAACAGGCAGAGTACAGGTGAAGTGATCAAAGGTTTATGAAAATACAATTTAGCACATGGATATCATAGCCTTAATCAATGGGATGTCTTGCATGAGCAAAGGCCTGGAAGAGTGGGCCATATATCCTTTATAATAAATGGCCCAGCTGCTGCAATTTATTCCCTAAAGGTCAATGATGTGGTTCGTCTGAGAAACTGTTAGTAACAAAAGCTTCATCCAGCAAGTTGGGGAGAAAATCAGTTGCCTTAATACCTCCACCATGGCCTTCCACAAAGGCCAGTTTTGGCTCTTCTTTTGTTCAACATAAACTCATATGACTTTCCTGAGACGCAGGCTGAGAAGTGGGTGTATGCTGATGACATCTGTATTCCTGACACTGGAAATGATTGTCATAGAATTGAAGGGAATCCCAGTCAAGACATGGATACTTTGATCACTTACTTCTAGCAATGGAGACAAATTCTTACTGAAACCAAGACTGTGGCAACTACTTTCTAACTAAATAATAATCTTGCCAATCAACCCATCTCAGTCCAGGTACAAGGATGACTACCGCCATTCCAACGAGTTGTCACATACTGGGGAGTAGAACTTGACCATAGCCCGACACATCAGCCTCACCTGGAACACCTGAGAAGGAAGATCTCTTCCTGTACAATCTTGACACACAAACTATCAAAAATCTCTTCAGGAGCAGATCCTTCAGGCCTTCATCTATCTGCATTGGCCCCAGTGTTTTCGGAGTGCTCTGCAGCTTGAGGACACTGTTGCCACGTAGTTTGTCAAGACAGGCCTGAATTTGGCCACTGGTATTATTAGTGGCTTCTTGAAGTACACACCAACCTTCTGTTTGTATGTGCTAGCACACACAATTCTGCTAGGCCTTTGAGAAGATGCCGTTACTGCTAAGTTTTCCTGGACAGCTTTGACAGATGAAACTTGATGCCCCGTTTTCAGACAGAAAACAACACACAGCACTGACTTGAAGATCTGCTCAAATTCAGGGGGTGGGGAGAGAATCCCCCCCTATGGACCAGGGCATGACACCAAAGCTGGTCTTTTGATACACTTTTCAAAGGCAGCTAACTCACTTCTGGACAAGAGTGCTGCTCTTTACCATCCACAGATGATCAGCACCACCAGGGAGCTGAAAACTATGTTCTTATGGTGTGGAAAAGTTTAACACCCTAAATTCAGGAGTCCATCAGCTGCATCTCCTTTCTTGTCCACCTGAGTATAGATCCTGGACCAGGCTCAACCAAAATTGCTGTAGCTATGCAACAATTGGCCTCATTTCCTCCCCATGCTTTGACTGTGGGGCAGCATTGCAGACAGTAACTCATGGGGTAGAAGAGTGCCCAGCTTGACATCTGAAGGGTGGTTTACAGTGCCTAGTCTTCCCTTGATACAGAGTCTATCTTCTGGTTACAGAACCTGGTCGTTGATCTCTGATGTTTTCCTAAAAGATCTACTCTAGGAATTATTTTGGGGAAGTTCCATGTCCTGTGGTACAGGAAGTCAGACTGCATGATCACAGTGGTCCCTTCTGGACTTGGAATCTTTGTTTGCATACAAGAAAAATATATTCTTTACACAGCCCATGTGGTGATATTTTGGCAGCTATATTATAGTACATATCTTGAACCACAGTGGGATCATTAAATATATCTCAGTATTCCACAAATATACATACTGGGAGAGAGATCATCTAAAGCGGTGACGTGAACAATGACAAATCTCCATGCTGTCAGAGTAGCTCTGATTTCCACCCCTCCCCCCAGCTGCTTTGTTCTCCCTGCTACTGTTGGATGGTTGGTTGGTTTTTATTTTTAACCAGAAGCCTTTAAAAGAGAGAGGGAGGAAATGCATGAAAAATGACAGCTATGGTCTCAAACAGCTTTCCGAAAATAAATCACACATCTAACACCAACCAAATAAACAGCCTTCTCTCTGCCACTGGTGAGTCATGGCTCAGCTTCAGGAAATCATTTGACTACATGTTAAAGTCCCATTAACTTAAGCGCCTGCTTAACATTAGGCAGTTGCATAAATATTTAGCTCAGTCCGGGCTTACTGAATATCTCTGCTCTCATCCTGACAACAGTCCTCATCTTCTCATTGTCTTTCTCGTTTGCATCGATCACTGTGAGATCTGAATACTTTGTTTTTCACATTGGCCTGTCCTCTCTCATGTATTCTGTCTGCATAACACATGCTCCCCATTTAGATTTCCAGAGCAAGTTCTTTCCCTCTTGCCCCATGTACCTTACCCTCCCCTACCCTTTCTCCTACTGACAACTAGAGGTAATCAGTTCCTGCTGCCCCTGTATCTCCTTCCCAGAGTGCCCCAGAATTTCCATGAGATTATACTATATTGTTTGATTGCTGGAATGATTACAGAAGCAGGGAAGACATCTCTTACCATACCCAAAACTGATGTTTGGAGGTATTGGTGCCCATCAGAAAAAGAGAAGGGATGTAACAATATTTATGTCAAGTTTCTGTACAGATTTGTCATTCTAAGTTGTTGGGTTTTTTGAGTGGAGAGGAAATTGATTTCTGTCAGGGACATAATGATTTCCCCTGCTTTTAAACCCTTGCCTCTGGATGCTGTGTTCCAGTCATAATCTTGCCAGTCAAGAAGGAACCTGTCAGTTGGACAAAAGAGTTACTGTTTAGCAACATGAGGCATTCCCTAAAAATCAGGGGCAGGCACACAACCTCCACAGTAATGCCAGACTCTGCCGGGCCCAAGGAGAGAGACTTCAGCCCAAGAAACTGCACTGCGTCCTCCCCAACTCCAGGTCACATTCATGCTCACGCTATCTATTGGGGGAACACAGTACCAACCCTTTTTGCAAAATATCTTTCCCACCCCCCACCACCAAAAAAAGAACTTCCCCAGAAAAGACAATTTCAGTGGCATTAAACAGGGAGATCCTGTTATTGTTGTTGGTTTTTTTCCCCAAAAATATCCTGTTCCTCTCTACAGCTGTTGGAGGGTAAAGCCAGAAGTAAAGGGCCCAATGTCAAGGCCACCAATTGTTTTAGGTTTTTTGCAACCCCAGAGTGTGGGGTTACACAAAGTGCCTTCAATCTCCCTAATCTTGGATGGGGACCCTGCAGATGGTCAGTGCATCCCGTAAAGGTGGTGTTGGTAGGTGGGAGGAGCTGTTTCAGCAAGTGCTTGCTTCAGCCCCTGCTAACAGGGTCTTAGAGAACCCCAGATGAGTTCCCTAGTGAAAACTTCAAGGGAGGGAAGCCCATGGTAGCCTGCACTACTCTCCCTTAGCTAAACTCCTCTGGGATACATCAGCCCAGGCTGGTTCAGAAAGTGCAGTTGATACCTCCCTGCACCAGCATGAATAGATCTGGCCCTGGATGTTGGCTGTAGCAGATGCCACCTCCCTGTGAGTGTCTCACTCTCTGCATTAGAAAATTATAGAACTTTGAAAGTATAGAAAGTTACTCTGCAGTAACTTTGGGGGCGGTGTTTGCATATCCCTTTTTTAATAGCAAAAATCACTCATCCGAGCCAAATTTGTATTTAAGAAAGGTTTGCCAAACCCCAAAAGTATCTGGTGATGAATTTAGTGATTGCAGCAGTTGCTAATTACAGGGAGGTGGTCACATCTGCTGTACTTACCATTTCCTGTAAATGAAATGGGTCGTTGATCAGAGAGACACTTGCTAGTACAGATACAGTTAAGGTGGTGTCAGCTGTTTTGTTATAAGCCCTTCCGTGTTCTCTGCCACACTTTTTTTGGTTGGTTTTTAAGAGGTTTATCACTCTGATCTTTAATTTTGGAGGCTGGACTAAAACAACCACCTAATCGGCATGTTGCACCTATGAAAAGCTGCTTGTTCATGCACAGAGAGGCATTTGCAGTCACAGATTGCCAGTGGTACCCATCAGTCTGCATTTGCACACAGCTACCCAATTTGCACATGCCAGCATGATTTGCATATGCAACTGCAGAGTTTGTCAGGCACAGTGGAGTGCATGCCTATCCATTATACTCTCCTTGGAAAACTTGCTCTACGAAATCTCTTCCCTGGAGCAAATGTTTTACCCACTTAGAAAAAAGAAAGGAGTCCTGATGTTAGCATTTATGTTGTGCAAGTACAGACAGGTGAGAGACTGAGGTTGCCTGTTTTCTCAGATATTTGGTGGTGTTGGTGGAGAGGGAAGAGGAGGGAAGTCTTGAGCTCTTATATGGCTTTTTTGACTTGGGGCTTGTGTACATGAGGAAATTGACTAACATAGCTGTATTGGAATAATTATGAGCCTGATCTTTTGGCACTTATATGTATGTATTTGCCAATTAAAATATCTGTTTACATTAATTCTTGAAACTTCCCTACTGTGTCTGCATGATGACTACTCAGGGCACTGCATTCCACACTAAAATTCACTAGGATACTAAATACCCCAGCATTTTTTTTGTAAGACAAAACTGAGGTCCTGACCATTTTTAGTGACTGAACATCCCAAGGCAATTTTATTAAAAGCTGAGGTTAATTGCCAAGTTATGCCCAAATAAGAAACTGAATAAGTAATTCCTTTCTACCTTAAATTCCTGCTGAAGTTTCAGCAGTATACAGTATGCTTCCTTCCTGAAACTGTAATGTGGTATTGCTGTGTGTCATTGATTAGACAGAGGTGACTACATTTAAGTTAGGGTGATTAGACAGCAAGTGTGAAAAATCGGGACAAGTGGTAATAGGAGCTTATGTAACAAAAAGACCCCAAAATTGGGACTCTCCCTATAAAATCAGGACATCTGGTTACCCTAATTTTGGTGGTGGGTAAAGTAGCACTGCCACTCCCAAGTGTTCAAAAATCATGAGTCAGGCCCTAAAATATCATGATACTGACTTACAAAATCATGATATTTTAAAAAACTGGGAGGTCTTTTTGTTTGCTTTCTGGTTTTTGAGCCTTTGGGTTACACTCAGGTTATGTTTTTCAGCTTTTCTCCACAGCCATGAGAACTAAGAACTTGATTTTTTTAACAATACCTGCTGATGGTGAGTAGTACCTTACTGAATCCCCTGGACTGCAATAGGTCTACTTGCACACTAAAATACTACACAACATGACTTAAGGGGGTAGAATCTAGCCCAAAGTTTGTAAGGCACTTTGGGATTCCTAATGCTACATAAATAAAAGTTATTGTTCTGATCATTCTAATTCTTATTTATTATTTGTAACATATCAGCACCAAGAAGACAAGACTCCATGATACTAGGTGCAGTACAAACTTAGACAAAGAGTCTCTGCCCAAAAGAGTTCACAATCTGTGTTTAAGGTGAGAGATAACAGGTGATAGCCAGACAGACAAGTGTGAAAAAGTCACAAGGTGACAGTGAGACCATTAAGTTTAGCATAATAAGTAGTGGTCTTGTGTTAGATTATTTTTGTAATGAATCGTGTATAACATTGAAGGAGGATCGCTGAGAAAGTGTCAGACGGGGGAAGAGGGGACAGGCACCTACAGTAACTACGACCTGAGCACTGAATGAATTAATCCAGAAATTCAGCACAGATAGAAATGAATAAGCTCTCCAGAGGTATCAAAGGCAGTAACAAGTCTAACTAGTTGTGAAAAGATGTCAGGCAGGTATTGTGCAAAGAGGCAGATTTGGTCAGGGTTTGGTGCTAACTTAAAGGAAGGGACAGATGCCTGAGATGGGCTATTGACTCCCTCCGCTCCTAAAATCTCTTGTTTCCTGTGTTATCGCTGCCAGGACTCTTTGGTGTGTTGCATGCTTTATTCCCCTCTGTCCACACGCGCTGTGTGTGGCATTCTCTCTCTTCAAATGGAAGGCAATATCTTTTGTGACACAGCGCGGCTAATGAGCTGTCCTGGGAACTGAAAAGCTGATGCGCGATTGATGGACTCTGCTGTTTGTTTCCGGGTCTGTCTTAATCATGACATGGAGAGATCACTGTGTATTTTAGTAAAGACTGTTTTTTCATGCCATTCAGCCGCTTCTGCACAGAAAAACAAAACCACACCAAGATGCATTACAGAAGTTTGTGGGGAAGGTTATTGGTGGGGGGGAGGGGAAGGGCATGGGATAGATAAATGTTTGGCTCTTCCTGGCCACCCACAGATCCAGGAGAGAGAGGCTCTGAGAAACCCACTTTTCTCCCCCATTAAGTGCAAGTCCTCACCACACCTAGAGACATCCAGCCACCCACACCAAGAACAACTCCCCCCAAATCCAACCTGAGACACAAACTTTCCCCCTCAAGAGAGCAGCTGACTCGGCCAGGCTGAGGTGATGCAGAGTGTTTCATTCCCATTTTGAGTCACTGAGGCCCTCTTCACAAGGAGCCTCTTTCCCCTAATTTATTACGAGGCATGATGATAAAGTCCGCACTTTAACAATGCAAATGCAGCCATGGTAGTGGGAGGGGCTAGCCACCCCGAGTACATGTCTACTGCTTCAGATGTGATCGTGCTTGGTGGCTAGACCCTCCCACTGCTCCTGATTTGGCAGCTACACTTCTATTTTTAGTTTGCTAGCTCAGCCAGAGCTCTGTGGACGTGCTGCTTTGATTTAACCTATGGACAAGCTAAACCACTGTAAGCCTCATTTAAACTGATGGAAAGGGCCCCCACACAAAGCTGCACCATTTTAACAAAATGGGTGCTGTGTCAGACTGTAGTGGGGCAGCTGCCCCACTCCCGCAGAACAGGGGATAAAAGCAGCCCTGGAGAGGGCTGCAGCTGGGAAAAGAGTGAAAGCAGTTGAGGGAGTAGCTGACCGCAGCTGTGGCCAGCTCACTTAAGGCCTGGCTGGCCCTGATAATAGGGCTGTGAGCCAGAAGCCGGAGGAGTCTCACTCTAGCCCTGGAATGGGAAGGGCTAGCTGCCTGGGAACAAGGTAGCTGAGGCAGAGCTGTGTTGGAGAAGGGCAAAGGTAAACCCCCAGGCTGCAGGCCTTGTTGAAGGCCTATGAAAGGTACTGGGGCTACAGAGGTGCAGCCTGGGAATAGGCAGAGGCATCTGGTCCTAACCCCTTGCCAATGATGAGTGGCCTTTGCAGACTGCAGTCTGTCCCAGTGAAAGGGGGCTAGATGATGACTGGCAGTAGCCACTGAGGCAAGGTGGGTTTAGAGCAGGGGCGGGCAAACTACGGCCCGCAGTCCACGTGCGTCCAACCGGCCATTTTTATCTGGCCCGCAGGGGCACGGTGCCAGTGGTCCTGTGTTCCCCGGCCGGGGCTGTGGGCCGAGTGTGGGGCACCTTTGGTTTGATTTGATGTTTTTCTTGTGGACTACTTTTCCTGAATAAATGGAAGAACACCAAAAGGGAAAGTAGTGCTTAGTATCCCGGTGTATCAGAAACTGGGCTATAGCATAACAGCAGCCATACCTCCCCTCCTCAGAGTAGCTGGGTTCTTGTCTGTTAGCCATGGAGTTGTTTGGTTCCATCCAGATTGATTTATTAATACCCTGGTTCAAGTTAAATTTTACGTGAACAATTTTTCTCTTATGCCCACTTTAATGGATACTATAGAGAGAGCCGGCACCCATGGGAGATTAGCTCCTGACTTAAAAGAACATTGTCCGGGTATTTTTCATAATCTTTTAAACATTTCTGCTCACACTCTTATTTTTAATTAGATCCCCTTGGAAAGCTGGCACTGAAATCTGTGTCCTTCCGCTGTTACTGGGTTATTCTGTATACAGTGCTCAGCACTGTACAAAACACAGAAGGGAGATATAGTCTCTTGCCACATATTTCCAGATCTCTTCAACAGACAATAGGTCAGATCCGTAGCTGGCATAAATCAGTGTGGCACCACTGAAATCAGTGGAGGTATGGTGATTTACCAGCTGAGTATCTGGCCCAGTTGTATTTATTTGTTATTGTAGGGTTATCTGTGATCACTGGGGATGTCAACTGGGAAATTTTAATTGCTTCCAAAGCATTGCAATATAAGTAAGAAGATTAAAAATGTAGGGCAAATTTGCAGCAAAGCAATCCAGAGAGTGTCCCAAAATGTACAGGTCGGTAAAAGGTGCTGCTAGTGAAAAGAAGGAGTTTACAAAACTTTAATAGACCAAATTCTGCCTTAGAAATGCATATGAAAAGCTGCAGGTAGGAGGGGAACTGTAGAGCAGAAATTGTTTGCCCTGAGGCTGCTCTAAATTGTACAAGAACCAAATTGGCCTCTTGCTAGCAGGTTAGCAGTGTAACATAAGGCTGGTACAAAACCATCTTTCCCAGGAGTTGTGCTGAGCCACAACCTTGTTGGGCCTGAAAATTGGGTCCAGTTGATCTAGGGTGTGAGCTGAGCAGTTCTGGGATAGCAATTTTAGGAGCAACCAAGCCTGGGGACAGGGTTTGAGCAGATCTTTATCTTCTTGGCAGTTTCTTCATTGATAAAGCCAACTTCCAGGCAGGGGGTGAGCTTTGACTCTACACTGGGTGCAGACTTTGTTTTAGAGCATATGGAAAGGCATCTTTGCTCACACTGCTTTTGCAAAGTTTGGCTTAAATGACTCGCCAGGGTCACACAGTGCATCAGTGCAAGAGGTGGGAATAGAAGTCAGGTCTCCTGACTCTCCTTCTGGTGCCTTGTCCCCAAGACCATACTGCCTCCCACAACAGTCTCCTTTGCTGCTTTATTTGAGTTTTGCATTTGTCTTGGAGCCCTCTGCTATAGATTTATGGGCCCAAGGAAAGGAATGCAGTGAGCAAGCAATAGCCTCTTCAAAAAAAAAAAAAAAAAAAGCCATATACACTGCAATGCAGTAGCTTCTCCATGGCTCTCTGTCCCTTCACAATCCAATGTTACATTAGACTGGCCTTGATTACATTTTAGATCTGTTGGCAGAGATACTACTCTCTCAAAAGACAAATTACACAGTCATTTCCCGCCAGAGTGGAGGAGAAGTACAAGAAGCTCTTTCTTAGTATTTATGTGACCGCAGGGGTCATTTAAAGGAAAGCAGTACTAATCACAGTGACACCTCCAAAGGAAACCTCCAGCCTTCTCATATGGGCTGGGTAAAATTGCTTATCTTCGGCTTTTCATCTTCATGATCCCAATCTCGCCATTTCTAAAGAAGGCAAACGCAGGACCGTTCTGCAGTAATTACAAGGAAGTGCAGGCCTGTTGCCTGTTCTGCAGTAACATGGAAGGGTCAGCTTTGCAAGAAGTTTGAATACAGCGCAAGTGGGAGGGGAGGACAGACAGAGGGTGAGAAATTGCTGTAATGGCTTTTTTTTTTTTAATAGGACTCAAGGAAAAAAGCCATATTTCCTTAATGACTGGTCAAATGAAAGCATGTATGGGGGAAGTGTGGTCTGTTGGGTAGAGCAGCAGGACTCTTGGGTTGTATTCTCAACTCTAACACTAACATATGTTGTAGTCTTAGGTCAGTCACTTAGGGCCCCAATCCAGCTTCCATTTAAATCATAGAGGGTATGCCTCTCAGCATTAGCAGTGGACAGACTCATGCTGGCGCGGCTCAAGTTAGCTCACTAAAAGCAGCAGTACAGATGTGGCTGCTCAGGCTCTCAAGGCTTGAAAGAATCAAAATCCAGCCACGCTGCAATGCCTGTGCTGCTATGTTTAGTGTAGTGGCTTGAGCCCTGCTAGCATGAGTCTGTCTACCCAGGCTGGGAGGCTCACTCCCTGTGGCAATGTAGAGACCTACACTCTTCCCATTAACTTAAATGGGAGTCCGATCAGGCTCTTAACCTCTCCGTTCCTCAGCTTACCTTCTGTACAATGGGTAAAGTAGCTATCTCTTTCAGCGGATGTTGCTAGGTTTAATTATCTCACGCTGTCTGGAGTGGTTCATGAACATGAGTGCCCACCTCAGGGCAGACTGTCAAAAACAGGGCAGATACCCCCAACTGGTGGTAAGTTCTATAATTAGATTTCACCAGTCAGTAACAAATGGGATTTTTCTGGATCACTGTAACAGTCTTACCATGGCGTCGAGAAAGTCCCTTTGACTCTCCACTCCATCTTGCCACCCAGGCAAGCTAGACTTAGCAATAAATGGTCACTTACACCAAAAATCAGACCACTGATCGATTGGTACCCTAGACCTTACACCAAAGACAATTTCTGTAGCCAGTCCTGTAATAAGCTAGCTAAAGATTTGTTAATTATGAAAAAGAAATGAGATTTTTACGTGTTAAAGCAAGCAAACCTGTACACACAAATGAGTTGCAATCTAAATCCTAAGAGTGACAATGTTATAGTCATCTGTCAGTTCCAAAGGTCTTTCAGAGGTAAGCCTTGGGGATCTCTGGCTTCAACTTGGGGTATGGTTACACTTACAAGATTATAGCACTATTGATTATAGCGGTCCCCTTATACAGTAATGTGTATAGCGCTATTGTATGTCCACACTCAGACGCGCCAGCGGTATAGCATGGCCACATTTGGGGCACTTAATGCGGCATTAAGAGCAGCGCATTAGGGCAGGTATCCCAGCATTCAGCTGGGTGCAACATGCTTTTTAAACGAGGGGGATGAGGGGGGACACGTTGTGTATATGTGGAGGGAGAGAGACAGTGGTTTTTCCGTTCTTCTGAAAGCCTGTCAGCGAGCCTCCGTTCACAGAAGGCTTTGTTTTCACACAGGCTCCCTCCTTAAACATTTGCATTGCTTATCTGCCAAGTTAAGAGAGAAACTCTAAAGAGGTACTTCCGCATTCCTCCAGCCGAGTTCAAAACAAAGGGAAGAGACGTCAATTGCCTTAAATGGCTCTAGGCATCTCCAGAGATCACTTGTAGCGCAGTGGGTGTCCACATTCTTGCTGTAGCGCTACAGCAGCTGCGCTACAGCCCTTATTCCCCATGCGGAGGTGGATTACGAGGAGCGCTATAACTCCGAGGTTATAGCACTCTACATGCCTTGCCAGTGTGGACGGGGAGGAGGTTATAGCGCTCCTGGGGGCTTTATAGCGCTATAAAGTGCCAGTGTAACCAAGCCAGTGGTGTCTCTGGCCCTGTAAGAGTTCAAACAGCAAAGAGATGAAAAATCTTTGTGTCCACTAGTTTTATTTCCCTCTACCAGCATTCAAAGGGATGGAACAATGCTCATACTTCTCCACAGGTGAATGGGGCAATTAACAAAGCTTTTGTCTTATAATGGCCCACTTAATTTTTGATAATCCTTGATAGGCAAAGCAGTGGGGATGATTCCCATGCCTGGGATCACAAGTTCAGAGTAAACATTTTCAAAGTTATAAAGCAAAACTTACATATGTCCTTATAGCATGGAATACAAACATTGCAAGTGAGATTAATGCATGCAGCAACTAAAAAGCATTTCATAGAGTCTAAACACGAAACACATTTTGTAAGATTAATACCTGTTTTGAACAAAACTAACATACAGGTGAGCAGGTTTTGTTTCCAGCAATGAGTTTGTCCATTCTTTGCTAACACCAGTGGCCATGTCCAGAGCTGGCACTCGGCTTATCAGCATCACAAATTAACCTTTGTAAAATCCTTTGAGATCTATGAACTAAAGGTTCCAAAGTAGCACAGAGGTGCAGAATTTTTTTTATTATATGATTAGGTATAGTTAGCTAAAAACGACCCAATATCTATAGTGCTACAAACAGCCTTCTATGAGGCTTCTATTTTGCTGCAGCAAGATTTTGAAGACTTATTTTGCATTACTTTGGTCATCATCTTCAAAAACTTCTTGCTAGAGTCCTTTTCCTGACACATTGAGGCATCATACTTTTATTTAACTTTAATCTTCTTATACTTTCAATCTCTGCAGTTCTTTTCTGTTCCATATAACATATATGGGTTTTCTGGGCTAGTTGTAACCTTTCTTATCTCAGACATCACAGCTTTAAGAGCTGAGAAAGTAAAAGATGAAGTCAGGTTTTAAGAAAGAGCAGGAGACTTTTAAAATATGTGGAGAGGCTGGAAGGACTCTTGCAGGTTTTGCAAGAGCTGGAAGAATGTAACAAAAGCTTTGCCTCTAGCCTTTAACTAGAATGGAGCTGTTTGAAAGCTCTACATCAGAGGGGGTACAGTGCGTGAGAACAGCTTTCTGTCTCTTTCTGGGAGGTTTGGATCTCATCCAGAAATAAAGGCACAATAGCAGCTTGGTCTCTTTCCTGCTCTGTGATGACTTACACTCACTTCAGGAATGGCACTTTTCTGCAGCGCACACGTTGCTACAGAGAAGCCAACGACTGAATGGGCACATGGCTCACGCTTACCTATCATCCCTAATTCCATGGCTGAGTACAGCACATACCAAGACAGAGTCAGGTGTGCTTGCGTGGTCACTGTCCATTCTCTGCCTGTGCTATGCAGACAAGACTTTGTTCTTCAGGTAGCTTAAACCAGTTCCTTTCAGTGGCATAGTTCCCATGATGCAAGTGGTGAAGTCACAAAAAGGCCCATGAGGTTATGGGGACCCAATCAGATGGAGGGAGCAGCCAATGATTGAGTGGCATTTTGATGGGTGCACAGGAGGCGCAGTACCTCTCAGGTTTGGTCTGGCTGCCCCTCTGTCATGACAGGAGATCATCCAGGCCAAATATGAGTGAGTGGTGTTATAACTTGGTGCACAAGGTCACAATGCTACTCAGGTTTGTCCAGAGTGCCCCCTCTGTAACAGAGGGGTGGCTGAGCCAAACCTCAGTGGCACTATGACCCCATGAAGAGGGTCGCAATTCCACTCAGCACTCATATTTGGCTCACATTGTGTGAATGTGGGGCAGGCGATGGGAGCAAGCAGAACTGGGTGGCAGGAGGAGCCACCCTTGTGTGGGATGGGGCAGAGCACTGAGCCTGAGGGACACCAATGAGAGGCCAGGAAGGTCCCAGGGAAGCTGGGCAAGGTGGGGGAGGTGAGATATCGGGTGAGTGGAGAGTGTTGGGGAGCTGCAGGATGAAGGTTTGGGCTGAGTGAGGGATATTGGGGGCAGTGGGTCAGTTGTGGGGGCTGTGGAGGGAATGGGTGATGTTGGGGGGCGGTGGGGTAGGTTGGGGCTGTGATGCTGATAAGAGAAATTTTCACTTTGAAAATCATGGAGGGAGGGGCTTTAACATAATTCTTGCACCAGGGTCCTCTGGGGCCTTGTTATGCCCCTGGTTCCTTTCACAAACAGTAAATATAATCCAGAAAATAATACATTTTTGAATTTTTTTGCTGTGTTGTTGTTGTAGCCAAGTTGATTCCAGGATATGAGAGAGACGAAGTATGTGAGGTAATGTCTTTTATTGGACCTGTTTCTGTTAGTGGAAAGGTCAATGTTTTGAGCATCACAGAGCTGCTCTTCTTGTCTGGGCAAAATAACCAGAGTGTCTCAGCTAAACACAAATTAGGACAGATGTTAAGCATAAGGGGTTCACATACTATAGGAGATCACTTACAATAAAGTGGGGAATTAAGAGTTAGCAAGCAATGGGGTGTGTTACAAATTGTTGTAATGAAACCAAGGGCCCTGCTAAGTCCTTGTTTTTTATGTCTAGTTCATCTTTTGAAGGTGTTGTACAGACTTCCTTTGAGGATGAGGACTGAGAGGTCAGATATGGAGCAATCACTCTGTGAAAAGTGTTTGCCTACAGGTCACAGAATGTTTTTGTCTTTTATTATTTGTTGGTGTGAACTCATTCAAGAGCACAGTGATTGTTTGGTTTCACACACACAGTTGTTGATGGGCACTGGATGAAATACAATACTCCAGGAGAACTTGCTTCAATATAGGGGGGAAAAAAGCCCACTAACCATATATCCTTACTTGTCACCTGACACCCCACACTGAACCTATGTGGGGTCAGAGGGAGAGTGGGTATGTTGCTGAAGAGGAAAGCTCAGCCTCTTAGTAAGGAATGGGACTGACTAAAGCATTGTTAGGGTTAACTTTTGCAGACTACCCACAAAAGGCATGTAAGAGCAGAAGGATGATCTTGTTTGGGCAGTAGCCTAGGACTTGGGAGACCTGGGGTGGGGGGGTCAAGTCCCTGGTCTGCCACAGACTTTCCATTTTACCTTGGGCAAGTCACTTAGTCTCTTTGTGCCTCTGTTCCCCGTCTGTACTATAGGGATAATAGCACCGCCTCACCTCACAACAGTATTACGAGGGTAAAACACATTAGGGATTGTAGGTGCTCAGATATTACAGTAATGGAGGTCATACGGTTAAATATACAGATCTACCAGTTAAGTCCCACTTAAGCACTCACAATAAGGTTTCAGTTGGTTTTAAGTTTGTGTATGTCTTTTGCATGGAGGTGAATTTCACCTTAAAATACTGATTCATGAATGCTGGATGGTGACCATGTGTTTCACCTTGCGAAGTAGATATAATGTGAGGTTATTTGCCTCTCTATGCTTAGTGCAATGCTAGCTATAGATAGTACAGATGAGAGACAGAGAGAGAGCAAAGATACCATAATATCAGCCAGCTAGTGAGATGATGTAATGAGAACAGGGCTTGGAGTAGATCAACCCCCCAGAACTGCTCTTTGCCCATCAGCGCTCCTTAAATGTTTCATATCATTGTACATGGCAGTCTGATGTGCTCCAGCATCATCTCTAGACATCCTATCTTCAGAATGCAACATTTCAGGAAATGACATCTCTCCTCCTCCCCCAGCCAGTCAATATTTCCCGAGCTTCTACTTCGCATTGCTGGCAACACTGATTTTTTATTTTTTATTTTTTTGGCCATGTTGCTTCCAGGGTTGGTTTCACTAGGGATTGTGGCAATGGCAAGCACAGTTTGGAGGAAGCCTGTAGGTCTCTGAGCAGTGTGATGTTTGGAAGTAGCAGCAAACCCATATTTTCCTGCACCAGCCTGGATTATTTCCCTAGCTATGGCACAGCCAAGGCACTGATCTCTTGGCAAGACCGTAGTCATTAATCACTCTTCCCTATGACCCGGCCAGGCAAAATAACCTTCTGTTGGTGGTACAGAAATACACTTAACCTTTAAAAAGAAAGTTTAAATGAGGACCAAGGGCAAAGTGAAAGACTGCTTCCAGGTGACAGCTTCTTACCAACCCACCAGGAGAACATTTTAAATGAAACTGAAAAGCCTCTTGCACCCAGCCTCATTCATCAAACTGACAGGGCCATGCCCACCCAAGGACGCAGACCAAACAAGGCAAAGAGTCCCTTTGAGGAGAAACGAGATAAATAAAATCAGTCCTATTCCCCTGACCTGGTTTGCTACCAACATACTTGGTTTGTTTCCTGAGAAAGGTCAGACTGGGAAACGTGTGTTTCCTCCCTATTCCTGCCAGATGAGTTTCAAATGTTAACAAGATACACACAGGGCAGTTCTCCGTGCGAGCTTCCAACCTGAAATCAGAGTTCCGTTACCAGAGGACAAGGGGAACATGCACATGAAGGGAATGTGTTCATTTTCTTTAGGGTTTCCTAGTTCCACTGTCCTGGGTGCAGCAGGTTCATCAGCCCAACTTGAGTAAACATGCCTGCTTTTGCTACTGCCTCTTCTGAAGTTGCTGTGGGAAGGCTTAGCAGGTTATTTCCTCCAGCTCAGAGCATCTACTGAAAGCAGCATCGTAATCATAACCTTCTTTTGGAAAAGTAGAGAGAGATGGACGAGCACTTGGAGATCTCAGTGAGACTGAACTTGTGGAGTTTCTAAGGAATGCTCCCTCCAACAGGAGGGGTGTGAAGCCTTCTATAGAGAACAGGGAGTGCGGCCCTGACAATTCATGATTATTACTATTGTCCTGATGTTCCAGTTTCACCCATATCTTATGGTTAAAGCACAGGCAGAGCGAGTGTGACAGAGCTGGCAGATAGGACCTGGAAGTCCTGCCTCCCAGTCCTGAGTTCTATCCAATAGACCACACAACATGTTCAGTCTAAGAAAGCCAGTCTTACAGCTGACCACCTCTAATGACATGCCCACATGACCTCTTTTACAAAACACCGAGAAGAGTCACTGCAGTGGTAACATTCGTATCTCCACAGTTATTTACTCTCTTTGTCTTAAGACTGAGCTGTGGCAGCCACTAGACAGCTTGTTAGCATATCTGCTGTCAAGTGCTGTTCACAAGCAGTGTGCCCCCTGGCAATGTGCTTTCGTCACACCACAGCAAAGGCCTCCACCATTTGTTCCTCTTCTGCTGAGCAAACTATGTGACAGCGAAGACAGAGAATTGTAACAGTGTCAGCAGGAGCTTAAGAGCATTAACGGCTGGTATCTCCTTGTCACCCTTACTCTAACTGCGGTCATCTATGCTCTGAAGTTCAGAAATGAAATAGGACTCCACCTCAGGGAACGTTTTGGCTTCAGTTCAAACCCTGAGCTTGTTCTGGAGTCCCAGCACAATTCATGCCAGTGGACAGAGATGCCTCCCTCTTTCTGCCTCTTTTCTGCACTCTGGGCGATCCTTGCCAACGAATCTGACTGCAGACTCTAGCTAGCAGACTCCTGTGCTCAACATATCCCCAGCTGTGAGCGTCTGTATGGTGATGCTGCTTGTTCTGCAGAACATTCCAGTTGCTTCTTCCTCTCTCCTTGATGTCCTCCTCCTCGTGTTACTATTATTCTTCTCCCACACACTGTAGCTAAATACTAAGGAGATGTTCATACTTTCAGGTCCCAGTGCCTGCCGGCTTTATTGTTACATTTCAAGGTAGGCACAGTTAAGAGGGGATTTGGGGGTAGATCTATGGATATTTTGGGGGAACCTGACATTCCAGAAAATCCAGGAGCCCTTTTCCTCTTTTTCCTCTTCCCCACCCCAGTTAATGATACTTTTTTATTTCCATTTTACATGCCACCGTAGAAACCTAAAGACATCTTTAGTTTGTATTTAAAGAAAACAAAAAGATTTGACAAAGCCTAATATGAATCAACATGTTTTCATGAAAATGTCAGCTAACTCAGTTGTATGTGCTTAAATGCTAATGTTTTCCCTCCAGCACTGCAAAACAAACACCAGAGGTTGTGTTAGTGTGAAAGAACCAGAAAGGGACTGACTAGAAGGAGAAAATGAAAATGCCCTGATGAGTTTCATTGTCAATACTGAGTGGAGAGCAGAAAGGTAAATGATGAAAAGGAAATGTGATATTTAAAGTTATTCAGGGCCCGATGTTGCCACCTTTACTCACCTTGTGTAGTACCTGCTGTATTATAGTAGGCACTGTACAAACACAGTTCCTGCCCCCAAAGAGTTTGTAAAGCCATTTTAGAATACCTTTCACATGAAAGGTAACATATGCAAAAAAAACTAATTCTATTGCATTGTGGCCTCCATAACAAATGTCAGAGCTAAATACAGCAGTGTGCTTTACCATTAGTACCGTGTTTTAATGTTCCTAAACCCCCTTCCAGTGGTAAAGGGTGGTCTGTCATCTGAATACAGTACAGCAGTTGAGCCATACATCTCCTTGTCTTCAATCATGAGCCAAAACTTTCCAATCTATTGTCTGTTGCAGTGGCCTGGTACACACACAGTCTTTTGCTGACAGCCACAGATTTCTCACTAAAGAAGTAGGATACCCTGGCATTAGTTAAATCTCCCAACTTGTGGATGCTATGGAGTAAAACACCAGCAATACTAACTTCTACTTGATACCATGTATAAATCCCACTACTGTCAGTGAGAGCTATGCACAGATATAGTGAGAAGGAGGAGAAAACCGAACCATCAGCAGATTTACCCCCTGGGCTCTTGTGTACAAAGGTGCAATCAGAGATGCATATTTACCAAATGCATGGCTTGGAGCAGTGGTGTTATACTCATAATGGCTTACCCCATTCAAGACACCAGCAGCTACATTCTGCACTAGCTGAGGTCTCCAGATCATTCTCTGGGAATAGCCCCAAGTAGCATGTGTTGACATAATGTATCTTGGAGGTTACAGAGTTCTGAATCATTATGGTGAGAACTGCATCAGAGAGGCAAGGGGCAGTTTACAGGACAGCAGCCAATGAAACGAGCACTGCTTGCTGCCATTGTCACCTGGGAATCGAAAAGCAATGACAATTCTAACGTGAACTATGCTGGACTTTCACCTCCAATGGAAGGCACACTTGCAACCCTGACCCCTGTTGTCTGGATGCTTCCCTTGCCTACCAACATCACCCCCACTTTATCCAAGTTTCTTGAGCCAGTCTGGTCTCTTCCACATCCCTACCTCTGTCAGGCACTGGGAAAACAAGGAGACCACAGTATCTGAGTTTACTCTCCCAATGGCTATATGCACACATTAAGCAGGATGAGTGGCAGGATGGAACCCTGTAGCACTCCACAGGCAGCAGGGGCATAAGAACCTATTAGTGCTCTTTGGGACATCTCAGAAAGGAAGGAATTAGCCAAGTGACGGGTTGTCCTGCCCCTGCCCACCCCTTCAAGAATCTTCAGCCAAGTAGAGAACATCATAACCAATGGCAACAAAAATAGCTGGCGGTGAGGTGGTAGGAGAGGCTGAAACCTCCCAGCCGTCTCTCCTCCTCTGACAGCCCTTTCCCCCCAACAGGCAGCTGAGAACCAGAAAGTCAGGCCAGCAGGAGAGCACCCTCTGAGACAGCCTCTTGAGCTCAGGCAGAGGGAGACAGCCTGGGTGAACTCTCCTGCCCTCCTGTCACAGACAGGAAGCAAATTGCTACTGAGCAAGCCCCTCTGCCTTACATGTGTGGGCAGATGGTGCAGATTTGACTATTACCCAGCTGTTTGTATTATACCAATGCCTGGTTCAGGTTGTGTTAAGACACATGGCAGAAGGAAGAGAGGATGGGGGAGGGAAGGGGTACAAGGGAAGCAGAGATAAGAAGGGGGCAGAGAGGGAAGGAAGGAGAGAACTCAAAAGTGAAGCCGTTTCTGTTTGGACTCTGGGGTGCTAACATCAGGGTGAAGCAGGCGTGGACCATGCAGAGAGGGAGTTTGGATTTGGTGCCTTAGGTTCTCTCTTGTCTCTGCCAGGATGCTGCAGAGACTCCTCCACAAGGGTCAGTACCTGGCTCTCACGGTGGCACTGGAAGTTGGCAGGAGATCAGCAATGACCTGCACTGGGGCGGCAGAACGAGGCATAGTCACCTGAGATCATGAGATTGTTTCAAGTGCTTGAGTCTCTCTCCTCTCGTTTTGGTGACCAGCTCTGGGTTATTATAAGGGGAAAGTCCAATGTCCTAAAAGAGCTTCAATTGAGGCTCGGAGTGAGGACAAGAGACAGGAGCTCACCTGAGAACAGCCAGCAGTTACTGTCGGACTTAAAGCAGGAGGGTGTGTGGCCACATAGGAGAATGTGAGGGGGTTCTGGGCAGAGCAGGAGATGGGGAGGCCAGGGTCATGGGTTCTAGTCACACTCTGCTACTGTGTATTTATAATCTGCCCTGGTGCTGTTCGTAAGTACCATCCAAGCTTCCCCATATCCAGGCATAGGCACTGACTCCGTGAGTGTTCCAACCTTGGAGTACCCACGGAAAAAATTAGTGGGTGCTTAGCACCCACTGGCAGCCAGCTTCCCCCACCGTCCCAGCACCTCCTGCCCGCTGAGATCAGCTGTTCTGCCACATCCAGGAGGCTCTGGGAGTGAGGGGGAAGAGTGGGGATAGGGCACATTGGGGGAGAGGGAACAGAACTGGGTGGGAAGACAGGGAAGAGGTGAGGTGGGGTGAGGCTTGGAGAAGAGGCGGAACCTAGGGTGGAGCAGGGGTGGGAAGAGGCAGGATGGGGGTGAGGACTTGAAGTAAGAGGTGGAGTGGGATGTGGGGCACCCGCTGTGCCCAGAGGAAGTCGGCGCCTATGTAGCCGGGCCTGGTTTCTCTGTTGTGTCTGAGCAGTGAAGAGTGGCTATTGCAGCGAACCAGTTTCAGTTCCCTGCTCCTTAGTGCCCTGGCTCTGGCAAAAGTCAGAGCAGCAAGGAGGCTACTTTAACTTCCATCACTGCTGTAAATTGAATAACTTACTTTACATTGGTGGAGAATCAGGCAGAGTGGAGCTCAGCTCAGCTCCCTCCCAGCCCTCCAGCACACCCTTTCCTCTGACTTTATGACATAGTAAGGAAGACGAGTGCTGCTGGAGCCCACTACAAACATTATTTCCACCAGTGGAAAATCCCCCCACCCAGAGGGAATTCTCTGCAGGGAATTTCCAACTAGTTTCAGTGCAGAGCCTTAGCAAATTGGAGTATGCATTCGGGGGAAGGAGTGGGGGCAGGTCTCAACTCTGGAGATAGGGCATTCCTCAGAGTTAGGATATCTCCTCTGTAGTGAAGAGAACTATGTTTTCCCAGACTGCCCTCCTCTAGTCTGATTAGTTCTGCCAGATGAGAAGCTGTGGCAGAGCTTTGTTTTCACTACACGCTGGTAGCGCTAGGAGACAATAAAGTTAAACCAATGTGTTCACAGTGAGAATCTATTAGAGGAGTTACTGCTGTAATTTAATAATGGGATGGGGAAACTACAGAAAATTACAGAAGGATGTAATTAAAGTAAATCTATTTTTAAAGTCTTCCTTTATGGCTTGGTAGTTTTTGGATCTCAACATTTTTCTCTCTTTTTATGAAGCTCTGTGAGAAAGGAGATGTGACAACGTAGCTCTCCTCTTGAAGCCTTACAAAGTGCAACTTCATGGTCATAAATCCCATGCATATTTATGATTCAGGGCAGCTAACCTTGAAAATCAGATTACACAGATGATTATTACCTTTTGCCTTTACCTGGATAGGAAACATTAGGAAGACAAAACACATATTCTGGCAAAGGCATGTAAATACTTTTGATAGGGATTTCCTCTCTACCCCAAGTCCTTAAATTTAAGGTCAATCTGTCTGTTGCTCAGAGGTTCCTGATCCCTGATGTAGGAGCTCTCGTACCCTGTGTAATCAATTGCTGTGAAAACAAGTAAAAAAGAAAAAGCAAATCCACCATATTTTACTGCTTGGCTCATAAAGACATGAGTCAGCAACTGAAACAGCCTCAGGAAGCTCACATTTTGCCCAACAAAAGGCCATGGTGGCAAGTTGCTAGGAGTCTGATGACAATTTGCATAAAATGGAGACGCAGTCTCATAGAATCATAGAATATCAGGCTTGGAAGGGACCTCAAGAGGTCACCTAGTCCAACCCCCTGCTCAAAGCAGGACTAACCTCAACTAAATCATCCCAGCCAGGGCTTTCTCAAGCCTGACCTTGAAAACCTCTAAGGAAGAAGATTCCACCATCTCCCTAGGTAACCCATTCCAGTGCTTCACCATCCTCCTAGTGAAAAAGTTTTTCCTAATATCCACCCTAAACCTCCTTCTCTCCAGTTTGAGACCATTACTCCTTGTTCTGTCTCCTTCACATTTAGCATGGTGGTGTGATCTTTGGAGACCTATCTAGTAAATGAAGTTGAAGGTGCACTTAGGGTGACCAGATGTCTCGATTTTTGGGTCTTTTTCTTATATAGACTCCTATTACTCCCCACCCCCCATCCCAATTTTTCACACATGCTGTCTGGTCACCCTAGATGCACTCTTAGCCCTACCCTAATTTTCTAGATCGGGGTTCTCAAACTTCATTGTACCATGTCCCCACCTCTGAGAACAAATATTATTACACAACCCCAGGCGGGGGGACCGACGCCTGAGCCTGCCTGAGCCCTGCTGTCCCAGGCAGGGGCGAGGGGGTCAAAGCCAAACCCTAAGAGCTTCAGCCCCAGACAAGGGGCCTTTAACCTGAGTCCTGTCACCTGGGGACCTAAGCTCCCAGGCTTCAGCCCCAGGCCTCAGCACGTCTAAGCCAGACTCGCTTTGGGGTCCCAAACCACAGTTTGAGAACCATTGTTCTAAATGCTCCATCTCACAGTCTCAACATGCCATGCTCCATCTTGGGCTGACCTTGTGCATCTTTTCGGTTGAGGATGGTCACTGAGCACTGAAGCAAATACAACTGGATCAAAACTCACAGCTGGTCTCTGAATGTATAATGGTCTAAAAACACCAGATCCAAACACACACATGCATACATTCCAGCTGTGGGAGACCTGATATCTCTTTATACATTTCATGGCCCATGCTCATTTTTAACTAATGGTTTTATGTTGAGAGAGTGAAAGACCTTCAGTGCAAATGGTTATTAAACATTACAGATGGGTCTAGGCTGCAAAGTGCTGATTCAGATCAGAACAGAACTTCCCCAAAATTTGGGATTGTTCAGTGTTTTGGTTCAGGCCCTTCAGGACTATAAGGAGACAAGAAGTGGAATACCATACTGCAGAGTCTTTTTCGTATTTGAATCAAGACTCCTCCTATCGTTTTGATTTAAATAAGTGACTAATCTCAATGTCTGTATGACTGACATAATGTAAATCATAGCTTGCTGAACGCACGTGAGTGCTTATGCTTAGAACGTCTGACTCATTTTTAGTTATCATTATCTTGTTATTCCATAATTCTTCCTTCAGGCTTGTGGATTCTTTATTTTTAATTTCTTTCTTCTGTCTGCCTGCCTCAGAATTGTGGCTCTCTTTATTAATTAAATGGTAATATTCTATCACCTGTGATCAGATTTTTAATACAAACAGTTCAGTGCCAGTGGAGGTGATCAAATGAAACAGAGTCCAAATGACCAGTTGCTGAATTCGGAGAAAAGTATTACAAAAGGCCAGTGGATAATAGAGATGATGAAGCTACTAGTATTGACAATCCCAAGTATTCAAAAACATTAATGAGTCAGACCCCCAAAATCATAAGACTGACTTTAAAATCATGAGATTTTTAAAAATAATAAATGTTAGGTTCTTTTCATTTGCTGTTTGGTTTTTAAACCTTTATGTTACACTTGGGTCATGGTTTCCCAGCTTTTCTCTGCAGCCAAAATTGCTTGAAACATCCTCCTCTTTTAAGAGGCAAGCAGAAATTCTCACATAATTCCACAACTTCATGAGCTGGGGCATTAAGGTAAATACTACATCTCACAAGTGTTGGCAAAACTCAGATACAAATCCCATGGTAAAACATACCCTTCAGGTGAAGCCAGGCTAAAGAAATAGCACTTTAAATAACCACCATTAACTTGTTGCAAGGACAGTTTCGCTGCACCTTGACAAGGCACAATGGGCCTGATCCAAAGCCCACTGCAATCAGTAGAAAGGTTCTCATTGACTTCCCTGGGCATTAGAACAGATTTTGATTCTGTTGATGTTTCTGTGATCAACCCATGTAGTACTCTTCTCCCTGTATCTCTCATAAGAGCTAGAACAATACAACAATTATCCAATAATACAATGTATGCATGAATGATCCTGAACTCTTGGTTAGTTTTAATTTGAGGGGGAGTGAATTTTAAGGCTGAAACTCCCCCAGGAAATTTCAGATCCTGGGATTTCCTGATCAGAGTCTGTAGACTCCTTGCCTGTCAGCTGGTGACAATTCATCCACAAGGGACTGTCTTAACACTGATAAACACATTTCACTTGTGACCTAAGATCTGTTTGAGCACAGGTCTCTAAAGTCTACTTAATTAGAGCTCTTGAGATTAAGGCTACCACTGCACCACCTAGGACAGGGGTCGGCAACCTTTTAGAAGTGATGTGCCGAGTTTTCATTTATTCACTCCCATTTAAGGTTCCATGTGCCAGTAATATATTTTAACGTTTTTAAAAGGTCTCTTTCTACAAGTCTATAATATAAAAACTAAACTATTGTTATATGTAAAGTATATAAGGTTTTAAAATGTTTAAGAAACTTCATTTAAAATTTAAATTAAAATGCAGAGCCTCCCAGACCGGTCGCCAGGACCTGGGCAGCGAGAGTGACACTGAAAATCAGCTCGCCTTGGGCACCCGTGCCATAGGTTGCCTACCCCTGATCTAGGGTGACCAGATGTCCCAATTTTATAGGGACAGTCCTGATTTTGTTTTTTTTTTCTTATATAGGCTCCTATTATTCCCCACCCCCTGTCCAGATTTTTCACATTTGCTGTCTTGTCACCCTAGCACCACCACATCCAGCAAAACCATTGTTGACTGGTCCAAGACTGCTTGAATTCCTCTGCATATTAGGCTTGCAGGAGGCCACTTTGTGCAGTGTTACAGTGTTACTACAGTTAAGTCTGTGCTGATTAATCCTCTGCTGGTTTAATCAGGGATGTGGTATGCAGCACAAGAAACACTTATAATAAAAATCCAGGGTTTCACTACCTCACCATGCTTAGTATTCAGAAATATTACCTATACTTAAAAAATCTCTGAGCAAAATTCCCTCCTGCCCATGTGCTTTAAAGTCTTGTTAATGCTGAGTAGAGACGTGACATGCAGCTCCCTCTTTCAAGAGTATCTATTCTACAGCCTTTATCAGCCTATCCAATAGAAATTAAGTTAGGAAACACGGTCAAGAGGTGATGTAATGCCTTATTTATAAATACCCATAGAAGTGCATCCTGGGAAGCATAGATCTGATCTGCAATTGCTCAAAGGACATAAGAGAGGTAGAATTGAACAAATCAGCTATGAAAATTATACCCTTGCTTTCCCACTTAGAGAAAACATTATCTGCTAACCCTGGTAGAGGTCTGGATGATGATAAATTGGTACTAATGGAAAAGAGTAACTAGATCTGCCAGTCATTGTTACATATTTCCCATTTCCCACTGAGCTTTCATCACAAACATTGGGATAAGGAATGAATCTTCATACTCCCTGATATATTGTTAGACTATATGTAGCAAAAATTAAAAAGGCATTTGTGGGCATGTGTAGGTACATCTCCAAAGACCAATTTGCATAAGGAACATCCATCTTCCTCCAGAAGTCAGTTGACAGACTAGATTTTGAGGTTTTATTTTGGATGAGGAGAGTCCATCTGTGATAACTATAATTAAGGTTTTGGAGCCTGTTAACAGCCCATGAAAAACGTATAAACTAAGAACAGGTTAGTGGCCATTTCAACATCTGTTCTCCAGTGTCACACACATGTCTCTATTCTACAGCAATCTCTCTCTCAAGTTTTGCTTTTCTTTTCTTTTTTAGCACTTGTATAGAAACTAGAGTTACTGAACCTTCTCTCTCACAGACATGCACATATAAATAGTACAGTGCACGGGGCTTTTTTTAAAAAAAGAAATCTTCTATTTTAATTCTACAGACTTTCTTGAAGAAGTTCTTAACATCAAAACAGGGTGTTTGTGTGTGCATGTGTACATGAGAGAGAGAATACTGATAAAGTAGTTTCCCTCAGTGCTAAATGTTATTAGAACTAGAGATGTACTGGAACCAAAATCCAGGATTAGAATATCTATGAATTTGGGTGTCATTTGGATCCAAATGTAAATTTTCCAGCTGGCCTTTACCTATAGAATTAACCAAACCAGTTCTTTCAACTTTTGCAGGAGTTTGTATCTGGATCTAACCCTTGCAGCTCACTGAAAAACAAGGTTGTGAATTTATCCATACAGCACAGTTTCCTTTTTCCTTTCTCCTTCACTAAACATACACAAGCCATTCTTTTAACAATCAGTCTCAAACATATCCATTCCCTCCACTTTCATTCTTGCTTATCTTAGGTCATGTTGTTGCATAATGGTACTGTGTCAAGATCAGGCATTAATATGTTTCTTTACAGTAATATCTTTATTGCATTTATTATGCAAATTCACAAATATGTTAATGAATGGTTTTTATTATATTAAAATACATCTCCCATATTTATTTGTGGAAAAATTCATAACGTTCAATCTGGGTGAAAGCCAAGCACTGGTAATAGTTACCTGACATAATATGGCTCTGTGACAGAAAGTCTAATGAAGACTTCCATGATAGGAATGTAATTGCAAAGAAAAAAAATTACTAAAATATTGGTTCCAATGCTCTGCAATCCAAGAGTTCATTTGTTTCCTCATTCATGCACTAAACAAGTCTCTAATTAATCTTGAACCCTGGAGAAAGGAGACTAGATTGGCATCTTCTGAATAAGAACGTACTTCACATTTTAGAAAGTTTGAAGAGGCTCTTAAGCATTCTCTTTTAATGGTATTTTTGCAGGGACTTAAAGTGGCTTCATTAGACAGCCAAAGCCACTAATTGCATTACCATATTTTTAAACTTCAGAGGTGCAGATTAGGTTCAGCCTTTTCCAAAAAGAAACAAAGAAAAAGAAAGAAAGAAATTAATTTGGTGGTTTTGATGGTTTGAAATGTGTAACTGTAACATTCATTTTACAGTTCCTGAAAAGGAGACACTGCATTGTAATGATTACTGCATGCATTCCCAGCTTTTAGCTATAGACAATTTTTGTACCACTGTAACCATATTGATTTGAAACTAGCATAATTAAAATGGTACAACCTCCCTATTGTGGATGCTGTTATGATGGTTTACAGATGTTTACCTCTGTACGATTTATTCCTGTAAATTTAGTTACTGGCAATAAGCAGCTTTGTACTGATATAACTGCATCCACACCAAGAAGCTGTACTGTTACTGTGCTAGTAATAAAAAAAAAATCACACTCCTAGCTGAAATCAGTTAAATTGGTACAAATTTGTATGTTGACCATGCTTCCCCGACAGCATCTGTCTCACTGTGTGAGGAACTCCTGTTCTCTCTGACAAATTAGCATCATACACAGAGTTTTGACCCCAAAAGAGAGAAAAGCTATATTTTAAGAAATTGCAAATTACCTGATTTAACTGATTTCAGAGAGGAGTGAGATTTGTTTTTCCTTTTTGTGGCTATGCACAATAAAATTCTTGCTACCTGTTTCTCTGAGTTGGACTCATAAATTCCTGAGGAAGACAATGGGCCACATCCTGAAGGCTTTACTCAGAAAACCTTCCACTGAAACAAATGTCTGATGCAGGCACGGAGGGCCAGACGCTCCCCTATTTGAGCCTGCAATAGCAGAGTGGAACATCCATGAACCAATCTTCTCTCAGGATTGTGGGGCCAGATTTCCATCAATTTAGCATCCACAGTTGGGAATTCAATTGTCAAGAAAGCTGAGCTCCCATTCAGGCATATGAATAACGGGCAGATTTTCAGAAATGCGGAGCACCCAACAGTTCCCCTTGTGATTCTTATGGCCAGATTTTCAAAAGAGCTCAGCACCCAACATGCATCCAAGATGTTGAAAATCTTTTGAAAATCTGCCCCTTTCAAGTAGAAATGACACCTGATAAACTTCTGCTCATCTGTGTCATGTGGTGTAAAAGAGAGCAAATAAGGATTAAGCAAGTAATTTTCAGGTGGAAAATGGCATAGACATTCAAAGTATGATTGTATTACTCCAGCTATTCTTATGATAGTAAATAACCATTGGAACATTGAACTTTCATGAGGTCACTTCCTGGAGACTCACTTGCCAACTGCTCCAGGTGGCTTATCTAGAATAATATTAATAATACAAACAAGATAAGATAACTTTGTTTAGGGCTAACAAAGTTATCAGCCTGAGATTGCAGCTACCTACATTATAGTGACAGAAAGGGAAGGGAAAACCTCTCCAACTTATAATATAAACAGACCCACATAGGAGCTCATCAGAAGAAATACTATCCTGATGGGGATGAGAGAGAATGGAGTGCACTAACAGCTAAAAACAGCTCAGGGTTGGGATTTTATTTTGCAAATTGTGTTTTTGCTCATTTCACTCTGAGTGATGTGATATATTATCAGCTTTCACAAAAGAGAGGCTTTGTCAGGGTTTCATTAGTTATGTTTATGCCAAAAGAAATAAATCTGAGCAGTCCTGGGAAGAGATTGGTCCTACTCCCAGCCCTGTCTGGGGAATTTGACTGGTCACATCCTTGTTGTGCTAGAGAGGCAGATATAGTTCGAGATATACTTTGGCCTTATTGATTTCAAGGCTTCTTCATTACTTCCACAGTGTTGCAGATCAATAGCCAAGCAGAGAACAACATAATGATTTTTTAGAAAATCAATTAAGCAGAATATTTTTAACAGAATCTAGTGCAAAATGTAGTTGCATTTTGATGTACCAGTGTAAGGATTTAATTAATGTATTTACCTCCACAAGTCTACGTTATAAGAAAGTTACAGTCATTTGCTTTAAAATATATGTACCATGATATTAATGACAGGGAAGAGAGAGGAGGAGGGAGGAGTGAATCACTATTAGCAAAAGCAAAAACAACCGGGCTTTCTCTTTTGAAACTTAAATTCATCACTGCAGCCTCACTAGAAAATGAAATAATGTTTGTGGTTTTAGCTTAATCCCAAGTGGACACCAATTCAGTTAAAATCCACCAAAATCTGTCATGATTTTCTCTTGTTCTGTCTGAACACAAGGAGATGAGCTCCTTTTAAATTAGCTTTCATGCTTGAAGAGTTTCCTTGTCCATGTGGAGCCCAATTCTGCTCCCATTCAAGCCAGAGACAAATCACCCATTGATTTCAATGGATGCAGGATTGAGGTCATGAAGGAGACTTCCCAAAGGGCAGCCCCTCGGGCCAGATGTGACTCTGAAATGCAATCCTCAGCTGCCTTCTCCCTTCAGGGGTGGAATGAGGATGAAGCCAGTCAGCTGTTGGGTATTATTGCTGAGGAGTTCAAACAACAAGCAGTTTGTGTTCATCATGGAAGATATTAATGGTACTGGAGCTTTGTCTGGCAAAGAATTATGCATATGCTTAACTTTATTCATGAGAGTAGATCCTTAAGCTCTGGTCTCTGAGCTCTTGATGAATTGCCAATGTGATTGTTGGTGTAAAGTTGATGTGCCCCCAATGCAAAGCAAGGTTAAAAAGCTTGGTACATTTTCATTCAGTTGTGCTAATAATTCACATTAACATCCTGTTGCAGTAGCTTGTAGATCTGATGTCTAGAAGGTTCACTTGTTATTTTACGTCTTGTACCAAGCCAACTGTACTCAATAAAGCGCTGATTCCACAGAAGAGATGGAGAGAGCCTTTGCCTGGACTCCTCAGATCCATCATCCCATTCGTGAAAATAACATACTGCAGGGAGGCAGAGTTGTGTCTGAGTGATGCAGGCTGGAAAAGGCAAAACTGTGGAGGAAGATGCTGGGGGAAGTGGCTGCGTTTGGAGGTGGAGTGGAGGATCCAGGATGAATAGAAGGGTCTCAGAGCTATGAGATCATGTTCAGTTCAAGTGAAGCAGCAAATCTGGCCCATCTGGATGTGGGAAAATTTGGTCAGGAAAAAACGAAGCTGGTTGGAGGTGGCAGACTTGAAGCAGGGAGGGAAGCTGATGCTCAGGAGATGGGAAACAGAAGTGCAGAGAAAGAGAGATGGGGCAGATGGGAATAAATTTGGGGGGAAGTAGACAGAGAGATGGGAACCTTAGAAAAAGAGAGCCCCATGGCTTCCAGAGGAAATGGGCAGGGGCTGCTGCCCTCTAGAGCTAAAGTGTCAACAGGCCTGCTGTTTGCCCCTTGAAGAGGTGCATATTTAAAATGCTGCATTTTCAGACAAGACACATATATGCAAATTTATGCAAATTGCATGTAGGAGTTTTGTTTGTTTGTTTCCTTTATAGCTCTGTTTCTTTACTAGTTCAATGCAGGCAGGCTTGCCTTCACCCCACTGTGCACAGACTCTGACTTGTTGTAGCAGTGTGCACATCTCCTTTCGGTTTCGCATACCTCTCTCAGCAGCTAGGGCTTTGTCCACACTGACAATCAGCCGGCAATCTCCCACTGGTGGCTCTAGCATTGGCACATCTGCTCCAGTGGTAGCAGCAATGAAAGCCTTAATGTAGACCAGCTCTTGGTCTTTACTGCCATGTCAGCCAGACTTCTACTGACCCAGCAGTAAAAATGGCAGCATCTAGTCTACACTAACTCTCCCATTACTGCTACCACTGGTAGAGCTGCAGTTGCTACATCAATAGTGGGAGAACTTGCTCAAGTCCTGTTTAGACACAACTGGTCTGAACTTGCCTTTTACACTTCTGCAGAATCACCACTGAATGGGCTGCAGGTGCAAACAGCCTTTACCCATCCAAGGTCAAAGTATGCCCCTCACTCCACCACAAAGTCATAGCCATTGGTTAAAACTCTGTGATTTGTGGGAGTAAAGTGTTCATGTACACTTGGAACCAGACTTACAATTCATAATGTTGGAATAAATGAAGTTTGAGGGTCAAAGCAGGGTCATCTTCTATTTTAGAGATTATTCCTGAATCCTTCTTCCAGCCTATATTCAAATGACCCAAGCGATGGAGTTTCCAGCACTTTCTTTGAGGGGATTGTTCAGTACTCTAGTAACAGCCTTCATTGTTGGGAAGCTTTCTGCCAAATGTATTATTTTTTTAGTCTAATTTTTCCCTTTCTTAATTTCACTCCTTTCATCTGAGTTATTTCAACTCCCTCAAACGCTGTCTGCGAAATGCTTGTTTTTGTTTGGCTAACACATTTTGGGCGAGGAGGATGTGCTATCCTTTGGAAGAGCTAGTCTGATTGCTTTGGTGGTAGCAGATGGAAGGTGCTTTTTATTTTTCCTCAGACACTTCATGATCCAAGATGCTCAGATTGTTTGAGAGAGGCCAGATGCCTTGTTAATTCATAGACATGTTTACAACATGGAGTTTCTAATAGGTGAATATGATTACAAAATATAATGATTAGTGCTTGTCTGACAAACGTCTGCCTTCTGACTGAAACTGGATCTGTTTGACCTTTGGTGATGTAGAAAGCTATCCTGGCATATAATAAGCTTTTTTGTGTCTGCTTTGAGCTTTGGGAGCTAAATCCCTCTTTGCTTTCTGACAAAGGAGTAGCTGTTTGCCCTAAAGGCACGAGAGGTTTTTAAATCATGCTGTGCCTACCTGCCTGCGTGCCACTGCCACTGCTTGAAAATAAGGGGGCTATTGCTAGTGTGATCAAAGGTGGTTTGCTGTGTGCGAAATGGGTCACGTTTGGGCGTTCTGGGTCTGGGTAGGTAACAAGGAGTATCTTGAAATTCTTACAGAACTGGCCTCTCAAACACATCCAGCAGCAGCAGGAGAAAGAGTCCCTGATTCACGCAGGACAAGTTTGACATGGGACCCTGCACTTCACTGGTGTCTGAGGACAGGGACCAGAGGGCAAGGGAGTTGGTTGTTGGGAATTATGGGGATTTGGTCTCCCAGTGATCACTGTATTGAATGCCTCAGTATCCTAAAGCCAAGAAGAAAGGGATTATAGCTGGGAGCACATGGGGCGAAAGAGAGTGAGAGAATTTGAAGACGGAGCCTTAGCTTAAGATTTTTTTCCAGTTCTGCTAAACCAGTGGTGGGCAACCTGCAACCTATGGGCTACATGTGGCCCATTGGGGTAATCCACTGGTGGGCCATGAGACATTGTTTACATTGACCATCTGCAGACACGGCTGCCCACAGCTCCCAGTGGCCGCAGTTTGCCATTCCCAGCCAATGGGAGCTGCGGGAAGCAACACGGGCCGCAGAGACATGCTGGCCACCGCTTCCCAAAGCTCCCATTGGCTGGGAATGGAAAATTGCGGCCACTGGAAGCTGTGGGCAGCCGTGTCTGCAGACGGTCGATGTAAACACTGTCTTGCAGCCCACCAGAAAATGACCCTGGCGGGCGGCAGGTTGTCCACCATTGTGCTAGACTCAAGTATCCTCCAGTTCTCTTAGAATGTGGCCCACATCTTAACAGAGAGATTGTCTGATAGAGCCTCTCCTATCCATAATTGTGCAGGCTAGCTCTCCTTCCACTGGTGACTGTGTAGCGTAGAACACTAATATCAGACATGTATTGTTAATTCTCCTTAATGGGACAGAGCAGCTGGAAATGAGGAGGGGAGCCAGGATCATGTGAGCAGGAGGCAGTCTGGACCACTAATTCTGAACCACAGCTCTAAACCATGGGAAGCAAATGGAGAGGGGAGGAAGTTTTCTGGGGCTGAGTGGCTAGAAAAAAGCAATAGACCTTGGAAGCAGAACTGTGACAAACTACTTTTAATATATGTGTCTGTCTATCTATCTATCTATGAGATCAGCAGCTTTTCCCATGGAAACACCCACATTTGGGGGATCGATAGAGGATTTCTGAAATGATTTGTGGAGGAAAGGAGCATTTTAAAGGACTAATTGCTGTTAAAATATACGTGTATTCAGATGCAGAAATACAAGTTGACCTGATCCTTGGCTGTTGTGGTATGTCCTTTACCCTACACGCTATTTTTTTTTTTAGTATAGTCCATTAATCGTTTTTTTTCAAGACCACAGGCTGGGAATTTCAGAGGCCTAAGGGAGTCAGTAGGGTTCTTAGCTCTTCTATCTCAGCCAGAGTAACTTAAGGCCTGAAAAATAGTATATTTAAGATGCCCATTCATAAAGGGATATAAACGTATTCTGTCACTTGTGATCATTGCAGGGTGTGGCTGTCCCTTTATTTTGCTTTTATGGTTTTCCTTTTTACTTCATCTTTAAAATCAGTTGTTACATTTTTTCCCCAATTAGCCCAATAAGGGATAGGATGTTTGGTTTGTTTGGTTTTTAGGCAGGGGGTTAGGTTTTCTTTTGCTGTTAATTTATTGGGTACTGCTGACTGCACAGGAAATCTTGGAGATGTTCAGACCTAAAGGTGCGGTGAATGATTCAGCCTCAAGTCAGCTCAGCTTCCACACAAGGCAAAGAGTGCACAAAAACCAGCCTACAGAGTTTTGTTTCTGACCTTGGCCTCCCTCTGTTTGGAAAGGAAGCTGAAGTAAGAATGTGGTTTTGGCAAACGACCTCAAAAAGCAAATTACTTGCTCTGTGGACTGAAAAACACATTCTTTCCCCTTTAAACTCTGCCTCTCTGCAGGGAAACAAGCTGATAAATGAATAAGAAAAGAAATCTTGCTTGGAAAGCTTAGTAACACAAAAAAAGCTGGGTTTCTGTCTGGAATGCTGCTGCAGGTTAGTGGAGCTAACACTGTAGTACTGCACTCATGCTGGGACCATCCTTGTTCCACAGGAGAGGAGGAGAAAACAGAATTGCTGTACAAAACATTAATAATTATTATGCTTTAAGTACAAGCCAAGTGCTCTTCAGTATACACTTCTACAGTTGTTCATAGAGGAAAAACAAAATATTTGTTGCAGCTTCTTTAGATGCTCAGGTGGGGAGTTTGCCCATTTGGTAAGGAGAAAAGGAGGCTGGTTCACATCCTGCTGGGAAGTATGCTGTATAATAATCATTCGTGATGATCACTGGCACTTACATAGCATCAACTCCTGTGGGGCAAATTCATCTGTGTCACTGTGAAGATTGGTGCATGTACAGAGATGAGGGGCTTATGTCTCCCCTTTCCAGGGGCTGGCTCTGCCCTTGGAACAAAGTAGGGAGCTATCCTAACTTGCACTCATGTTGCAGTGTCATATGTGGACCATTGCAGGGGTGCAGAATCATAAGAACACCTTGGCCATGTCCTCTCTATCCGCTTCCTTTGTCTAGCTGCCTCCACCCAGCCCTGGGATGCCTCCTTCATCAGTTGCTCCTGAAGAGGCACAGCAGAACTGGCAGAGAGGCCCAGGTGTTAGCAGTATTACCCAAGTTATGTGCTTACCCCTAATGACAATGCTTTACTCTAGCCTAGCAGACCAGGGGTCCTAACACACTGATGGTGAATCAGGCCACCTAAACCACGAGTTGAGGTTGGAAATTAAAGATCTCGTGCCATTTCTTGTAGAAAGTAGCAGATGAAACCAGCTTTATCAGGGGGCACTCCAACACAAATGTGTCTTCAATTCTGTCTTCTAAATTAGTAACATTTAGATGTGGGCTCAAGTCATAAAGTTCAGATCCGAGTCAGAACTTGGCCAAAGTCTGAGGGTATTTGGAGACAGGGTTTTGGCTCAAGCCCTTCACTTTTAATATGGTTTCCCTTGCTTTTGAAATAATAATGCACTGCACTTGATTTTGATGTCAGGTACTTGGGGATTATAATTACTGTGTAGACCAAGCAGCCTGAAGAGAGATGTCTCAGGAGGGGCAGCCTGAGGGAAGGGAAGAAAGTTCTTTCTGAAATGCAGATGTTTTTAAATAGCTGTAATTAACTGGAATGGATACAAAGCATTACAGACATAAAAACGAAATAGGCTTTTGTTTTTAAATGTTTGCCATATATTTAAAGGGGTCATTCAATTATATGGCACACAATAATTTCAGAACTGTTTACATCCCTTGGCAAGCTTCCCCCCCTTCCCTCCTTGGGAAATGCTGAAGACCCCCTATATTCAGTGCTTATAGGATCCTGCTGCCCTTCAGGACAATAAACAATGAAAACTATTTTAAATAGGAATCAGCGGGTGGGGGCAGGAAAAAAATAACAAACGCAGAAACTTATATGAGTAGGAGACAGATCTCCAACCCCAAGTTATGAATATTGTCAATGAAATTAGCCAACAAAGTTTGGGAAAGAAAAAAAATAAAGCAGTGCACGCTCTAAGGAAAACTAGCAGAGACCAGGAGTGAATGGGGTCTTTGTTCAAGCTCCTGGTCCATTCAATAGGCAGCTTGCAGCCCTGTGACTCACCTCACACTGCCTGCTGAATGAGGAATTGAGGCTCCATTAATGGGGCAGTGGAAAAATCTGATTTGCACTCCGTCGACAGACTAACCAGCAAAAGAATAAAATTAATTCACTGTTACCATTAATTCATTGGCTAAGAACAGGAACTAGAAGCAGACTACAATAAGCACACAGGCAAGGAACCTGTAGGAAGGAAGGGGTATGTGAAGCTCTCTCCCCTAATAACAGATCTCATTGTGCCCAGGTATTCCAGAACATGTCTGTGCACCATTCTCCACAAATTGGAGACCCAAGTAATGCTTGCAGCAGGAAATGTTAAAGGGAGTAACAACTTATCAGTTGGAAATTGCTGTAATTGGGGTGATTTATCTTGCAGCTTCAGGACCTATTTTTAAAATGTGGTGCAATAGGTACACAAGCACCTCCTGTGCATGGGAAGCTCTTGCTAAATTCATCTGTTGTTTTTTATTTCCAAGTGTTCTCTAGATGCCCATGGTACCTAACACTATAACCAAATGAAATAATTGAAACACTGAATTACCATTGCCCTAAAGTGCCATTACAGTCTTGTCAAAAGCCTCATTGACTGAAAATCCAGCCAGCATTCAAACCGAATAGGTGCATTTTGCACTGTGCCCTAAAGGTGGACAGACGTGGCTTTAATGGATCTGCAAGAAGAAGTGAGTTTCAGGGCAGTGCACTCCTCACCAAGAATGCCAGTCCTTATTTCCTCCCACTCTTCCCCCTCCCCACCCCGGTTTAAACCTTGGGATAGCTGGCAACAGCTTTTTAGCTCATTGCCAAATGGCATTAGTGCACACAAATAAGGTAATTACAGGAATAAATGGATACTACTTCATGCAGCATTTAATGTGAGGCTCTCCATAAGCAACCTGTGCACTCACATACTCTCCATGTATGAAAAACTGTTCTCTAACAGACTGATGTAGCTATTATGAACTAAATAATTCGGCTGCCATAGGGGCATGGAGGTGTATCTCAGGAGCACTACTGCACTCCAACAATTTCTTGCTGAAATGATATCCTTTGGAGGCCATCACTAGCCAACATAAATTAGAGCAGCCTCGAGATTTGTCTAACTTACCCTAGCACTGAACTGGCCCAAAAGATCAGGAGAACAGAAAGATTGCTTGCAACCACCTTTGCCTCCTCACTCGGGTCCTGGGTCAAGCACAGCTCAGCCAGACCCAAGGATTAGGGGGCCCTGTATGTTTTACAAAAGTTGTCCTGCATTCTTACAAGAACTTCCCTTTCAGACAGGAAGTATAACATAAAGTTGTATAATCTTATGTTCTAGCACTGCATCAAATACAACAAAGATAGAAAACCTCAATCTCTTGTGCATAATATTTAATCTCGGAGCAAACTTTTATGATTCTTTAAAATCTCTTAAACTCAGAGTTAAAACCAGAAATAATAAGACAAAGGTTAACATGGCTGTGATGCTTCCCCTTCACAACTTTGAAAGTCCATGTTGTGACCAAAGTAATACTCTCTTCTAATCACATCACCTTTCTGGATTTATCATTTTAATGTTCTCTGGGCCACTGAGCCCCACAGCTGTAAATTAATTTTTAAAGTAGTACAGGGTTTAAAACTTCCATCTGTTTTAATGAGCTTGGGGGGATCCCCTCGTATTAAAAAACATGCATGCAATTATTTTTTCCATCTTGGGTTTCACCAGTTCCCAGCACCCCTTCTGTGATGTCATCTTGCCCTCTTGAAATTCTGTTGGTTTTTTGTGTGCTTATATGGCATTGTATCCTTGTGATGTGTGTATTGTGCCTTACATGGGCAATATGGCTAGAGAGGACTCCTCTAGGACTATACAATATCATTAGTGGGTCCCTTGGTGCCTTCCTTAGTCACCTTTCCATTAATCTGGCTCTGCATCGTAGAATTAGGAGGTGACTAATGAACAGCATTGGCGCTGGAAGCCTGAAGGTACTGTATTTACTGGACGTCTCTTTGAACTGCATGATTTCTGGTGGGAAAACTTCATGGAAAATGAGATTGTATTTGTTTTCACAGCCTTCTGTGTCTGTTTTCAAATATTTGCTCACAGTACTTTTTTTTTTTTTTTTTTTGCATTAGCAATTAGCCTAGTAAACCATCTTTTCTTTGCTCCACATGTAGATTAACCACATCAGAGAATACAAAATAAACATGCATCTATCTTCTGGAAAAGATGAGTAACCTGTTTCCACAGAGACTGGGTCCTCCTAACATCAGGGTTTTGCTCTCACAAAAGTGCTTGATTTTTCTCCCCAAGACACCTTCTTACAGTATTCATTAACATGATTTTTTAACACAATTAATTCTTATTTAGCCAGTGCGTTCAAAGTTATGTTCTTCATAAGACAAATAAATAACTCTGGAAGATGAAACCTTCTCAGGTATCAGAGCTCTTAGAAAGTTCATCTAACATTGAATCAGACAGACTTTTTTAAACAACATGGATATATTGCAAAATATTAGCCTAATCCTGCCCTGTGTTTCATGGATGGGCTTTGTATGTTTTGGGGTGTAGCGCAGACAGAAGAATTTATAGGGAGCCTTTTCTCTCTTTGTAGGATACCTTCCTCATGCTTTGTTAAGGACTAATATTCCTGCCCGCACTTTACGACTCCATAGAGGCCTAACCTCCTGGCTGAGGACAAAGACAGCCTTCCCTTCCCCTAAGTACGTGCTTCAACCAATGGCACATAGAGTATGTGGGAAACCTGTCATGACCAGCATTACTGAAAAGGAGTTACATTTTGCAACAAGTCTGACTGGATGACCCTGGGGGTTATTAATAAAGTACAGAGTGCTTCACCATTGGGTCACCAGTCTGAAAACAGCCCAGGTTGGTAGTGACCCAGTATTATGATCTGCTTGGCAGTTATGTGCTTGTGATCTCAATCCGGTTCCTACTTGAAAGGCTCCTGACACAGGGGGTGACGCTCGGTGGGGAGGGGGTTCAGGGTGCGGCGGGGGCGGGGGATCCTGATGTGGAGAGGACTCAGCGATGGGGGTTCTGGGTGCATGGGTTGGGGAGGGGTCACTGTACAGGGAGCTGCTCCCCCTGTCTGACCAACTCCTGTGCATCCAGAACCCCCTGCACTCAATCCCCACCCCCACGAACCTCACCCCCTGCACCTAGAAACCTTCCCTCCCAATATTCCCCCCCACCCACGCACACACATACGCACACTCAGAGGGTCCAGAGCTTCCTGTAGTCAGGGGAAGTTTCTGGGGCTGGTCCTTGCAGGGAAAGGGGAGGTGGTGAACTCTGTCCCCATCCTGCCCAGCTGTGACTAATGTCCGTGGGTGGGCTGGGGCATCCCCAGACACCTCTCTCTCCAGTGATTTACCTCTCCTGAACAGACAGGTCTGAGCTGCCAAGCTGCCAAGTGGGGGAGGGGTGAGTGAGTACTAGTGCAGCTTCTCTTTGTTTTACCACAGAAACCATTTTCTGCAAGGAAGCAAAAAGAATCTGCAGAGGGACATTTTTCTGCTGAGCCGCAGTGGCACAGAATTTCCCCAGGAGTATTCATGTAGAACAGTTTGATGTGCTGTGATGGTAGGCAATCTAACAGAACTATGAGTGTCATCTCCGTCATGGTATGGGTGCTCTAAATACATCTGTCTGCATTGTCAGAAGGGTTCCCTAGTTTTTAATATCCAACTTCTGGCACCCAAGGCCTGGTTTTGGAGTGGCTGAGCAACCATCATGAGAATGCAGAAAATCAGGTCTTAGGTGTCTGCCTGACATCTAAAATGAGTGGACACTTCTAAAAATGTAGGCCATCACGTAGGCCTTGCTTTTTGGCTGGCACACCATTATTGCTCATGGTATGTGCTGATATGCAGATGGTATGTGCTGATATACAGAACAAACAAAATCACACTACCAAATCCTGGCATAGTCATTCCCTTCTAGTTCCAATAAAATAAATCCTTCACTGTGTTTCTTAAGCAGCATAAACAATGGACCTCTGTCTTTTTCAGCAGAAGCCGCAGCTCTGAGAATGAGACACCAGACCCAACAAACAAAACAAAGGGAAATGACCTAATGTTTCAGTAGAACTGTCCTCAGATATTCACTTCCAGATTGCATAAATATAACTACTCCATTCTGTATATAAGTTCACACACAGATATGTTATTTAAAAGCAAGTCGGATTGGTAAAATGTGATGTTCATCCAATACAAACTCTAAAAAGAAAATGCCATATTGCGGAACAAATCTTACCCGTCTCCTAATGCCCACACAGAACATTTCCACAGATAGCAACAGACTCCACATCATCACAAAGAACTTCTTTCTGCTTCTAACAGATAAGGGAATACATTACACACAACACTTTAGTCTCCCTCACAGTGTAAAGCAAAACCTTAATTATGATCTCATGCTTCCCCGCAAACACATTACACACCAGACACTTAACTTGTGCATATCAATCCCAAATACTGACTAATGTCACAAGGACCCCTACCATGGGAGGCAGTCAAGCATCAGCCTCCCCCTTTTATAAATAAGCTGAGAGGCTGCACAATATCATTTCTAGCAGAGCGCAGAATAGACACAGGTTTCCAATGTAGCACACCCCGCCTCATCCACTGAGCAACACTACCTCTCAGAAAGACCCCTATGTGCTTGGCTATGCTGTCTATAGACACTAAAGAATCCCTTTCCCTCCCTTCCCCAGAACTAGGAGTGGAGCACAGAATTCCTGATTTCATTGTCCTTGCTCTAACTAACCATTAGTCTACAACACTTCCAAGAGCCAGGAATAGAACCCAGGTGGTCTCATTCTTAGCATTCTGCTGGTGTGTAGCAAATAACTACTCTATATTCTTATTCATAAGCCAAATATTTTTGGTAAAAAAGTGAAGCATCAAAGAGAGGGGGTCGGCTTATAAACGGGCCTACACCAAAATGTGGTGATTTTAAACTGAATTTCTAATACATTATCATTTTGTTTACCTGCAACACCCGCAGGCATGGAGCCCCACAGCTCACTGTGGCCATGGTTTGCCATTCCCAGCCAATGGGAGCTGCAGGAAGTGACGGCCGCTTCCCGCAGCTCCCATTGACTGGGAACAGCGAACCGCAGATGCAGGGAACTGAGGGGCTCCATGCCTGTGGGCGTTCTAGGTAAACAAAACATCCCCAACCACCAGCGGCCCACCAGAGCCAAAGTCTGCCAACCCCTGAAATATAGGGTCATCTTATGAAAGGGTCATACAGCTTTTACTATTTTTACCTATCCATACTGGGGGGCAGGGGGCGGCTTATAAATGAACGGGATAATGAACGAGTATATGCGATATGTCATGCACCGGCAAAGTGTGTCATGTCCCCTTGCGTAGAAGGTAACAGTTACTCGTGAAGTTCATGCAATAATAGTCTGGGTTGGTGTCAACTGGTCCAGGATACAACCCTGCTGAAGAACCATGTTGGGGTTCTTTGTGGGACCAGATGACAGAATTTCTGTTGTAATAGTGGTTTTCTTTAAAAAAAAAAAATCTGGTTCATATAATTTGCATAATGAGAAATAGCCTTTAAAACAGGTTTTATGCTTAAAAACATAATAAAAAATCATAAATTTTGATGTGCGTTATGACACAATGCACAACAAAACACCAGTTCCACATTTCATCTGCTTGTGTCACAGACTGGAAGATTGAGAAGTATGATGGTTTTAGTGAAATAGCATCCATATTCCCAGAGGGCAGCCTGTGAGATCAGTCCCAGTGGCTGTCTTTATTATGATCACCCCTCCAGCGAAGTAGCAGCTATATTTACTGAGGCATATATATCTTTGCTTCATTTGGGTAGTTTCAGTCCCATTGCAGATTATAGGAAATAGGGGCCATTTTTGTTCAGCAAAAATTGTGAATAGAAAGGGGTTAAGATTTTTTTTAATTGTTAATTCTGCTTAATTACCACCTACTGCCCTCTCAAATGTACAATTGAAGGTAACTGGCTACCATTTTTAACTATGTGCAAAACGTGAAGGATAACAAACCAGCGAAAGGGTTCTGAAAAACAATGAGACACTAAAAATTCTTAAAGGTCTTATTTTACAGTTGGATTTAACTCATAAACTAAGTAAAACATTTAGATGAAGACGCGTGGGAAAGTTGATCTTTAATCAAACATAATGTGTTGTAAACCTATGAGAGTGTGCACTGTATCCTTTGTACAAACCAGAGGTTGAAACCCTGCAAGTGCAAAACAGAACTCAAACTTAATAGAGGCCCCATCGCACCCACTAGTACCCAAGTATGTACCCCTTTCTTAGCTAGCACTGGTACTAGCTCCAGAAGAATGTGTATGTGGCTGTGTTTGGCATATATAAATGAACCAAACATTTAACATAAAAGAGAATTGAGATGGGATGTGATAAATCGATCCCCGATACACTGAATATTACCTTCTGGATCATACCCTCTGAGTACTTTTTCCAGACCTGAGGAACAGCTCTGTGTGTAGCTCGAAAACTTGTCTCTCTCCCCAACAGAAGCTGGTCCAATAAAGATATTCCCTCACCCACCTTGTCTCAAAAAAACCAAACCAAACCAAAACAAAAACCCCCAAAACAATCAACCAACCAACCAACCAAAAAACACTACTTCAAAGCAATGCATCTGTCTTGGCATCCAAACATCAGACAGTGAGCCAGAAGCCTGTTTCTCCTCTCATGTACACCACTTTAAAGTTTGGTCCAACTGCTTCAGTGGAAGAGAATCAGCCCCCAAAATGTGTGTTCTGATCAGAAATGAGTATGGTAAGAAAGAATTCACTGGAAAGATGAAAAAAAATGCATCTAAAACTGGGGAAAGATGTGGAATATGTGCTACTTTCTATTCATTCAGATCCTTACAAGGGTTATTTAAGTTACTGTATAGCAGCTGCATTAGTAAGGATCCACAGAGTACTGGAATATGCAGTGAACTTTTCAGAGCTTCTTGCAGTCTCAGATGAAGCCTATGCGCACACACTTCTTGCTTGCAGATGGCCCCTTTATGGTTAGGCACACACTGAAAACTTCATATTTTGCCAAGTAGTGATTTTTTTCCCAACAGTAAATTAATCAGAGGCTAGAGCTGCATTTTCTTGTGCTGTTTTCTGCATTGTCTTACAGTCAGATTCTGGCTGCTCTTCTGTGGGTAAACAAGTAGGGGAAAATGCAAGAAGGGACCCCTTTCCCCCATCTTGCCCTCTTACTCAAAGGGCAGCCAAAGTGTCAGCAATTGCACAACCTGAGTTTAAAGGTTGTGAGTGGGCTAGCACAACCTGCTGTTTCCAATATCTTGAAATGGGAGTGGCTTCTCCCTGAAATGGGAGTGGCTTTTCTCTGTGGAGGTGTGGCCAAGACTCTGCTTCCTTCTATGTTCATGATCACTTGGAGGTCAGTTTTGGAAGATGAGCGCAATGAACTCTTCCAGTCCCATGCTCAATTCCACACAACTCCCCAACAGAGCTTCTGCTTCCAAAACCCCAGTCTAGCCCTTATTTGGTTTTCCCAGCATAACATGTAAAGCTGTAGTCATGTACAGATTTCCTTGCTGATTTACATTGTGGTGAAAGGCTTTATAAGGGGAACTCTGAGAACAAAACACCCTGAAATACAGTCAGATGGGCACTCTTCCTTCCCTTTCCTTCGCTTCTGGCTGTTAAGGCTTTCACCCTGGGCCAGGATATCCAGCGGTGTGAATTAGTGTAGCTCCGTGGACTTTGAAGGAGTGATGCTGATTACATCAGCTGAGAATCTGGTCCTCTGTGTTCACAGAGAAGAAGACAAGTCACTATTACACTCTGTTACTTAACTTGTATTAAATTTTGTAAGAATAATTTATTTTGTCCTTTTCATGCAAATTACTTGAATAGATTCTATTTATCTGTCATACACATAGTAGTGCACACTCCTACAAGCTCCTGCACTTAATATACATTATGTTATTTGAGAATTATATTTGACCATATAATTAAAGACTACATCACAAAGCATATTCACAGGGAGCAGACTTAATGTGTGATACACCACACAATCTTGATATTCTCTTAACAGCATTTTTAAAGACACACACACACACACACACACACACACACACACAAAGAATGAATCCAAAACTGTTTCCCTCAGCTAAGAGGTAGTAATAACATTCACAAAATGGAAAATACTCCAAATCTTGATTCAGTAAAAGATCTATTAGTTCAGAATGAGATTATAGGGAAGAACCATATTAAAAACAATTCTAATTAACTGTACATATTTAAACATATAAAACTTCTGTAGTTCTCAATATGAGTAATATATTATTATGCACAGTCAAATCCCCACAGTAAACACAAATATTTTGTGTGTAATTTATTTATTCCAGTATAGTTCAGCAATCTATCAGTGCTTTGGCTCAGTTTTGTGTCTAGGTTGCCTTAAGTGCAAGGGGGTCATATGGTGTGTCTGGGGTCAGACTGTGAGTCATCTGATCAGTCAGTACACTAGTTAGGAGACTCCTGTTTTTCAACTCTCACTCCCACCTGCTAGTTCACCATGTGAACATGCTTCTGATTTCTCATGAGTGCAGAGCCTCTTTTCGTTGGCATCAGGTATCTAAAATTCTCCTCCTCAACAGCAAAAGTGCTCTGCATTGCCTTCCCTTTTGGGCATTTTTGCTTTACCTCTGTTCCAGAACTGCCAGGTTGAGAACATGTTTAAATGTACTCTAAGTGTGTGTGCCAGCTTCTCCAGTGGCACCAAGTTCCTGAATGGGGCTTCTGCACTTGTCATACTTTCTTCACTCATCATACTAATTTGCCTGAATAGCACCGTATACATATACTTAAAAGCTGTATGTCTGCTTTGCAGGGGCTGTGCCTGGGGAGGCAAAAATCAATGGAGAATCCCTTGGAGAGCTTCATGACCTCAAGGGCATTGCAGAGGAGATCTCTGCAGAAGGGAGGGGCACGTGGCGGAGGGCTGGCCATTGAGTCAGTTCACAATGAGGATCTGCATGGGCACAAAGCCATACGGAAGGGAGATGCAGAGGAGTAGCAGATGAATGTACGTTTAACCCTTGCTTCCAATTTGAAATGTGAACTGTGTTTACCTTAAAACCCCTTGTAGGTCTGATAAGCAAAGCCTTTCTACCTATGATTTGCTTAGAAAGTAGGAGGAAAGAAAATCTCAGTATTGGGCCTATAGCTAGCCCAAATTTCCAAAGCAGGTACCTAAACTGGGCACCACTTAGCCACAAAATAAAATAAATAAAAACAAACAACCCCCGCCCCCGTCCCCAAGTAGTTGTTCATCTAAGTGCCCATCTGCTCACGGGAATGCAGCATTTGGGCTACCAGTGTAGTCAATTGCTTTTGAAAATGGGCTTAGTGCCTCATATTCCAGTGTAGTAGATAAAAGTGTATTTAAGAGTCATAGCAAAGCCAGTAATTATGAACCTTATTTCTGTTGGTGCTGCAAGCTGAGTGGAGAGCTATTCTCAGCTGTTCTTCAGAAACTGTTTCACTGCATACAACTAGGACCACCCTGAGTGCAGCATTGTTAAACACACTTGAAGGTGATGAGTAAAGTGGTGTAAATTACATCAGTGGGTGCATGTGGTTATAAGGGAGAGTAACTGGGCCAAATTCATCCCCAGTGACATTAATAGGATTACACCAGGGCTGAATTCGGTCCATAAGATGTTCCTTATGACATATTTTACATCTGATGTACTCTGTTCTGAGTAGAACAATGCTACCCATTGTCCCCAGCTAATCCCATAACAACAGATAACAGAGTAGCACATGGCAAAGGTGGTTGGGTAAAAATATTTTGGAAGGTTCTGAGGTAGGAAAAAGTGGCTATTCTATGAGACCATGACAGTTTGTTAGTAATACTGTACATGGAATCTTCCTCAGCATTTCACCAGTTAACAGGTCATCTTGCTATGTGTTCTGAATACTCTATACCATTTCTTCTTAATCCATGGAGCCATGCAACCCCTAGTGATAAATTTATCACTTATTCTATGGCGTTCCTCCTAAAATCCTCTTCAGGGAACAATACTCCTATGTCTTAGATAGTGACTAATTGATAACTTTCTTTAAGGGGACTGGATGATAACTTTTTTTAAAGCACTATATTATGATCAGTGGTCTTCCAAAGGAGTGTGCTGCTCTCTTAATTCTCACCTTCATTATTTTAATATCTCCGTAAAATGGATTTCTAATGGATCTATATTGCCATAAAATTCAAGGATGGTGAGTGGGTATCAATAAATTCTTCAAAATCAGAGTGACTCCTCCAGCCAATTAAGGAGTGGTCTGACAGGCTTTGAAAGGAAGCCAGTCCCTGGCTTGGAAGGACTGCAGTCTCTCGTATGGTGTGGGAGTTTAAAGCAAGTGGAGGATCTTCTATTGTATTCTATTCCATTTTTTATATGGCCCTCATCACCATAGTATCTGAGTGCCTTGCAGAAGTGCATTAAGCAACAAAGCAAGTATTTGCCACTTGCGGTTATTTATTTCTCACTTCTCCTCCCCCTGGACAGATCTTGTAGGCTTTGTCAGGAACACAGAAGCCCCTTTGGGTGCAGGGACAGGAAGATAATTCTTTCAGATCACCTATAGAGTCTTACCAAAATCACAAATATGTCATGAATGCTTTAGTCAAATGAAAGGTATGCTGTAAATCCTTGCAGAACAATCATAATAACACAGATAGTGCATTTTCATCCACAGATCCCAAAGCATTCAATATAATTTACAAACGCTAGTGGGTATGTAGTGGGGTCACAAAGCTTTGAAATGCAGCCATCTCTGAGATGGAGAGCAGTAATGTTTATACAGTACACAATTAAGGAGAGAAAGAAAAGAATGCTATATTCAATTGAAAACTACGAGGAAATCTTAGATAGGCATGATCCAATTATCCAAATGGAGTCTGGCCAGAACACTGAAACTAATTTTTTTATTAAAAGAATTCCAAATAATTAAAATAATTCCAAATAATCCCCTCAGAGGTATGGAAGGTGAATATCAAGAGCCTAAAGTAAATATTGAAAAAAGCCCTTCTACCATAATAGGAATAATGCAGCATTGACATTTTCTTCCCAACATCCCCCTCCCTCCATATGAATAAATAAATAAATAAATAAATAGGGAAAGAAAGAAAAAAAGAAAGTGAAGCAATTCAACCAACCATCCAAAAAACTCCAAACCTCTACCCAAAGGAGAGATTTTACCCACAAAACTGAGAACCACCAAATATCCATTGACTGGGGACATTGCTAGAGCTAGCGATTTTACGTGGAAGATGTTCTGATACTACAGTGGTGGGTGGCAATATAAAACCCTAAAATAGACAGTGTTATTCTATCCGGTTTACAGGAGGATGCACTGAGGCAAAGAGAAATTAAGAGATTTGCCCAAGGCCATTATCAGACCTGGAAACAGAAACCAGGAGTCACTATATTATTACTGCTTTATTCTCGCCACTAGACAATACTCCCTCCCTAAAGTGAGCCAGATAAATTAAACCTGCCAATGTTCTTCTATCTTCAGCAGGCAAAACTTGAATTCACCTCTATAAATTAGGATCTATTTTTTCACTTTCTGCTGCAGACTTTTTATTCCAGAGTGTCAGAGTCTTGAGTATCAGTTCCTTGAATGATCTGTCATTGAAAGGTTTAATACCCCCCTGCACTTCACTGCCATCCTTGTTTTATTTTGAGCAATGGCTAGGCTGTGACCCTCAGATTCTCTGTGCTCACTTAACTGCCTAACTGCAACACTGATCTCCTACTGTGTTAAAGCACCCCAAGTGAACCACTTGCAAGCAAAATTCACCTATCTGCAACCAAAGACATTTTTTAGCCTTTCCAGGTTCCTCAGATCTGTATTCCTGTATGAAGCTAGCTATTGTCATATCAGTTTACCTCTCCCTTTCAGATGCCACTATAACCCTTGTACTCCATAAAGAGGCTCTTAATCCCTCCTGCTCCCATTTTACTCCACCCCATCTGATTAATGACAATCACATGGGTAAAAGGTTGAGCAGGAGAAACCTATTCTACTATCTGCTGTTACCAACAGCACAGCTGGAAATGTGTGAACTTCAGCAGTGGCAGCAGAACATTGTTTTTGCCTAGGTGCCAAAAATAAAATTAGCCTCATGTTTGGAGGTGTATGTGCAACTCCCATTGAAGATGGGATTAATATGGCCTTCAGAAGAATAAGGAGATGAGTTGCAAGGGCTTCTGGAACCTTGTTTGGTGGTCTTCTCACTGTGGAGTGAACAGATGTATCCCAGGATGCAAGGAAAGAAGAAAGAAAAAAAAATCTAGAAATAGTTAAAGTGTAGCAAGAATGAAAGATTAACAAGTCAACATGCAATTTTTGTTGTTTCTTCTGAAAGGTGAGATGAGAACCAGTTATTTAAATCTGATTTGCTATAAGTATGAAGATATAAGAAATCCTTTTAATTTATTTTCTGAAATCAAAATGTGCTGGTAGTGTGGCGGGGAAGAGGATGGGTCTGATCATCAAAGGTGTTGAGCATATGCAATGCATTTTGAAATCAGCATCCATCCCAGAATCATCTTTGATCCGAAGTCACCCAATGCCATCCATTTCATAAAAATCTGGCTTTGCCTATCTTGTCAGAATAACAATGTATTACCAAGGAAGGTTTTCAATGTGGTTTCCAAGAATTTTTCATTTGCATAATGATACAAGCCCCAGCCCTGCCAAAGTGTGGGGATTTAATTTATCTTAAAGAGTAGCTAGTTCTGATTATACTTGTTGCTTGAACTGAAGATTGTATACTCTTTATTCTGCATGGGAGAAGCCTTTGGTTGCCTTTCTGACTCACTCTCACACTCTTTGGTTGGGCTGTTGGAAAAAAATTCCTATCTAAAAGCGGTGGAGTCTATGATGGAACATGAAAAATAGCTTACATTATCCATTATTAGGCCTCTCCCACCTGATTCCATAGGGGCAAAATCCTGTGTCTAGAATTCCTGCTCCCAACATACAAAATTAATGTAACTCTATGATCTTGACTGCCTACACTTAGGTCCATCTGTTCAAAGTGCATGGTGCCCTGTCCAAAAAGTGTCCCAGACCCTTTCACTTTGGGCACAGGGGTACCTACAAATTATTGGATCACAAAGATTGCTGGCATCACACTGCAAATTCATTCTTTTCTACAGGAATTCCTCTTTTTGTTTCAGCAATGAAACACCAGCATCTTATGACCCCCTTCCAGTCCCTTCACACTTGATCACATCTGTTCTTGCTCATGTATGGCAAAGAAAATACTTGAACAGTGGAGGGAAAGAATAGAGTTCAAAGGCAGCAGGGTCTACCTGAAACATAGGCTACATTTCCTTGGAAATTGATGAAGGCCATTCATCTTTTGTGGCAAACCCTGTTAAATATTGGCCCTTGATACGAAGGAAATTGTATGTTGGAAGGCGTCACAAGAAGAAAAAGGGCTGATTTCTATGAAGCTCAAAACACAAGCTGTTCACTTGCCCAACAAAATGAGAATCTGGCTGAAGGATGAAACACAGGTCAACAGGCCATATAATATCTTTTCCTCTAGGGCAAAGAAAATACTAAGTAGGTTTAGGTAATTAATCTTGGTACATGTTAAATGCCCTTAATTGTGCTAAGCATAGAAATGAAATGCACAGAAATTAAATAGTATATCGGCTGTCGCTTAAACACAGGAAGCCTGGGAAGCATTCAGTACTGCAGGTTGCAGCAATTATGATCAGTGAACCAAAAAATACCTGTTAGCACAGTGAGACATCATGAAGAAACATCTGGGTGAGAACTTATGGAGTTGTCCTCCATTTCTGGATGAAAATACTTTCTCTGAGCATTTTTGGCTGAGTCATACTATCATCTGACCTAGACAAATTGGAGGATTGGGCCAAAAGAAATCTGATGAGATTCAACAAGGACAAGTGCAAAGTTCTGCACTTAGGAAGGAAGAATCCCATGCACCACTGCAGGCTGGGGACCGACTGGCTAAGCAGCAGTTCTGCAGAAAAGGATCTGGGGATTACAGTGGATGAGAAGCTGGAGATGAGTCAACAGTGTGCCCTTGTTGCCAAGAAGGCCAACAGTATATTGGGCTGTATTAGTAGGAGCATTGTCAGCAGATCGAGAGAAGTGATTTTCCCCTCTATTCAGCACTGGTGAGGTCACACCTGGAGTACTGTGTCCAGTTTTGATCCCCCCACTACAGAAGGGATGTGGACAAATTGGAGAGAGCCCAGCAGAGGACAACGAAAATGATTAGGGGGGTGGGCACATGATTTATGAGAAGAGGCTGAGGGAACTGGGATTATTTAGTCTGCAGAAGAGAAAAGTGAAGGGGGATTTGATAGCAGCCTTCAACTACCTGAAGGGGAGTTCCAAAGAGCATGGAGCTAGGCTGTTCTCAGTGATGGCAGATGAGAGAGGTGGTAGAATCTCCATCCTTAGAGGTTTTTAAGGCCTGGCTTGACAAAGCCCTGGCTGGGAGGATTTAGTTGGGGTTGGTCCTGCTTTGAGCAGGGGATTGGACTAGATGACCTCCTGAGGTCTCTTCCAACCCTAATATTCTATGATTCTATGATCTGTGTGGACCATTGTTCATGTCTAGAAATATTTAAGGGCATGACTTGCTGCCTTATAGTAGTCCAAGTACTTGAGGGTTCCCAGGATAGGTAGAATAGACACTGCCTATCCTGTTTTGAAACAGATGCATTATAACCTCTACCCGCATCTGTAAATTGCTCTGAGTAGTCCTTTGTGTGTCAGTTTCACTTACCAACTTTCAGACAGCTTACACCAAGTCAGAAGTATTCTCAAACTTGCCAAACACCTCTGCTTGAATTCCAAGGGAGCACAACGAAGATAATTAGAAATGCAGAATTGGGAATAAGTCCAGTGGTGGCTGTCAGGAGAAACCAAATCAGGAAAAATCAAATTATGGACTGAACAATTATTGTATTGATAAAAGAATAATAATTGAAATAGTTTAAAAAGCATTTTGTCATTACAAGTAGCACCTTAAAATATGGACATTGATTTTTTTTTAAATCTAATTTACTTTTCACAATTTGGTTCTGTGTAGGAGTGTGTGTATTTTAACTAATACTTTTTGCATTTATTTCAGGTTGGCCAAGAAAATACATTAATTAGTTTCACTTTTGGTTTTTAGTCCGTTTCAATTTCAGGCTATCATGAATTTTGCCTCATGCTACAATTTTTGTGTTGAAAACACACCCATGGGAATGTCTACTTCTTAAAAAGGCATTCTGAATTTAAAAAATCAGGCAAATACTTCTGATCTTAGATTTTACAATAGCTTATACTTTTACAAAATCTAAATTTTGGGCCAAATTTGACCTGATAAGTAACCTTTTAATAGAGCTAATATTCCCATTACAACCTTTTACTTATATTGTACTATATACATCAGTAACGAAGATACATGTCTGTCTCTTTTTGTTTGGCTTGTACTATATTGGGCTGTTGTCTTATGTTGAAAAAAATCCACTCTGAAAGTAACAACCTGGCAATTTGCTTCCTTGCTTTTGGGGAGGTCTTTGGGGGAAGCCGCCTGCAGGTGTTGACCTACATTTGTTTAACAGAAAAAGGTAAAGAAAGCTCATCTGAATTATCTGCACAGTTACACTAGTACAAACTACTTGCCTTTGAAATGTAAATAGCTTAGACCTTGATGTGTAAGAGCAGCAACACTGTAAGGGTCTGTCAGCTTCACTTTACATTAGAAAAAAAATATGAGTTTAAAGTCGTGGTGAAAGGTGCTAGACTGTCATTCAAAATATAGGGAAATTGTTGTTCTTAATAATTTTGCTTTTTGGTGTTTATGAAGCAAAATAATACACTTAAATCTGATTTTGATAACATTTTGCATAATATAGATCTTGGTCTGACCCAGAGAACACACTTTGTTTTAACTATAATGATCTGATATTTCATGTTTTATGATTTTTTTATCTTTCAAGTTTTGTTTCTGTTGCATTCTGGAACAATATGGGCTCCCTCCAGTGGCCAAAGTAACACTTATTATCTCATTAGTGTTAACCAAAGACGTTTTAGCCTGCTTGTTAAGGTATTGTCTTTGTATCAGAGGTACTGAATTCAAACTTGATTAGGATTGTATTTTTATTAACAATGATTTCATATGTTTCTGTTACATATACCACTAAATTTTCAACACTTATTGTCTATTCCTGCAATACATATTCAATCACTTAAGGCAATTCCTTATTGATTTAAGGTGAACTGATATGCCACTCAAACCAATTTGATAGAGTCCACACAAGAGGGTTATACTAATTTAACTAAATCAGTTCTAGTTACACATTTTGTGTGTAGTCAAGGCCTAAGTTTTGCAGGATCAGAACCTAAATGTTTATTATCAAAGGTAGTTTGTTGAGTACTTACCTCACTGAATTGTGCCAGCTGCAGGAAATTAGAGGCACAAGTGCTCAGATTTGTACCCACCATTCAGCTGCAGGTACAATTTATGTCCACAAAAGGAAGAACATCCTTTAAAAAATTATCCCTATGTGTATTAAAATTATGCACCTGACAATTTTTGCAAATTGTGCCTGATCCTGCAGTATTTTATCAGTCAAAACTGCCATTAAATCTATATAAGCTTTGCCTGAATAATGCAAAATCAGATTCATATACTGTAAGGACTTAAGTGCTTTCTTTGTCCTGTTACAGAAAATGCAAAACAAAAATTAGGCCTATATTTAAAATATGTATTGGCCCTGCTCCTTTTTGCGTTGTCATTTGAGAATTACTTTTTAAGGTGGCATTGTTTTCTTTTGAGCTTTGTACACCGCTGTGTTCCGCGTTGGTATCGATGTATGTTGCATTTTTGCCAACTGTACTTGTGCATTTTGCAGTGAGGGTATTTAGTATCAGTCTTGGCAATTTTTGCATTGCTTCTTCACTTAAAACTGGCAGTCATGAATTTTTAAAGTCACGTTTTGCACCGGCGTGCTTAGCTTTGGGACCAGTGTGTTTTGCGATGCGGGCTGCGTTGTGCTTAGATGGCGATGTTATTTGTCGGTGCTGCATTTTAAATTCACCCCAAAAGGCAATGCCGCGAGCGAGTTGGGCATATACCAGCTGCACCGATGCATTTTGCACGTGCAATGCGAGAGGGTGCGCAACGTGTCCAGAAGCGCGGACAGCCGGTGGGAACCGAGCGCCTTCCTGCGCAGTTAGGTGACACACCAGGTTGCTCTAGCCAAGATGGACGGAGCGAACAGAACCTTGCGGGGAGGTGGGACCTGGACAGCTCGCGCGTCCACGGGACTCGGGAGCGCGCGTGGGAAGGAGGGCAGAACCTGCCGCCGAGGCGCGGCGCTGATTGGCTCTACCACCCAACTCATTTGCATGCCGCAGTTTCTCTCCCCGTCACGTGATGAGAGGGGGGCGCTGAGGCTTCCTGTTTGAGGTCAGTGGGGAGGGGGGGGGGAGAAGAGAAAGAGGAGGAAAATCGAGCAGCGGGCCTCCCTCTGGTCTCGCGCTGCCTGGCGGGGTTCTTGTCAGTTAGCAACAAAATGGCCGCGGTGGCAGCAGCTCTGCTCCTGAGGACGGTGGTGGCGGCGGCAGCAGCGGGGAGGAGCGGGGGCCCGGCACCGCCTGCCTGCTAGAGAGAGAGAGAGAGAGAGAGCGCGCGCGAGAGACGCTGCAGCCCCAGCCTCCCCGCCACAGAGAGACTCTGCCTGAGACGCTGCTGCAGCCCCCTGGGGAGACGTTGCTGCCTCAGCCTCCTGCCTCCCCCCCCGGGGCGCAAGACTCCTGGATCCCCCCCTCCCCTTCCCCAGTGAGAGGTTCCGCTGCGGCAGCTTCCAGCCTGGTCCTGGGAGACCCTTCTGGATCCCTCTGGAATAGACGGAGAGACCCCGCTGGATTTCCCCTCGTCGTCCTCCTGCCGCTGGATCCTCCGCGAGAGACGCTCTGCCGGATTCCCCTCGCCCCATTGAGTCCCCCCCGGGAGAGATTCTTCTGCTTGGATCCCCCATAAGAGAGACTGCTGGATCCTCCTACAGTGAGTGACTGCTGGATCCTCCCCCCCGTCCTTCTCCTTGTGAGAGAGACTTCTTTGGATCCTCCTCCTGCTTGGATCTCCATGTGAGAGTCTGGCGAATCCCCCTGTAGCTCCATACTTTGGAGGGGGAGCCCTCTTTCAACCCGTTTGTGCGATCCACTTTCTCCTTTTAATTTGCACTTTTTAAAGCCTCAGATGCTCCTCCATGTGGACAGAGAATCCATCAACACAAACAAAAAATAAACTCTCCCTGATCCACTCCACATCCTGAATTCCGTGGGCTTTTGCTGCAACTCGACAGCAAATGTGTATTTAAAACAAAATTCGTGTGCAAAAGTCTAGCGAGGGACTCTTTCCCCCCCCCCCCCCCGGGGGGGGGGGGGAGTTGGAAGGGGGGGTGGGAATGGAACCGGTTGCTCCGGTTCTGGGGCGGGATAACACTGAAGCTCTTTGCTCTTCTGCTTGGATACTTTTTTTTTTTTGACTGGTTTTTCTTCTCTTCTGTGTCAGGTTGTGGGGGGGGTTGCTTTTTGTTTTTGTTTTGTGTTTTTTGTTTTTTTTTTTTAGTT